>VZDJ01000346.1:22734125-22890523 GCA_008694505.1 Cyanoderma ruficeps
GGCCAGTCTGACTGGGGTCCTGAGCAGCCTGGTCTAGTGGAAGGTGTCCCTGCCCACAGCAGAGGGGAGTTGGAAGAAGATGATCTCTGAAGTCCCCCCAATACAAACCATTCTGTGATTAATTAAAATCAGATTGTTTTCTGTCTCTCAGAGCTCACTGGCTCCTTCCTCCTGTCCATCATTACGTCCCCACAGAGATGGCATGTGTGCTGCTGTCCTGTGTGTCCACAGACAAAGGCAGACCCAAGTCTCACCTGCCATTTAATCAGAGAGAAAATGATCTCTAACTCTTCTGCCCCATCACTGACCATGATGAGAGGCATAAATCTGTTTGATTGCCACTGTTAAACAGCATCCCAGCATTGAAATCAGGCAAGATAGTTTGGTATGTGGCTCTCAGATTTACTAAAATGTTCACTCCAAGCAACTCAAACTAATCATATCAACACTGCCTGGAAAACAAAAGCATTAAGCAACATTTAAGCCATGAGAGAAAGAGACTTCAGAAAAATTTGAATGCAGCAGCTCCTCTGTGCTTCTTGGAAGTGAAGCCTGCTATTGGGAAATGTTTCATCCATCACAGTGAACAGAAGAAAAACTGGAGATGGTTTATGGAGCGTAACCTGGGCAGCATTTTAGGTGCCAGTGATCTGAAAAAAAAATCATTACCCATTTGTGGCTTATCAGTGAGCAGTTTGGCAGCAGGCTGGGCTGGCCAGGTCAATAGGGAATCTCCCTGGTACTCTGACGCAGCCCACCCTGCCTACATGCTAACAGGTCTGCATGGTCAGGGTAAAAAAGCACCTTTTTGTGCAAAATGTGTACGGCATCAACAGGAACTTGAGTGGTCAATTTTCATTCTGTTGCCTCAAAATAAGTATTTATCTTGGCAGATTTTATCAGGCTTGCTGCTGAATGGTCTGGAAATGAAAACGCCCTCGCAGTGTTTGAAGAAAGGGCTGGAGGATCTGGCTTGGAAAAGGTCATGAGCCTACCCTTATCCTTGGGTGTGGAGAACTGCCATCCCTGCCACCTCCCACCATGGTGAAGACATTTCTTCCTCTACCACATCCTCCTCCCTTGCATTCCAAGAGTTCACTCCTGCAAAGGCTGGAGAAATCACAGTGTTAATACCCAGGATTAATTGTGCCATCCTCCATGGGCTATACTCTGTACTCATGAATTCAGGCCAAGTGGGAAATTTTGCTTTGAATGGGACTGCAAATGCCATGAAAGATTATCCGGCTCCAAAATCTCCTTCATGAGGTTCAAAAACAGCAACCCAAGGTATCAATACAGGCAAGGAGATGAAAAGATTGAGAGCACATCTGAGGAGAAGGACCTTTCCTATGAAGAACAGGCTGAGAGAGCTGGGTTTGTTCAGCCAGGAAAAGAGAAGCCTCTGGGGAAACCTCAGAGCAGTTTCCCAGAACTTAAAGGGGGCTTAAGAAAGGTAGGGAGAGACTCTTTAGTAGAGCCTGTAGTGACAATATAAGGCAAAATGATTTTAAACTAAAAGATGGTAGATTTATACTAGATACAAGGTAGAATTTTTTACAGCAAGAGTGGTGGAACACTGGGACAGGTTTCCCAGAAGGGTGATAGATGCCCACCTCTGAAAGTGTTGGAGACCAGGCTGGATGGGACTCTGAACAAAATGACCTAGTTGAAGATGCCCCTGCCCATGGCAGAGGGGCCTGTTGGACTGGATGATCTGTAAGGCTCCTTTCCGACCCAAACTCCAATTCCATGATTCTGTGGTTCATGTCCCCGACCACCACCTCTTCACAGAGCACCCAACTTCCAGCCTTGAGAGAGAAGTGAAACTGGGTGTGGGGTGAAGGGAAAGGGTGGGGAGAGCCCAGCTCCCTCCACTTGTGGCACCAGCTCTGCAAGGATGACATTAACCTGGGTATCACTCATCATTCGGAAACACGAATGTCTGGGACCGTGGAGATAAACTCAGGATCAATTTATTTCCACTGGGAACTATAATGTGAGTAAGTCACTGTTCATATAATGGCCTTTTGTTACTGCAGCCAGGCTTGGTACCATGCCAGGTTCAGTGAAGAAAAGCACACTGGTAATGCACCACAGCTTGCCAGTGGGAGCTTGGTCTTAAGTTTTCCAGGTCATTGCAGCGCCAAGGGAGCACTCAGCCTCATCTTCATACCAGGAAACAACCATGAGATAAACTGGGAGAGGCAGGGAAAAGGCCTGAATTTGTTGATGAATTCAAACTTAGTGTGTAGCTCCACTGCTGACCTGTTTATGGTCCATTCCTCTGGGTCAATCCTCAGTTCAAATATTTTCAGGACAAAATAGGAGCACTGGAATGGGAACCGTCCAGCCAAGTCGTGAACAGTAGCATTTACGGCCAAGAGGCCAGAGTCTGCCAGGTCAACCAGGGATGTGTTGAAAAACAACAGTGGAAAAATAAGCTGCTGGTCAGAATGTTTTCCACAGCCCTTGTCTTGCTAGAAAGTGATTTTGGAGAAGCCCTACTTTGCACACACTCCATTAATCAGAAAATGGCACTTCTGCTTCCCTGGTGGTACTTCATTTTCTTTTATATATTCCAAATCCTCTCTCCCACAGACACATTGATGTTTTAAATAGCAAATATATTGTTATAAGTTCTTAAAAAATTCTCTTTTCCTTCCTTATCCTGTAGTTTGCAGTGCTGGACAGATACATAGGTTCAACCCACTGGATGAGAGCTTTTCTGTCGTGGGCCAATATTCACAATGGGTGGGGATTTTTTTGGGTTGCATGCCATGGGCAGAGACATGAGTCCAAAGCTGGGACAATGAAAAGAGTAACTGTGGTGAAAATCCTAAACTAAAATTCACTCGCTCACTAAAATTTATTCATTTTATCTCTGTGAATTGCTCAACTTCAAAGACTTCTTTAAAAACGTCCAAGCAGACAACTGGACACATAAAAATTGCTGTTTGATTCCTGTTGACAAACTTTGATAGTGAAGTCCATGGTGAACAGACTGCCCTTATACTTCCACATCTTTCCCATGCCATTACGTGATTTGTAGGCTGTGATCAAAGCTCTGCTGCTCTTTGCTTGGAAAAGAAGAGCTATCAAAGGGATTTCCAGGACACCTATGTGTGTTTGCACCTAGAATTTTTAAGTGATTCATGATAGGACAAGTCTAGAATTGGAGCTGGTAAGGAATTTCTCAAGCACAATTTATTTTTATTTCTGTCTTGTTTCAAATCAGTATGTCAAAATTAAATCTATTTTTCATTTTGATTTGCTGTATTAAGGAATTTTCAAAAAGAAGAATCTTTGACATTTTAAATTAAGAAATCTACTTTTCATTTTGCAAAAGCTTTTTCTAGAAAATGTGTAACTTTTGGTAATTAAAGGATACCAAACATTTTGAAATTCAAAATAAAACAAAAAACATCATCACCACCCTCCAAATACACAGCACTCATTTTACTCCTTGTAAGAGAAAGGAAAAAGAAGCGACTCTTCGTTTTAATTTTAACTTCATGTTAGGATGACTACGGATTGTTTTTAAAGTCTCGATAATTCACCAAAGACAACAAGAAAGCTACTTTCATGTAATTTAAGCACATAGTGACTAATTAACGATAGCAGCAGTAGTACAAACAGATGCAAATTAAAACTACTGAAAAGTGAACCCTGTAGCTGCATTCATTTTAATTTTATAGGATTACAGGTGAGGATATAGGATTATTTCAGGTAGAATACTCTGAACTAAAGGTGTGCAGTGGGTTGAGCCTGTCTGGATGCCAGGGGCCCATGCTGGACATGGGGGCAGCTTCTGGCAGCCAACCCTGCAGCCCCAATCCCACTACCAAAACCTGGCCATGCAATCCCAATACAAAATGGAACCCAACCACAGGTGTTTTGCTCCACCATTTGTGAATATCCAGCTCAAAAATATTCACCAACCTATTCCTTGGTTAAAGCTGTAGGGAAATGCATGTGGCTATAAATACAGTTGTTCGTGACTTCAAAGAATGTGCTGTGAGGAACATTAATTTCTGATATTAAGGAAGTGATTAATGCACTGCAGGGGATCTCGTGGCATTACAATTCTGAATACCAAGAAAGATTAGATGCTGATGATGATAATATTGATGATATTGTCAATAATCACAAAACTCTAGGAAAATCCAGGGAAAATGTTTCTGTGCCCATGTGAGCACCGCTGACTGTCTGTGCTGGGATTCCTGCCCTGAAGCAATACCAAGCAGTTGCTGGCACTGTGGAGCTGTTAACTGGAGCTCAGCTGATGGGATCCTCGTTAAACCAACAGCGTTTCTCTCACAATCGATGGCTCCATCTGACACAGCACTGCATTAAACATTTATTCATCAGGCAGACTGAGTTCACTCTGGGGAAGATTTAATGACACCACAGGGATTTTATCATTCATTAACCTGGGATTTACATTTAGTCTTTATGGTGCTACAAAGGTGTCAAACTACCCACAATTAAATTCAGAGGTGTTTAGCATCTGTGCATAGTCTGAACTTGGCACCCACTGCAAACCTTGGAAAAACAAAATAATACTTCCAAGTTTTTCATCTACTGTGCACACTATGATAATTTTGACAGCCACAGGAAGTTTACAAGAATTCTATAAATTCTATACAATAAAATATATTAGATATAAGTAACACATTTGATAGTTAATATACTGTGTTACGAGCCAGTCTTGAAAAGCCATTAGGCAACCACTTTAATTGATTGATCATTTATGTCCCTAATACATGTACTTGACCTATTTGGATCCAACTGCACTGTGCGCTCCTGCTACAGCCCAGGCATCACCCAGCCTCTGTGTGTGAGGTTCTCATTCCAGCTTTTGCCCTGCATCTACAACACAGGTGACAGTCAAGAAAGAAATGAATGATTCAGGCTGCCTTTTATCCAGAGGACTGCTAGATCTCAGGTTGCCTCTGACACCTGATGGATACAAGCAGCTGCCCAGAGCAGGGCACATGAATATGGCCCTCCAGCACACCACTAGTGGAAGCTTTGCTCTGAACTATGTGGGAGCCTGGGTACAGAAAAAAACAGGGTTTCAGTGAAGAAGAAATATCATCTACTTGTCTGGACTTTTTAAAGTGTTTTTAGAGAAACAAAGATTAGCATACATCAAAGTGGCACACAAAAAGCTTCCCATAATCCTGCATATGAAAATATGTCAAGAGCTGCATGCAAAATGGATTTGCATACATCAGAGCTGCACATACAGCACTCAGCTGGGCACCCTGAACTGCATTAAAAATGGTAATACTGAGGTTCTGGATGCTGATAATTGAATGCTGGAGAAACACACACAGACATGCACACAACCATGGCATCTTTTCCACTCGTCTTACTTAGATGGCTAAAACATCAACAGGGAGTCTGCTCAGGTAGCCAGCAATCCTTGAATATTTAAGGGCTTCCTCATTCAAAGAGAAATACAAAGTATCACTTAGCCATACAGAAATAATTAGCAGAGGAAGATTCAATTAATTTAATACTTAAATTTTCAATTCTAAAATGGTCTAACTGATTTTGCAAAAGGAGAAATTTTAACACGAGAAAGTGGTGACCAATTCAATATTGTTTTGGTCTTGCCCTCTGCAGTGCTGCCAGCATGCTACTTAGAAATCAAGCTGTCGTAGGCCAGCTGTGGAAACATCAGCCTGAATTTACCCTTTTATCTATGACAAAGAGTGGCAGAGGGGAGATCTCTGTCCTTTGGGCTCCTGATTATTGAATCAGGATGGGGAAGCCCCAGCTGCCAACTTTTCCCCAGTAACAGTACCCAGCATCTTCCCAGTTAGTGGCACATTAGAAAACCAAGAACTTCTTGTGCATCAACAAAAGACAAACACCAGTCCTACGTGGCGCTTGTCAAAAGCCTCAGCTTCAGCCTCAGTGTCACTGTCCTGAAGTGACCACAACTGTCAGAGGCCTTTGTCAGCACAAACCCCACAGCAGGGCAACATCTAAGGCTAAATTCTGTCCTTGGGTTCAAGATCACACCTCCCATTCAAACACTGAGAGCAGGATCCCATACTCAGTGCAATATACTTTCCCCACCAAAATCATCCCTCTATTTTCACTGGGACAGGGAAGCTTTTCTTTGAGATTGCAAGGTTTTGTGCATATGACTATTCCAATGAATGTGGGACCCTGTTCTCACTCTGATGAAAAATTTTATGGTAACTTTTAAAATAGAGTTTATGAAAATGTCACCACTTGCTCTAGAAAAAAGCTCCTGGCAAGTTTTAATAGGCACACTGTTAAAAACTAACAGTCGCCAGTGACCACAGGCAGCAGAGCCCTGGGGTCTTGGGTTTTCTCTTAAGTGAGCCACCAATTTGTGTCTAAAAGTTTGCTTTAAAAGTGGCAGCCACAAGATTTTTATTTCTGTTTTGCCTTTATTAAGGAAAAGAAAAAGAAACTTTGAATTAAAATCTCTCTAAGATTTGCAAGGAAATGTATACCAAGAAACTCTGGGAAATGCACTGTTCTGCTAGGCTTGCTTTTAAATGGGATGAGTTTTTAATCTTTTTATACTACACCTCTCTTGTTCAAAAATAAAAAGTGAATGCTGAAAAATAATGACTGCATCCAAGGGGAAGTCATTACAAACAGCACTCAGACATTCTCAGAACTGACCTATGACTTCTTAGGAAGGAGGTGCATCAGCTGAAGGTCACGTTGTTTTTTATTTCCTCTAAAATGAGACATAATTTCCCAGCCCTAGAAGTGTTGTCACACTCAGCTATAGGGGGATGATACAGTACTTGGTAATTGCTGTTACTGGGGAGTTTCCATCCTTAGGAAAAGAGAATGCATTCCAGGGGTTCCTGTCCCTTAGAGGATTGCTAGATCTTTGTTTGAAAGATGAAGTTTCCAAGTTTCCAGTTCCCAGCATCACTGCTGCCAAGATGTTTCCAAACTTGCAGCTGATGGAAATTGTTCTCATTTTGCAGCCTCCTGTATTTCTTGCTTCTGAATTTCATTGCCCTTGCTCTGGTTAATGTGCATGGCAGATTTGGTACATCTCTCATTTCCTGTGTGAGGAAAGCACGAGAGACGCCTGGCAGTGACAGCACACGGCGTGGGGAGGCAAAGTGATCTCTCCTGAGTTTTACAAATATCTGCAGTCATTTCTGCCCTTGGAGCTACCAGCCAGAATGGCAGCCAAGGACAAGGCTGGTCACCCCTCAGAGCTGCTCGGAGAGGGGCAGTTCCCGCCTGACAAGCCAGACGGTTTGGCTTCAATCATGGACATTTGTTCATAGGCTCGTGGGAGGCTCAGCTGGGTGAGGTGCTGAGAGGTTTCCTCCCATGCAAAGGCAGTACCAACCAGTCACACATAACTAATAGATGACTTTTTAACTCCTTCCCCACAAACAACCAGTACAGGAAGTTCTCTTGCCTCTCAAGTGATTTGCTATCAGTACCAGATCATAAGACAGCAGCAAAAAATGTGTTTCCCCAAACACCTAACAGTCTTAAAGGACTGAAAGAAGCCCAGCCGTCACATGAAACACTGTGCTGTGATCCTCTCAGTCCTGAATAAAAACCACACTCTTTGGGATCACCTCAGAGCATCCCTCTGCAGAATCTACAAGCTGAAGCTGCACCGTGGCTCGCACAGCAGTGCAGGGGACAAGAATCATAGAATATCGCAGTTTGGAAAAGACCTCTGAGATCACAGAGTCCAACAGTTAACCCAGCACGGTCAAGTCATCATTAAACCATGTCCCCAGGTGCCACATCCATATGTTGTTGGAACATTTTCAGGGATGGTGATTTCCTGACTTCTCTGGGCAGCCTGTTCCAATGCTCAACAGCCTTTGTGTGAAGAAATTTTTCTTAATATCCAAACACACCTCTAAACATGCCCTGGCATGATGTGAGGCTGTTCCTTCTCATTCTGTCTCTTGTTACTTGGGTGAAGAGATTGACCCCCACCAGGTTATCATCTCCTTTCAGGGAGTTGGAGAGAAAGTCTCCCCTCAGCCTCCTTTTCTCCTGACTAAATGAACCCAGAAAGAAAACGTCCCCCTGATTTTAGACACAGCCAGCCTGGGAAGTAAGCTCAGCCTTATTTACAGAGCATGACTCTGTGCTGGGAAAGATAGGGAAAGCCCTGGGATGAAATTGTCCAGGCAGTTTTGGGGGGAAGGAGCAGGGAGAGTGGGCAGACTGCACATAGGCACCTGTACAGAGCCCACAGAGACAGCAGGGGCCACACTGCACTTTGGGGACAGTGAATTTGCTCTCATGCACCTACCAAAATGGTTATAAAGTTGTTTCTGTAACTCTCCTTCCTTCGCTTCATCCTCACCTTTTTACTCCAAGGTAATGGAAGAAATGGGGGAAGGTACAGGACAAGAGGATTTACCTGGATTAGCAGGGAGCTGGCAGGGTCTGGGAGCAGGTCTGACCTGCTGAGAGGGCTTACTGCTGGAATTAACCCTTATATGGGTCATGCTGCTGCGTGCAAGGAGGGCAGGAGGCACACAGGGATGTCCAAACTTCTGCTGGTCTGAACCAAACCAACTTCCCACTGAGATAAAACCACTCTTCTATAGCAAAAGATGAAAAATGAGAGAGACACTGTCCCTCTTCCTCCCCATAGCTTTTATTAGAATCATGGAACGGTTTGAGTTTGAAAGGACCTTTAAAGGTCATCTAGTTCAACTCCACTGCAGTGAGCAGGGACATCTTCAACAAGATCAGCTTCCCCAGAGTCCCATCCAACCTAACCTTAATGTTTCCAGGGATGGGGCACCTACAGCCTCTCTTGACAACGTGTGCCAGTGTGTTACCACCCTCCTCATAAAAATTTCTTCCTTATATCTAATCTCGAAACACTTTTATTTTAAAACCATGACCCCTTGTCCCATTCCTACAGGCCCTTGGATGATTTTGGTACCTTCTCCAACTCAAAAAAGTAGGGCTGGGTCTGCAATAGCATCTATGGGGTGAAACATGAGTTATAGCTCAACTCGTTCAACACAAACACAATAAAACCAGGGTTTGCTTTCAGAAACAACTTTACAAAACCAATCGAGGTGAGCTACACATTTGGTGGCCAGGCTCTCCAGCACTGTCATAGCAGATAGAGCAAATGAAGACGTTTTTGCAGACCCACCAGTGCTACTGGGCAAGAATAAAGCTCCTTTATGACCAGATGCCTGTCAGCAACATCCCCCCTGTACAGATGAGGTTCCTGTGGGTGATACCTGCCCCAAGCCCAGCCAATACAGCTCTGTGAGAGCACATGTTCTCCTGTCCCCAGGCTATCTAGTCCTGGTGTGCAAAGCCTTTGGCTTGGCAGGTGTTGCACGTTACTTCAACCTGGCCAGACATCTTTGAATGAGTGTAGAAATACCAAGCTAATTAAGAAATGAAAATAGAGCTGTCTTCCTGATGAGCAAGCAAAGAAAGAAAAACCCTAGCAGTGCTAGACAAGAAAAAGAAAAAGAAGCCAGACCTTAAGTGACAAAATTCAGGTGGCGTTTGTGGCTGTGCAATGACAAACAAGCCAAAGCACTCACTGCTTCCATTTGTGGTACTCCATGTGATGTTTGGGGTATGAGTTTCCAGAGATGCTGAGAATCCACCCCTCATTGTTTTCCACAACTTTAGCCACTCAGTGCCCCCAGGAAGGCAGAGCAGAATCCTTCAGGATTGGTTTGCTGTTCCTCGGACTGAATTACACAGTTTACCCCCATTTTCACCAATATCCAGCTTTGCCCTGACAGCATGTCTGGCGACATTCATGCATGGACATTACACCCCTCCCAGCTGACACAGGGCTTCCTTACTGGTTTTGAAGCTCTTTGGGAAGGTGACACAGAGATGGACTGATCACCTTTGTTTTTATTTCCTGACCCACTGAGGTTCACTTGCTGTGGGAGGAGAAACCCTTGGAGGGGAAGGTGGGACAAAACAAGCAGGTTATTCAACCTCCATGACAACTGCTCACAGCAAGCCCTTTTTTTTTTTGGGTAATCCCACCAAATACCACCATACACCAGACATGGTGTTGCCAGCTCTGCTTTGCAGATGTGGAAGGGGTGAGTGAGCCTGCAGGCATCTGTCTTATTCTCACCATTACAGGGCTTGAGGTAGAAATATAACTTCCATCCCTGGCTCCCAACTCAGCTCCTAACTCCACTTCTTCCCTTTCCCACAACTGCTCAGCATTTTCCCAGTAAATCATCAGGAATGGGAAGCTGGTGCAGTAGCAAACACATTACTTTGCTCTCTGTAGCCCCTTCACACCTCCAACCTGCAGCTTTTTCAGGGGTGTGTTTCAGCCTCTGAACACTTGTTAGGCAGCCATCCCTGCCAGGGGTAAAAATTAGTTTAAGATGGAGTTGGCTGCTGTTCCCATCACTCTTTGCCAAGTCTGATGCCTCCCTCAGCAGATTTCCTGGCATAGCTGGACTGACAGAGAAGCACAAGATGTGCAAGGGCTGCTACTGGTAAGGGCCATTTAGTTTACAAATGCACAAGTAGGTATCTTAGCACTAAGCAGGTAATGGGAGATTCAAACCATAAAAATATGTTTCAAGGCTTCTTTGGTCCAATTCACATCTTTGTGCATGTGACTGTGGCAAGTGGAGCTGAGTCCCATGTAGAGTCATTGTATGGGAAGTGCTGCACCCCATGGGGACTGCTGGCAGTGCAAACCTGCAGGCACAGCGGTCATTCCTCAATCCCAGCAGGAGTTTGGGGATCCACCCCAGACCCTGGGTGCCCCCATCCCTGCTGCACTGGCCCCCTTGCCACCTCCAAAGGCTCTCATTTTGCAGTGGTTACAATGGCTCCTGCTGTAGATCTTTCCCATTCCCACACGCCTTCACTGACACCAGCTGAGCTGCTAATTTGAATTACTGTCCCTTGCCCCCCACACAATAATCTCCATATATACAAACTCCAGATTTAATTTAGAGGTTGCATAATGCTTTTTATAACTTTACCACCAACTCAGTTTTTAAGAGCCTTTTCTTTCACTGTGGTGGACAAGATTAGCCTCTGAAATTTGATTGTGCTGCTATGGCAGTAATAAGAAAAAAGTAATTTCTTTTTCTTAAAAAAGAAAAAAAATCAATAATTGGCATTCCTGTGTAAGGTCTCTGACATTAATTATAAATAAATGTTGGACCTACTAAAATAAGAAACTGAATTTATGGCAGCAGGCTGCATGCTGCTGCTGAAGCCTGTGTGGCTGCTGTGATACAGATGCAAAATATAAAGTCTTGAGGACTGCAGTTTGTATTTTATTGCCTCGGAAAATAAATGTGTAAATAGCAATAAAATGCACAATTATTTAGCACAAAGCCAAAAGGCTCTGCAGCATTTACAGGCTGATGGATGGCTTGCCTGCCTGCTCTAATTTTCCATAAAACAAGGAAGACAAGGATGGAGGAAAATAAACAATGGCTCCTGTCACTATGATTAGCTGTGAGGCACCAGGTGAGAGCAGCTGGTCCCTGGAGAGGGTAACACTGAGCTGCTTCAGCTGCCTTCTGCTGCAGGAATTGAGCCCAGATTGCAGAGCTGCTGGGCAAGGGCAGCTGAGCAGGGAGGCAGGGTGGCTGTTCCCAGGCTCTGGATGTGCCCCATCGCTGGTGCCTCGGGCAGAAGAATGGAGCAGCCGCCTGGGGTGGGGTGAGGGCTTAGTGCCTGCAGTGGGAGGAGGGAGTTTTAGGCAGCCCTGCCACAGATTGGTTTCTGGACAGGAAAAAAAGACATCTAGCCCTGATAATCTTAGAGGTCTTTTTCAGCCTTAATGCCTTTATGATTCCATGAAAACCTCGCTGGTGCAGAAGTCAGTGGTCAGCTGTCAGGGGTGTCACCCATGACATGATGAGGCAGGGAGAGCCTTAAAAAAAACTGGGGGGGAAAAAAGTGAAAGTCCCTCAATGTCATCTGTTAAAAAGCAAGGAGTGGGGGGCAGCATTTGAAACTCTTTATGGGATAAAGAAAGCTGCAGGCAGAGAGCTACCAGCTGGTTCCCTGGCTGTGGTTCCATGACCCATGGTGATGCCTGCAAAGGAGCCACAGGGCTCCATGCTGGGCCCTGGCAGCAGGAGCTGCTTTGCCTGGCACCAGCCACCACAGTTATCTGCTGCCTCCACCTGCCTCTAGAAGACACCATGCTACTGTCACCCACCCTATTCAAGAGCATTTCTGAGTGTGACTTGTGTACATTTTGTCAACTCGTTTCTTATTGGTTCTCTTCTAGCTATGTACGTCCATCTAGGCATACAAGCCCAAATTTCACATACTGCTTTTCTGTGGGTCACAGAAGGCACATGCAGCTATTCACATCTGCACAGCCACTGAGGTTGCAAAGACATGAATCTGGGTGCTTAGTGTGATATTAACAGCAGGTTGCTTATGCAGAGAGGTAATGGAAGTATCCTTGTGATGACGGAGCAGGTGAATGGAGCTGTTTAAGCTCTTGGGTCCCTCCCCACAAGCATCCTGGATAAGAGCCAGGATGTGCAGTTCCAGCCCATCTCTGAGACAGAAGCCTCAGTCTCACGCTTTCAATGCACACTTGTAATTTTGGAGTTAAATCCTTCCCCTGAGTGATCACAGTGCACAGACTCACTCCTGCCACTGGAAATGTGGGGAGTCTCACTGTGCTGGGTTCACCCTGGCTGGATGCCAGGTGCCCACCAAAGCCACTCTGACACTCCCCTCCTAAGCTGCACAGGGGAGAAAAATATAATGAAGAACTTGTGGGCTGAGGTAAGGACAGGAAGAGATCACTCACCAGTTACCATCACAGGCAAAACAGACTCAGCTTGGGAATCAGAACAGAACAATGAAAAATAAAACCAAATCTTAAAACATCTTCCCTCCATTTCCCCCTTGTTCTGAGGCCCAACTTCACTCCTGATTTCTCTTCCTACTATCCACCAGCAGTGGAGGGAAAACTGGAATGTGGGTTGTGGTCAGTTCACTACACATTGTCTCTGCTGCTCCTTCCTCCTCAGGGAGCCAAACCTTCACAGACTTCTCCAGTGCCTAAGGAGAGACAATGAGAATAACGCAGAGTGCAGGGGAAGGAGATACATCAGCTGACAACAGAGATTTTTTTCACTGTTGGACTTGTCAGTGTATTTTGAGCCTGCTCCAACTTCACATAAAGCCAGCTGAGTCTTTCAAATGATTTCCACCAGCTGTTTTATCCAAAATCCCTTTTTAAAAACAATGAAGGATGAATTTTAGTATTGCTTCTATTTATAACAGTGCACATTACATGTAGGACAGCTCCTATATTCAACAGAATCAGGACAAAACCCCCCAAAATAACAGATAATAGAAATGCTGTCTATCCATATCAACTCCATTCACTTCAAAGAGAACTCCAGAAGCAGGTCCTGCAAGAAGGGTATTACTCCTGCCAGAGGGAGTGTCCTATGAAAGACTCTTGATGTAACTTGTCAGACCTAGTTCAGATCACAAAGCCAACAGAAAAGTTTCAAGTAATGTGTTCAACACATGGAACATCTTTCATCCATTACCAAGCTGCAGTGTGGAATCAAAAGAATGCTAAAGACCGAGTTCTGCCTTTCCTCAAACATTTCTCTTTGTAAGAATAAAAAAAAAATCAGTAATCATCAGTATGACTGTCTACTTGGATTTGAAAGCAGATAATGAATAGTACATCTGTTTTTCACTTATTAATTTAACTAAGCTTGTTGCATAATATCTGCTTATTTTTGGAAAGCAGCCCTTCCTTCCTACCTGTCCCAACAGCACATTACGGAGTTGGCAAGAAACAAAAGGTTTCGACTGAATAAAAGATTTTTTTTTTAGTTTGAACTCACTTGCCAAATATTTTGTCTTGAAAGTCTGGGTCACCCATTACGTGAGTTTTTGACGGAGAAAGTCCCCTTGACCAGCTTTGCCACAGCTTCCATTTCACTTGGCTGTGTGTGACGCCTGCAGTTTATTTATCTCACAAATGATTACCAAGAAAACTTTGGCAGAGAAGACTTCTCTGCCAGATCACACACTCAAGAGTGCTGAGAAGACAGATCTCCTTCCACCCATCTTTGCTCAGGACAAGACCTGTTGCTCCAAACCCAGGGCTTGATGCACATAAAATGGTCCATGATGCCTTTCATCCCATGCCTGTGATGTTTGTGCTCCTTGGGGCTGAAGGATTGATCCTAAACCCTGCAAAGGATGAACACCGCAGGCTAGGATTGAGCCCTAGGAGATCTCATCCCTACCCCACAAACAGATCTGCAACAGCTGAGGACATCCAGTAATGTACTGATGGCTTCTCTGCACTGCTCTGTGCTGGCTCTTAATAGCTGGATAGACTGGAGGTATAGCCTGAATATCAGTCCTAGTGTGGCTGTCACCCAGTGTTTATATTCCTTAGTTCAAGTCTCATAAAAAGCCCAGCTGTTGGTCTTGGAAAGATAAATCAGCATTTCAGTATTTACTCTTGCTTCCACGAGGTGCTATCAATCACATCCAATATATATTTTATAGTGCTTCTCTTTTCCTTTACCTCATCACTGTACAGAACACAGTGCTGGGGGAGAGAACACCAGCCTGTATCTGAATGCAAGCAATTACAGCATTTGAGAGTCCAGGGTGTTGTGTTGGATCTGTATCTCTGAATGGAGTTCTCAGGGGTTTATGAAGACAACAAAGACCTGGGATGCCTTAGCCCTCCTGTGCTAATAAAGCTGACAGAAAGGAGAAGACCAAAGGCATTAACCTTTCTGACTCTGCTTAGTCTAATTTTGTCCCAACAAGGGATAGTCAACACTGCACGAATTCAGCAGAATAACAAGTAATGCACTCGTTGGAACTTTAAATGTCTCCTAATGTCCCTCCACAGCCACGCAATGTGCTGTCATCACCACAAGCCAGGGACCAGATGCCTTTATTTTTAATTGCACTGAAGAGATACTGGTCTCAGGGAAGGCTCTGCTCAAAGGCAAGACTGATCACAGCCCCTCCCCAGGCAAGTGCTGCTCCGAGATGTCATTTTCCCTTGCACTGAAAAATGCTCCTAGTTAAAAAATTCATGGCATGGGTTCAAATGTCTCCTAGAAGCTCTTTCAACCACAGCCACAAATATGGTTTCACTCTCCAAATGCTGCATTGGCAGTAAAATCAAAGCTCTGCCATTGCTCGGCCATTGTAATTTGGAAACAAAATTTTTAGCCAAGATTTCTCCAGTCAACTGAATTCCCACTAGTCATCAATCACAACAGCCTGCTCAGATGAAGGTGATACTCTGAATTTGTCTACAGCAAACTAACCCCTTGATTTTGGTGCTCTTGTGGCTTTGCCTCAAAGGTAAATTTTTTCACATGAATCATTACACAGAACCTCTCTTCTTCCAGCTTGCTATTGAACCATCCAGGAGGCAGCATTTAAATGCAAGAAGGTAAAACAACAGTATTGACTGTCCTTTGTCTGGGTTTATTTAATTCTCTAAAGCAAACAGTTTGTGTGAATTGCATTCCTGGTAATAAAATCGTCTTGCACATTTGCTTATAGAGGGTCACCAGGGAGAGCAAATGCACCTGTACTCAGCAATAAATGCTTGATTCTGTGTTGCACAGCAATTATTCAAAATGAGAAAGACTATTGGATCCAAGACTGCTGCCCTTTAGGACTCAGTCTGTCAAGTTGCATAGCTCTGTACTTTTCATCCAAGTGAATTTCATCTCCACAAACTTATTACTGGGTGATATTCCAGCCTTTCAGCCCAAGCTGCACCAAGCTTGAAAAACATTTGACTACCAGACCGCCTTTTCTTTGCTATGAAGGGTATTGCTTTTTTATTATTATCATTTTTTATCAATATTCCATAGCATATGAAAGGAACAAAATTTAAAATGCATGGGTGGTTTATTCCGAGAGGACATAGAAAGGCAGAGATTTCAATTGAATCATGCCTAAAATTGCTTCATCCCAGGCTTGAAAAATGCCATAGCTTTAGTCATCAAGAGGAAGTTATGATGCTGGCATATATTTATTTTCTCATGGTTTCTTGTACTGACTTCAGAAATTTATCATGAATGTGGTATTTTTCTGTCTTCTTAAATTAAACAAGAAGCCATTAATGTATTTTACAAATGCATCCTTCTGTAGATACTTCCTTGACATTTATTACTTAACTAGACTTGCACTTGATGTACTTTTACATATGGCTCAGCAAAGAGAAATGTAGCAAAATTCCACAGAGCTTTAAGTGTTTGCAGAGATGTGAACTAACTTCTCCTTAAAGTAAGATTTAATCAATGCAGTGCCACCCCAACCCTGACCAAATGATCAGTCACCATGGTTTTGAGTAATATCTTGGGATGTCTGGGCTTACATACAATTACAGATCACTTAATCACCATATTTAATCAGGATAACAATTAGGCACTGCATCCTGTTTAATGTACAAGGATGTGAGTCTTCCAGCTCCTGCCGCCAGATCGGAACCAAACACAGGTAAAGAATCAGCAAAGTCAACAAACTATATTCATAATTATAGAAGAAAAGCTAAACTCAGCTTGCCAAATCTTTAGGAAATACAGTTTTTTGTGCCAGTCAAAAACCCAAGCCTACATGATTCTTTCAACAACCTATTTCTTCAGAAGACCAACCCATTATTTTGGATTTGACCACGCTTGAGAGATAAAGCTCAGGGTCCTGGCACAGTAAATGTTCAACTGGTGCTTAGTAAGCACTTTCTGTCCAGATAAACCCTGCTCTGCCGAAGGGATGAGGGGGGAAAGGAAAAGCTCGATTAAGTGACTTTTTGAAGGTCAAAAAGCAAAATATAAATCTGCCAGTCATCTCAACCCCTGTACTATGTTGCCCCTTGCATCAGCTTTGTAGGTCCAAGAAAACAGTTGCAAGATTCTTCAGTTAATACATTTTTTTTTGAAGCATCCCATATTTACTGTAAGCTAAGCAAAGTCACTTTCTGGGATAGATTCTATTAAGAAGATTTTTTCCCTATTTTCCTCCAACTTCAAAGTGCCTCGTGAGTCTCCTTGTTAGAGCCCAGTGACATCCACACGTCATGAGCTGAACAGCTGCAGCAGCAATGCATCTAGAAACACTAAAAAGCCCAGAAACATGAAGGCCTGCGAGAAATAATGGAGGGCTGTAGGAAATTGACTAGATGACCCAGTAGGCCACATCAATTTCTAAATTCTACAAACCCTCTGTGTTTAAAAATAGGATGAAAAGTTTGGGTTTTTTTTTTTTTTCTTTTAAACCAGTGGGGATATTGGCTAACATGTTATATTCAAAAAGTGAGTAAGTTTTAATAAGGGCCAGCAGGAAACCAACTCCAGAGAGTGATGGGGAAGTAAGATCCTTTCTTTACATACGTGAGACTTAAAAAAAAATAAAGTAAAAGCAGAACTGAATGATAGTTACATTTTAATCTTCAGAGATGCTGTTAGCTGCAATAAATCCCTTTTGTAAAATTGGTGTCTTGAGCTGCAAAGTCTTATCAAGAGTGTTATTATCAGCCATTGTGGGACTGTGAACAAGAATTCTCACTGTATTTTAATGGCTGCGGTCCACATCTATCAAAAAGGGGACTCTAACAGACATACAGTTATCATTGTTCAAATTTTAATGGATATATGGCATTCCCATTCATTATTCAAGTGACATTCAGATGCAGTTTCAGTCAAAGCTGCCTCTTCATAAATGTTATTAGCTACAAATGGGCCTTTAATAAAATATTACACTGTGCAAAAATAAAGCATTGTACTGAAAATCAAAGGAAAATGAACGGAAGGAATTAAAATCCACAGCAATACAGTCTGAACTCCTAAGTCAGTAAAAAACCTCTTTGATTTTAATAGTCAGTTTCTCAGAACCAGCACAGGAATGCAGGATCAGGCCCACTGGGCACACACAGGACACAAAAAACACCTTCTCCAAACTCCTGTGGCTTCCATGCAGACTGCTACCTGATTATTTGAGTCAGCACAGGTCTATCTGTGGTCAGCCTGACCACAGCTCGACAATACTATCTGCAAATTCAACATACATGCTTCCCTGGACAACTTTACATTCATTATCCAATTGCTTGGACCACACACCTTGGAAAACCTTCTGTCAATGCCATTAAGGCTCTGCTTTTCTGGTGGGTGCTCATATTTTTTTATTAACTTATGTCTTAAGTTAGGCACTTAGAACTGAAACATCCTAAATCGAATCATGTTGCACACACTGGTCCCAGACTCAAGCCAGGAAGCACCTATTTATTTTCCCTAAATTAACACCAGATCAGCAAGACACTTAAGCACACATCTAACTTTGCAACCACACCGTTATTCCCCACTCCCTTAAATAGTGCAGATGCAAATGCTCTACTGAATCAGTTTCATAAGAATCCAGTTGCAGTCAGTAATAAATACTGTGACTGTGCTGTGCAGCCAGGAGGCTGGAGCATGCTGCTGGGATGTGAAACAGTGTCCCCACTAATGCCACAGAGATACCTCCACTTCCCTGCATCCTGCTCAGTTCCAGGGCCCACAGCCACACACCCTCCTCCTCCTCTCTCTGTCTGGGAATGAGATGTATTTTTACACAGAAGGTATCTATTTTGTAAGATATCTCTTGGGTTTCCCTGCCCTGCTCTTCTAACTGTGCATTTGAGATGAAACTGCTGTCAGCAGCAAGGCTGGGTGTCTGAAGCAGGAGGGACAGGGGCAGAGGTGGTTTATTTCCCAGAGCAGAAGGCTTTTCTTCTGCAGCAACTTTGCATGAAATTGGATTTATTTCCACCAGGATGAAAGAACAGAACACTTCAGTGGAGCTGGGAACCTCCCCCCACTAAGTATAGACAGAACGTGCAGAAGATGAAGGCAGAACCAGTTCCTGCTAAACCTGGTCAGCTCAGATGGAACTCTGGACTCTGCACTGGGAAAGAGTCAGAGACAACAAGAGGATGCTTGAGTGCAAACTGGTGCATCAAACCCCTTCTGGTCAGTAGCCCTCTTCCCACACTGGCACCTGAACTCTACAGAGATTTTGTCTTAAAAGAAAAAAACAACAAAGCAGTAGTAGTGGTAATGTTCCCAGAGGTACCTGGTGTGATGTTCCTGCATGCTGCACCCTGACTGAGTGAGCATTTGTCCTATACCTCATATAGGCACCCAAAAATCACTCATTTCGCTCTCTGCCTGTGCTTCCTTAGAGTTCCCACACTGTTAAGTGTTGTGCCCAACACACATGGACGAGATGGGCTTTTGCAGAAAGTCAGTTTTATTGAGAGGAAGACTGAAGGACATCCTCCCTTCCCACCACTGAAGGCTCTCCTCAGGCTTTCCCCTGAAGGATTAAAAATCTGTGACCTGAAAGAAGACAGCTACCACTGCTAGTTATTTTTTTGGAGAGGAGGAAGAACTTGGGAGGTACTTTTGGGTGAAGGTTCGAGTTGAAGGATCTGGAGTACGGAACAGGCCTTGTAGCCTGAGTAAGGTCTACAAACAGGTGTGACTTCATGCACATGTAGAGGATCTGGCCTTGACTGTACAATACATGAATGACCTTAATGACTCAAGGAAAAAGACCACAATAATCTCCTAATATCAGCCAATTCAACAGCTTTAGGGGAAGGACCACCAGCATCAAGACAGATGTGCCCAGGGAGAGATGTTCAAGGAAAGAGTAGTTTTATCGGAGTAAATCTGGATTAATCCAACCAGTTTTGATACATACTCATCCCAAAGCAACACGCCAGTTTTTCCATACATCAACAATTATTTTTTTCCCCTACACTTTGAGTAAACCTTTCAGATATCCACCACTTGATCCCGAAGGTTCAATTTCATAAAGAAGTTTCAATGGGAAGTTGTTATTCCTCCAGCCTGGGTGTAATCTGTCACTGGTGTTGTTTTAAAAGGTGACCACAAAAAGACATCTCACCCAGGCTGCAAAACCCAGCATTCTAATCTTGAAACTCTTTCTGTTATGCAGGGTTATTTCCATGGAGCCAGAGGGAAGAAGCACCCTCTTCACTGTTGCTCCTCTCAGAGTTAAAACACTTTCCAAATCATACACCTATAAGCACAGTAATTTCCCAGTGCCTTTGCTAGATTTAAAAATGAAAATTAAAGCATTATTAGGGAGTAAGGGTCAGGCATATACCCAGCCAACTATTTGGCAATGACTCCACCTGGAACAAAGAGATTGCAAAATAAATTTTTTTATGAGAAGGATGGCGAAAAGCCAATCCAAAGAAGTTGCAGAGGACACCTCATTAAAGAAATTGATAAGCCCAAGTCAGGTCAATCTGTTTAAGTAACTCAATGGCCTCAGTCAAATTGAAATAGATCTGTTTAATTTGCCTACAGAAAAGCAGCAGCACAGTGGGAGCAGAGGAAGAGACCTTGCAGGGAGCCATAAGTGTTCTGTAAAAGTTGGTAATTTTGCAGAAAGTTGCATTTGTGGTTTACTCACTTGGAAGAGAGACATCTCACACGAAATGAGCTGAAGGAGTTGTAGGCAGGGCAGCCACATTCAGCACAGAGTGACAGGACTGTGGGACCTCTCCTGCAGCCACAGCCTGCACAGGGCACAGGGGGCCCACCAAAAGAGCCAAACACAAAAGATAAACTTAAGGCATGAGCCAGAGCCTGGCTTATTTTTGCACCTTTGCAGCACTGAGAGAGTTTCAGCAGGAAAGAGGAGCTGATTTTCTGCTGAAAAAAAGAGCTCAAAATATGGTTCTTGTTTTGAAACTCAAGCTCAGGGGCCCCAAAAGGGAGAACAAATTCTTGCAGTTCACAAGGACCGTGCTGTGAACAAAGCAGCACGGTCTGGTCTCTGTCAGGATGTCTGCCCTGCTCCTGCTCGTGTGCTGACTGGAGAGTTATCACTCACTTCAGGATTTCCATGATGCTGAGAGCAGCACAGCCACCAGCGTGCCATGGACCCTGCCTGGGAACTGCCACAGCCCAACAGCATCTCGCTAATGAATGTGGCTTCCTGGGCACTGCACCAGCTGTAATTAGCAAACTGCTGCTAAGCTCAGGCACCTCATTTGCAGGTACCTGGGTGACCTCACTGGTGCGACTTTGGGGCTTATTTCATCACTGAGCAGAAGAATGCCTTTAAGTAATTGCAGGGTTTGATAATAGGTAAATAAGAGACTTGCCTCAAAAAAAAAAGGGAAATAAACTTAGCGCTGCTTTTATTGGGCAGATCTCAGCAGCGATACCATGGGAGGCTTTGTCATGCTTGGACTTAATCTGCCTTTTAGAGATGATGTATAAGAAATTATGATAATGGTTAAGAGGCAAACACAGTGCAAATGGAGTCCCTGTCACCCAGTCTGCAAGCAAGCATCAAACTTTAAAATGTCTGACAGTACATTATAATGTTTATAATGTACACAGTAAGGAATAAGTACATTTCTCAGAGGCTTTTGTTCCTTGCAGCTGTATTCTGAGGGGTTTGGTGCAGCCCCAAATATTAAATACCCTTCAGTAGGCCCTCAGGAACCATGAGGTTTTGAATTCTTTGAATAGACCTTCTGGTCTCAGCAGTGGGAATCACACCTCAATACTTATCCTGCTAATAGGAAAGTTAGAAAAAAAAAATTAAAACATGAAGAGAGAGATTCCCACGTTGCTACCAGACCTGAAAAGGAGGCATTTTAGTGAAACACCATTATGATGACCATGACAACATCATTAATCTTATCAACACAGCAATAACACACAAGACTAAAACCTGCAGCATCTAAGTGAAACCCATTTATCTGGAACTGAGCAGATTATATTTTAGCCTGGAAAAAGGTATTACATCCCAATTGAAGGCTTTCCTGATTTTGCAAAAGGGGACATGTTAGGCACATCACCAGGGATGTGGGGATGCCAGGGGTCCCAGCCATTTTATGTGGCACCAACATCACCTGCACTACTCATGACAATCAGAGTGTTTGGGGTGGAAGAACATTTAAAGATCACCCAGTTCCAGCCCCCTGCTGTGAGCAGGGACAATTTTCACTAGACCAGGTTGTTCTGAACCTCATCAAACCTAGCCTTGAAGGCACACCAAGGCACAACAAGGCACACCACACACACAGTTCCCCTTTGGGAGGAAAGGAGCTACATAGGCTGGAGACATGAAGATTTTACCCAGGATTTTGGATGGATGATTACTACAGACCATTAAGCTGTTCTCCTCTGGCTGGATTTATTGTTGACTCAACAAAGAAACACGACGGGGGCTGGGTACCTGCCAGGGCTGTGCAAAGCAGTTGAGCCAAATTTATTTAAAAAAATAAAAAGTCAGTGTAAAATTAGAAGGAAGCCACAGACAATTGTTTTCTCTTGCACCTGCAAAACCAAAGCTAACTTCCTTCTCAATGGGAAATCTGCAAGTGCAGAAGTCAGAGGCTTCTGAGAAATACCCCCCTTCCTTGCCACCATGAATACTGTCAGTGGATGTTTAAAAGGCCCATCTCCATCACACACTTCACTTCCCAAAGTCCAGCACATTTTGATTCACCTTCTTCTAGCAACTTGCAGTTCCTTTTCTAGGGGCTATGACTGACAAAGCAATGAGAAGGGGAAAAAAGCAAACCTGACAAATGCCCCGGTCTCCAAGGCAGCCAGCTCCGAGCAGGTGGACACCGTGTGAATCACTGGTGTCTCAGGAGTGCCGAGAGATGGATGATCTGGATCTGCAGAGAGCTTAGGTTTGTCAAATGACTTTTGCAGGCTTTGTGCCAGAACGAAGCAGAATGAAACAGAGATAATCCACTGAAAGAATGCCCCATTACAGCAGGGGAACAGCCAGATGCTTCCTGTGCATGATATTTCAGGGCAGCATAAGATACAGATCAGGATAGAGGTTCAGCAAGGTCAGCAGCAGCAGGTCAGAGGGGGAAAAGTTAAAAAAAAAAAACGGAATACAACAAAGCAAAAGCAGAACTACAGGGCAAATGCTTTGTGGTGGGAAGTTGTGACTCCCTGAGGCCTGGCACTGAGAAAGGGCAGCCAGAGCACCAGAGAGGTGCCTCGGAGCAAAGCTGAACGTGGGCGGATGGTAATTTGAGGGTTTCTGCAAAGTCAAATATTCATAAAAGGTTCTGCAAAAACCTTGCAAATAAAGAAAGTATCATTGTGAAACAGACTTAGTATTCCCCAACCTGAAATGTAACTTGATTTAAAAGCTTCCAGAGTTAAAAAAAAAAATAATCAACATGCTAAAATGGCATACAGTAGAGGCTTCTTTCCTTGTTTTTTCTGTAAGCATCTGAAAGTCTAAGGATCATCCATAACAGCCATGTCAGACCTCAAAAGAACTGCCCACAACTTACTTTTGTTTCTTTTTAACACACTTCCTTAAGTATCCAAAATTAGGTAATTAAGAAAACAGTGCCTCTAGCAGACATCTGGGTTTTCTGTGGTCAGATTTTCCAGCTATTTAGCAACATCTTTGCTCGTCTTCAAGTATTTTGGTGTCTCAGGGGATTTCGGATCACATCATAACTAAGGCTTATGGCTGCCCAGCTAGTGGCAAATAATCAGACTATTATGAGCTGAACACACAGAGAGACAGAGAGCAGAGTGTTGAAAGCCAGAGGTGTGATGCAGAATTACAATACAAAATCTTCTCAAAATGAATCATGTTTTCACATCCCTCAGCTGCATTTGCAAAGCATTGCTCCTTTTACTTGTCTGTGATGGACCAGTATTTTTTGCTTTATTCTTTTACATACTTAGCTGTTACCAGAGGACAGAAATGATGTTTCCTTACTGAACAAATTTCACTTCTGCATCCCCTCATCCCTTCCTAAGAAAAAACAACTGAAAGCACACTTTTGCAATGACAATGGATATGTGTAAGAGTAACTGGCTATCAAATTAAAGACAAATCTGTTACAATATCAACACTGACTTGCATGCACAGCAGAGCTGTCCTGCTGAAAAAGGAGCTAATGAATCCACTGCTACAAATCATCAGAAAAGTACATTTGAGCAGTGTGAACAAAGGCAAATTGCCACTGAAATTACAATTGTTCAGATGGTTGTACAGGAGAAATTCCATCCTCAGGTTATCACCAGCAGCTGGTGTTCCAAAGGACCACCAGAACGTTCTGAAAGACTCTTTCAGGCAGGAAGAGCCATTTCCTCCTTAACCCTATGGAGGCAGCAACACAGCCCAAACATGAGACACAGCACCTGGTGTATCAGAGACCCTGCTCTCCTCGTTTACTCAAAATTATAGCACAGTAGCAAGTTTCAGGGTCAACTAGACTTTGATGAAGCATCACCACTCCACCGATACCGAATGCTGCTATTCTTTCATTTGAGAAAAAAAAGAACACCTTAACATTTGCCCTGTGCAGAGATCTCACCCTTTCAATCAGGGGACAAGGCAAAGTAATAAACACTTGAGGAAGCTGTTTCCTCCTGTGGAAAAGAACCACTTTGAAAAGGGTTCACTCAAGTCACTGCATGGGTGGGCACTTGGGATGGAGTCAGTCTGGGCCACCTACACATGACAGGGTACAGGGGGTGTAGGCAGCAGGAAGGCACCAACAAGTTTTCAGCTGAGCCATGGATCTAAGCACAATTGAGTATCTGGGTTTTGACTCTGTTTCATATATTCAGGTTTTATGGAAAAGAGTCTATGTCCTCAGTTCTGCAGGACACATCTCAGTCAACCAGGCCAGTGATAGTTTTTTTTTAGTTCTTTCTACAGAAAGAGCAGCAGATCCTGTTCATTTTGGACCACAAGGAAGATTCTCCATCTCTTCAACATTCTAAAAGGAACACCTATGTGTTATTTTTCAAAAGATAACGTACACACACACGTACATAAATATATGTCTTTTGTTGGTTTGGGTTTTTTCAATGACATACAAGAAGCAAGGCAGCACGGCCCTCACTGACTTTCATTAAGGCGCAGACAACTCAGTGCTGTTTGGGCTCTGAATGTTCCCATCAGGTCACACAATGGGCACTACCTTGGTTCTTCAGTTCTCCACAGACTCAGCATTAGCTCCCTCCTTTAGACACCCCAGCCTCTGCCCTCTGGCACTTACATCCCCAGCTAAGAGGTTAATAGGATCTCACTCCCAGCTGTGTTGGGGCAGGACCCATCTGATCTCACATCACACCTCAACCTTGCCAGAGCAAGTCATCGAGGCTCCCTTAACTGTCAGCACAGGAGTCCCACCTCCAGAGCCTATTTTTCCACTGCCTCCTCTAAACGAGAAATGACATATTAAAGTACCTATTTCTCATTGTGACCCATAAAAGGAGGACAGATCACCAGGTCTGACAGCAGCACAGGCTTTGCAGACGTTTGTACTCTGTCAGATGTACCCAAAACTGATCTGCACTCTAAGGAAATTCTAGCACAGGAAAACTCTCCCTGTTCCAAAAGGAACATGAACTGCTTTCACCTTGTACCATGCCTGTCCTCCATGCACTCACTTCCTTTCATTTCACAATGAGAGCAGTTCTCTCCTGATTGAGAGAAACAGGAGTATTCTTAAAAGAAAATGAAGATCCAATTCCCTCCAATTACTTGTTTCTGCAAGATTGTAGTTACATTGCGGGGTTGCAGTGAGGAGAAGGGGCAGATGGAGTGGGAGTCTTGTCCATGAAAGCCACACATGAACTAGCCCTGGAGCAAGATGGAGAAACCAAGCCCTACCCTCTGCTGAAAGGCAGATCTTGTCACCAGACATGAGCCTGCTTTTCCTTCATATCTTAGTCATCCTACATGTTTTTGCTCTCCACTTTGCTTCTTAAGGAAACAAGTCCCAGAAGCCAGGTGTTTTTCCTAGCTGTTTGTTTTCTTGGTTCCTCTAACCACTGGCTCCAATTGACAGTTATTTCTTGAGCCTTTCTGTCCTCACCATCAACCCAGGACACTCAGGAGGACAGTGCTCTGAAAAGCCACAGAAATGAAGAATAAAGGCATGTCTGGGGACAAAATGTACTGGAGCTGCGATGCTCAGGAAGCCCTGAAAACCTAAAACCACCTTCCCTGGCATGGGTGCAATTGGCACATTTCAACCCCCCTCTTCCCAGCACTGGGACCAAGAGGAGACAGAGATAAAACAGTGACAGGCTTCATCCTGCCAGCAGTTCCATGGTGGCAGCTCCCTCCATTCTCCATCACTGCATGTCAAGTACAGTAGGAGAATAACATCTCTGAGTGGTCACCAGAGTCACTGTACAGCACCTCAGGTTATGGAGCTGCATGGGGACCAGAAATCCCTCAGGCCACCAAAGCCTTCTGCTTAAAAGGATGACACCTTTGCAGCCACTTTGGGCCTGGCAGCTCTCCAAATTCCCATCCCATGGAGCACTGCTGTGCACCTGGGCTGATTCACTCCTGCACCGATGCACCCTTCTCTGCTCAGGGGTCAGGGGGGCTGGATCTCCCCTCTGCTCTCATGGCAGGCAGGCAGCAGCATCCCACTTGGATAATGCCTCAAACAATGTCCCACATCTTTGCCACGCTGATGGCAAATCCTGCTGAGGGACATCCACTCTCAGCACACTGTCAGTCATTACTGTAATCTGTAACCATGTCTGCTATGTTTCCAGAACTGTTAATCACAGAATGGCTTGGGGTGGAAGGGACCTCTGAGATCATCTTGTTCCAAACCCCTGCCATGGGAAGGGACACCTTCCATTAGAGTGAGTTTGTCATAGCCCCATCCAACCTGGCCTTGAACTCTTCCAGGAATGTGACATCCACAGCTTCTCTGGGCAGCCTGCTCCAGTGTCTCACCATCTTCACAGTAAACGAGCCACTCATTCTTCTCATCCAGTATATTAAAGGCTACAAGGCTGCAGCTTGCAAAACTTAAACCATCTTGTTAAAATTCCATCTAAACCTGCCTCTGTTTTTCTTTCCTGTACATCAGAAAGCAAGACAAGTGCTCTATTTCTCCCGTTGCAGACTGGGACCTCACAGTGTAGACCTAGCTGGTTTTTATTATTCCCACAGGCAGCAAAGCTGCCCTTCCCATTGTTACCCTCTGACACATTGTCACTGCAGGAGTAAAAAGGAAGGAGAAGAAGGTAACGACACAAAACAGAAGGTTTTAACCAGAAGTTTATTCCTCTTCAGCTGTCTGAGGCTGCTTGAAGCATGAATCCAGTTCTGCTGTTTAAAACAGGAATTACCCAAGTAACTTACCTCTTGCTAAGAGAGAGACCACTGCCTTGTTCATCATGTGCCAGTGCTCAGGGCATGCTACTTGTCCCTGCTTACAGCAAGAACCTGATTCCCGCAATTTATTCCTAGGTCTGCTGTGGATTGTGTGGCTTTGGGGAAATAGCAATAAAAACTGGAAAACTCAACAATTTTAAACTGATGCTTACATTCCCAACAGCCTCTTCCTGCTATATTGTTTATGCTCCAATGCTGAAGCTGAGATTTCAAACTTGTGCTTATATTGTAAGTCTCATTCACACAGTCATTAGCAGCATTAAATTGAGGGAAAATCTGCTATGAAACTTAATCATCTGGTACCATGAAAAAGTGCTGGCATAGCTGTTTGATGCTGTGATAGAGGCTGGTACTCCAAACCAGGAGAGAGCAAAGCTTTTCAAGTTCTGCTCATTATTGCTTTGCAATGACACAGGAAACAGCAAGGGCTTTAATCTCTAAATAATTTTTCATTCAGGGATTTGGAAACAATCTAGAGGATATAGAAGTTATTTTGTTTTGTTTTCTCCATTAAATGCTTCATTAAAGTACTGCTCATTTAATAACAAGCTTAGGAAGGAAAAAAAAGGAAATAAGTGATGTGTTTTTATGCAAAACCAAAACTCTGACACCTCTTTGCTCTTGTGCCACAAGCAAGCTTGCTTGAGTTTCAGTAGACTTGGCTTTGCATAAGAATGTTTCACAGAATAAGTGGGAAAAACAATTTTAAAACACAAGGGAAAAATTAAGAAGGAAAACACAAGATAAGATGGCCAGATGAGCAGCTAAAGACACCTTGATCTCAGTACATCAAATAGAATGCACCTACTTACATGCAGCCTGTGCCCTCTTCCTAAAAATACACTGCCTCCTTGGTGCAGATATTTGATTTCAGATCAAAGCATTCTTCAAGATTGTTTGCCCTTTTTTTTTTTCCAGACACTTCCAGTCCCTTCCTCCAAAAACTCTCACTGCTCCAAACACCCCTTGATACATTGAATACAGGGCAGCACTTTGGATCCAAGTTTCAGGGCTGTACATCACCATGACTGATCAGACCTCGGCACAAAGACTGTGTAATGAAAACTGCAGGAAGAGGGAGGATTAATTTTGGTGTGATACCACAAATCAGTCTTCATTTTAGAGTAATTAAGTCCAGCAGCTACAAGCCCGGCAGCACAAACAGGGCTGCTGCAAGTACCCTGCAGCAATGCAAGCTGCAAGCTTTGTGACTAACAGAGATTTATGGTGGGACTCCTCCGCCCGGTAATCCCCGGTAGTGAGATTATTACAGCAACAGGCTGCCCAGAGCAGTGGTGGGTGCTCCACACCTGGAAACATTCAAGGTCAGCACAGACAGGGCTCTGATCTAGTGAAGGTGCCCCTGAACATTGCAGGGTGGTGGGACTAGATGATTTCTAAAGGTCCTTTCCCACACAAACCATCCTGTCATTCCATGATTCTTCTCCCCTGCCAGCCTATCCCCAAGGTCAGAGGCAGAGTGTGATGCTTGCCGGTCAGAGCAGCAGCAAATAAAAGAAGCACCTAATGAAGTCACACTGGTCATTCAAGCAAAATGTGGAGAAATCCTGGCCATGGTAAATTTGGTAAAAGCTGCAGGCAGAGGGAGGAATTCAACAGCCTGATTTGCTGTGGCTGGTTATTTTAAGCATAGTTGAGAAATGCATCGATGATCCTTGGTTTAATAATTAAGATCATCAAACTAAAACTTCAGGCCAAATTATGTTCTCATTTTAGTTCATTTAGATCTGCAAAAATGAATTGAATTACTCAAGATCTTCATCGATGTAATAAACCTGGTCATTTTGGCACTGCAGTCCATGGGTACTCATTACAGCAGCTAAACCACAGCCCTGCTCCAGATGGCTTGTCTCTACAACACAGCATACATCCAAGGCACTCCAAAAACTAATCACCCCCTGATCATATCACTTCAATTAAAAATTACTCAATATTTCCAATTGCTCGCATCCATTTTAGAAATAACAGAAAATTACAAAGTGTTTGGCCAGTAATATGCAGCTTTTCCTACACTGCAGAAATGTCAACTAAGCAACATTAACCAGTTCATCAAGGCAGTAGTTTTTATAACTGGTATATTTTATGACGTGGTGTATTTTAAAATTTCTCCATCTTTACATGTGCTGTGGCAACAGCTGTGGGACCAGCTGAGAGCAGAGACAAACAGGGAACAATGCCTCTTACCTTATAATGGAAATAGAGATGGAGAGAATTTTTGAAGAATTAGATTCAATAAAACAGCAAAAGCTTCCAAGAAAGGTCCAGTATCACTCTTTTTCACTGAACAGGAGCCAGGTTGACCCACATTGCTGCAGAGGCGAGATTGAAGAAAGGGAGAGCTTTGCTGAAGAGTGTGGGATAACCAAGAGTTCTCATTCCCCCAGTAAATCCCACACTTGCTTACATGGCACTTACTCTGGTTTATATCAGGTAAATACAGAAAAGTAGCGAGATGTGGACCTGGGATGATGATGATGATTTTGTGTAAAACAGAAAAATGCAGAGATCTCACTACAGAGTTTTCTGGGTTAGTCATATAAACTATAGACACAAAGCTAACTGGGGTTTTTATTCTAATGCAAACTCCTCAGAGCATCACTCACCAGCTGTTTCAGCTTGAATCAATGAAGTCTCACTTCCAGGAATGCAGTCATTAGCTGCTCCGGTCTCTGCTGATAGACAGGCAGGGTTTACATCAGCCATGGCTACAACTTGGAGTGACTAGCAATAAAATTAAAGACATATTTGAGGAAGTAGCAGACTTTCTTACTTATGGTAAGGAAAATTAAGGGTATTTTCCAGACAAATGACTGTGCATGTCAAATTTGGTTCAATATATTTATTGCCATAACCATGCTTTCAGGTTGGAGAGGAAAAAGCAGCCCAGCTCCACAGCCGGAGCAGATGTTTGCAGGGGATAACTGAACCAGTGTGTGCAAAATCTTCCTATACTGAGCCTTTTTGGTAAGTGTCCCAGAGTTCAGTGTTTTTTCCCTTGTGCTGGGTGAATCATGGGATGTAGGCATCCTACAGTCCACAAAGACAGGACCCTCCTCAGCCACCTAACTACTGTAGTCTAAAGCTTGGGGCATCTCAAACTGACATGGCAAAGAGACAGTTACTAAGAAATCTGAGCTGATAACAGAATTCAAGACCAAAATCTAAAAGGAAATAGGTGGGCCATTGCATGAGGCTACCCAGCTGGTTCCCACTGTATGGCTGCATTTAATATGTTCAAACCCTGTGCAAATGCATCACAACACCTAAGCTGTGCTTTGCAGGATGACAAACGGTTATCTGAGAATATGCACAGGTATATAATAATATACCAGTTTCCTTTAGGCAGCCTCATGAAAAGCTGTTTTCAACTTTCCCTTAATTGCATATAAACACAGCCTTAAAAACGGGCATGTCAACAACCAAAACATGAACAAAAAGAATATTAATGTGGAGCCATAAAGGAGTTGGCATGATGACTTAAATGCAACCTGTGCTTTCCCACCCTGAAACTGTACATTTGCTTTTGGTACCTGTCTCAGTGAACACTAACTGAACCTGTGCTAATAAAAATCAGTTTTCTTCTCAGCAGCTAAGTATGACGTAGCCTTTTTTCCAGAAACCCCAGTATTTTCAGCTAACAGCTTCACACTGTTCTAGGTTGCAGACCTCTTCTTACAGATGCCACTCATGACCAGAGACTCAATGTACTAACTTATTTTTGCTTCACTGCTAGCAACCAGAGTACCAGCAGGTCATTAAAGAGATTTGTCTGGCTGAACAGCTTCCAGAAGTGCAATGAAGTAGTTATTTAATATCCTCAGATGAAAGGTGCTATGCAAATACAGAGCACTGTGTTGTGCCAAAGAGGATCCTCTGACTACCTCCTATTAGTCCAATAGAGATAAATGTGTTCTAGCCTGAGGTTCTGCAGTACCATTTCCCTGCTAAACAAGCTGTAGTTAGACTTAGCTTGACAAATGTAAAGAGTTAACCCACAGAAACTCAGGTCTCCTTTTCATATTTGCAGGTCAGCTGCCCTGAGACAATGTCTGAAGTACAAACAGGCTTTCAGGGCCACATTCTGATTTCATTCAGGATGGTGTAAATCAGGAATAATCCCTTTAGAGATTAGTAGGAGTGAGATCAGATTCAGGCTCTTGGAATTAACAAGTACAAACCATGTGCTTGTGAGCTTATTCTAATTCTGCTAAGTACAACATGATTCTCCTTCGTGTCCTTCCATTCTGTCTAAAGGACTCTGAGCTGAAGAGCAAAGGAAGTCCTGCTCTGAACACACAACAGAAGATGTTTGGCATAGCAAAATATTTTTCCCTACAAAGCTCTTAAATAAGCCATGTGCTTTAAAAAGAAAAAAACAAAACCCAACCCCAAAAACCCTCCAAAAACCAACACCAAAAAAAAAAAAAAGAGAAAAAAGGCCACCTTCAAATTGCACTAGCAGAGTGAAGATATGTTTAAAGATCCTCCTTACCCCCAAACTGTGAAATGAACTACAGTAACCATTTTTTACGAGAAATCAACACATTTAATTAGTCCATTTTACAGCATCTGTCTCTGGTTCTGGGCATATATCAAAGGAAAGAACAAGCATGCCTGTGACATCCTTAGGAAGCCTCTCCACGGAAATTCCAGCATTGCTACAAATTAATGCAATGTCATGTGAAAGTTACTTGTGTCCTTTCCCTGACACTCTCTCCTTTGATAGGTCAAGCAATGAAAATATAACCATGCCAGTCAGCACCTTGTTTATTTTTAGATAAACTCAGAAACCAAGTCACCACCTTAATGAAACGTTTATTTCTGTTCAGCTAAACCAAAAGAACTAAACCACTTCTGTCATTCATGATGCTGCGGTGCACCCCTGCTAACATATTGGTTTTCAGTGTGCACCTAGAGAATCCTGGGGAAAGAAACCAAGTGACAAACCTCCATCCTGTTTAGATAAGATACAAATCCCACAAGTGATGGGGAACTATGAAGTTAGCACTGAGAAGGACAGCATGAGCCTGCATACACACTACTCCCTTAGGTGTGGAGTGGTGTCTGATTTGGGCCAGCACAGGGCTGTGGTTTGGGTGGGTTTCATATTGCCATGGTGACAGTGACTGGGAGTCCATGGGAAGCTGGGAGGAGACACAGCCAGGACAGGTGATTCCAACTGACCCAAGGGGTATTCCAGACCACGTGACATCATGCTCAGTATATAAAGTGGGGGGAACAAGCAGGAAGGAGGGACATTTGGGGTGATGTCCATTGTCTTCTTAAGTCACCATTACTTGTGACGGGGCCCTGCTCTTCTGGGGATGGCTGAACACCTGCCTGCCCATGGGAAGCAGGAAATTATTTCCTTGTTTTGTTTGTGTGAATAGCTTTTGTTTTCCCCTATTAAACGGTCTTTATCATAGCCCATGAGTTTTCCAGCTTTTACCCTTCCAATTCTCCCTCTAGTCCCACTGGTGGGGGAGTGAGAGAGTGGTGCTTAGTTGCTGGCTGGGGTTAAACCACAGCAAGTGTTTTAGTCTCTCTGCCATGATGTTTACATCACTTATGCCTCCTAAAATAGCCGACTGGACAGGCTGAAGGACATCTTTAATACTAATGCCAGTGCTGTGGCTTTGTTCTGCACCTCCTGAAAAAAATCCAAACCAATTTTAACTCTCTCAACACCCAAGACACTCCCTGGATGCCTGCTGCATGGCCTAAAGATTACTCATCAGGTCTGAAATCTTCCACCATGTACTGTTGACAAGGATCCTTGTCCCGTGGCCTTTGAGGAAGATGATCTTATTAACCATCTCACATCTCAACAATTTTGGACAAGAAGTTAAAATTCAATAGGAGCTATAAGTGGACTGGGAAGGGCTGTCACACCTATGAAAGAATTTCCTTGGGGAAGGATAGAGTAAGAAAGAAAATTTTATTTTTACTCACAGCTAGACTCTTAGACAGTGATGACTGATGGCTCTAAAGAAAGGGCTCTGCTATCCAGATGGAAGAGTCCTGTTGGCTTTGGGTAAGGGAACTGCCATTGACACGTTCATACAAATGCCATGTGTTTTACAGATTATGAGAAGCCACAAGCTTTGTAAACCTCAGTCAGCAGATGTTAGCCCCAGAAAACAATTCAAATATGTGTGCTGAACAACATTCCCATGCTCACTCAGAGGGAAGCATGCTGCCCTTGCTGACTTCTGAAATATTTTGGTCTTGCCTTCAACAGTCTCCAGGTAATGAGCAGATCAAGCTCTAATGAGCTCACTAGATATGACAAGTCTATACCCAAGGTTACTGAGCACAACCTTATTCTCTCTTGGAGAAAGGGGAAAGTGTTATGCAGCATTTTTTTCTGACAGAAGAGAGTATCATAAACAAAACACAGGACTTGATCTGAGATGCAGAAACACCCTCCTTCCCTTGGAAGTCAATACTGTTGGTGCCAGGCAAAACAATGCCGACACTTACCTGCCCAGGAGTAGCAATCAGATCACAAGAGAGCACAGCAGCTAGAGGGGGAGATCTCAAAGATTGATTCTGACAGCCATAAAAGCAAGAGATTTTTAATATTCAGAAATGTGTCAGTGCCCTCATAACAGAATTTCCAGCTCCAAGAACTAGAGTTGTCAACTGAAGCCTTATCAGATACAAAAGTAACAAAGGCAAATTTGGGTGGGTTCCCTTTGTAGAGATGAGGGACCATGAAAGAGATACTTTTCAAAACAAGCAAGTCTCTCCCGGTTTTGCCCTTAATTTAACCCTTGGGCAGGGGTGGCAGTGTGCCACATCTCACTGTTTCAGCGAGGAGGCTGCCAGCAGCACAGCATGCGGCACCAGACCCAATGGCACCGAGTTTCACCCTGCAGAAGAGCTGCCTTTGTAAATCCAGCTGGTCGCCTCCAGGAGTGGGAAGGGTTACATGCCACCCTGGTAACCCCACCCTCAGGGTGTGACCCTCTGCCAAGCAACCCTGAAACTCCCACAGCAAGTGCATCAAGTTGCCTGGGGTCTGGTTCTAGTTCCAGTCTGTTCCATGAGAAGCTCTTCACTGAAGATACACACTGATATCTTCTGCATATCAGAGCCACTAAACTTCCAAGCAAGACAGTAAAGGTGTAAAAATTATACTGGCAGACAACAGCCAGACTCATAATACAAATTTCCAAATTCAGACATGCCAAAAGTAGGGTTAGTGGCTCTGAGAGCAAGGCAGGAGAGAGTTACACCTTAATGAAAAGCTGTTTTCCAAAATGGAGCTGTGCCTGGTGGGTTTATTTCTTAAAATACAGAGAACTTCTAAGTTTGCGTGGGGTAAGATAAGTCAGAAAAAAATATTTTGAGCAATGCTTCTTTAAAAATTCACACACACACAAAAGAAGAAAAGTTGGGTGCGTGAGTCTCTGACAGCTTGCCTGAGGAGGACCTAAGGACTGCTTTCTGCTGCACCAAGATACAACCCTTGGTCCAGCTTGTTCCCACAAGACAACTGTCCTTCTTCCAAGATAAAAACTTGAAAAGTCAGCAAATTTCTTAGGGTAGTTTCTCAGTTAGTGTGATGACAGTCACCACAGACATTGGGTATTTTAAGTCAAAGGGACAAAGGGCTAGTGTCACTGGAGTGTGGGAAGCTTTTCTCCAACGAACAGTAGAAACAGTGGCTACACTGAGCACTTCTGCCTTTATCTGGTAGAATTTTAGCTTTATCAGCTGGTGAAGGGGCTGGAATACAAGTCTTATGAGGACCAGTTGAGGGAGATGGGGGTGTTTAACCTGGAGAAAAGGAGGCTGGGGGGAGACCTTCCCTCTCTCTACAACTACCTGAAAGGAGGTCATAGCCAGGTGGAAGTCAGTCTCTTCTCCCAGGTAAAAGTGACAAGATGAAAGGAAATGGTGTCAAGTTGCATCAGGGGAAGTTAAAATTTAACATTGGGACTTTTGTTTTTTTATTAAATGGGTTGTAAAGCTTTGGAACTGGCTGCCCAGGGGAGTGGGGGAGTCACCATCCCTGCAATTGTTCAGAAAACTTGTGGATGTGGCACTTGAGGACATGGTTTAATGATCATGTGGTGTTGGTGCTAGGTTGATGGTTGGACTCGATGATCTTAGACATCTTTTCCAACTTAATTGATTCTATGATGGAATTCTTCATTCAGACATTTTATAGGCAAAGTATGAATCCTCCTAAGACAGCAGAAACAAAGCTCAGCAAATGAGCCCCTCTCCTACAGCAGCAGTGGGTCAGATAGCAACAGAGAAAGAAATACGCAGACACTTCTGGTGCTCTGTGAAACAGAGACATCCCCCTCCAAAGGAGTTTGATAGGTAATTCTAACCTATTGATTCTTTTCCATACAGACTTTTCCTCTATTAAAAGCATTCCAAAATGAATTGCAGTTCAACAATTGCAATTGCATAGCAACATCCTCTGCCAATACTCAACTCGGTATCGACAGGAAACTTTGGCCTTGGGGAGAAGCAGCTTATCCTGAATTCCTTTGTTTCATTGCTACTTCCAAGTGTTTTAGCTACTTCTGCAGCTACTGTATCACCTTTTCTTTTACAATAACCTTGTATTTTTCAACAGCCAGTATCCATATCCTGCTCCTCTGCTCTTTGGCCTCACAACCAGTTACGTAGTTGCTTAAGGTAATTTCTGTTTGAAGCACTGGGCATTTTACACAACAGAGTCACAGAGCTTTGGGAGAAACACAAATCAGTGTCTTACCTGGGCATTAACACCCAACTTTTGTCAGTGTAATTAACTTTCTGAATTGTAAGCATTATGTCAAATTGTTCCTGACAAATCTGGTGGCCTTCTACAATGGGCATTCAAGAGTTTTACAATGCTACAGGATTAGGGACAAGGCATTGGCATCATCTACATGAACCTGTACACAGCATTTGACACACTGTCCCACACAAGATCCTTGTCTTTGAACTGGAGAGACGTGGATTTAACAGCAGGATGCAGGACAGCTGCGCTCCAGCTCATAGTCATCCTCACAGTTTTATCACAAAGTTATGAAGCTGCTACTATCTCACACATCCGGCCACCACAATACAGGCTTTTTCTCTATAACTCGGGGTCTGAAGCAGTTTTTTCTTTTGCATACCTATTTTTGCATACTTTTTAACTGAAAATCTGCAATGACAGCCACAGTGAGTCAATGACACCATGTTCCTCTGTAAGGCCTTAGGGTCCAGGCAAGCAAAAGCAGTTCGGGAACATGGATAAAGCACTAAATTGCACAATCCCTGTAGCACTATGGTGATAACATCATTGTAGTAAACAAAACAGAAATATAGATGACTTATATTGCATCAGCTGTGCTTTTGCACAGCTTTGATGACTGCACCGCTCAATGGAGTGGCAGAGAATGAATCCCTTCTCTAAAGCTCTTTTCTCCATGTGGTAGATTTCCCCTTACTTTTGTAGTTCAAAAATCAAGCTGTTGATCAAAAGGGCAATGTTTACATCTTTACTGAATCTCCAACCACTTTACAGGCTGAAGTAAACCTCCAGGAAACCAAAATACTGTCCTTTGCAGCTGGAAAGTCTGGAGCAGGGAGATGAGAAGGGGCAGTCCTTCACTCCAAGTTCTCAGCCATAAGTGTGTCTTCCCCAACACCACACACTTGTCCTCAGATGCAAAGTTGAAGTGTCCCTAGCTCTCCTGCTGTCTTAGTTCACTCTGATCCTGGCACACAAGAGAACAAAGCATAGGAGAGGAAGGGAGTTGGTGGAAGCTGCAGGAATAGCCTGTTCCCTTTGAACAAGGAGAATTTGTGGGAAAAGGATGGATGAGAGGAAGAATGTGCAGAAGAAGGACTCCAGTAGTTCTGGCTGGGATAGTCAATTTTCTTCATAGTAGCTGGTATGGGGCTATGTTTTAAATTTGTGCTGGGTACAGTGATAACACAGGCATATTTTCATTATTGCTGAGCAGAGCTTGCCCAAAGCCAAGGCCATTTCTGCTCCTCACCCCACACCACCAGCAAGGAGGATGGGGGTGCACAAGGAACTGAAAGGGGACACAGCCAGGACAGCTGACCCCAACTGACCCAAGGTCACATCATACAGCATCATGATCAGCACACAAAGATGGGAGCAGAAGAAGAAAGGGAGGCAAGTTCAGAGTGATGACATTTATCTTCCCATTTACCATTATGTGGGATGGAGCCCTGCTTTCCTGGGGATGGCTGAACAACTGCCTGCCCATGGGAGGTGGTGAATGAATTCCTTAGCTTGCTTTGCTGGCCATGTGCAGCTTATGCTTTACATAATAAATTTGTCTCAACACATGAGTTTTTTCACTTTTACCCTTCCAGCTCTCTCCTACTGCAGGGAACGTGAGAGAGTGACTGTGTGGAGTTTAGCTGTTTCTGGGGAATTAAATCACGAAAGGGGAAAAAAAGCCCTGAAGAGCAGGACTAAAGGACATTTCAGTACCTACTCAGGAAGGAAAGAAATGGAGATGAAACTAGAAAAAACTCTCCTGAAGCTCTGAAGAAGCTCTCTGTATCTCACACACTTTGTACTTCCATGGGCACTTCACATCACCATATTGCAGACATCAGAATAACCTTGGTGGAGCCGACGTCTTTTTGCCTGTAGCTGTGATCTTGAAGCAAAGCCATATCCTGACCCCACAGCTGGGTCCCCTGCCCACAATTTCTCCATGAATCCACTACAGAGTCCCCACTTACACCAGCAAGCCATACCACAGGCATTTCTGATAGCCCAAGAGAAGGGAGCTGCCTTTTACCAAATTTATAAAGCATCCTCACACTACCCTCCCAAATTGTTTTGTTCCTCTTAGCACCAGAAAAGACAACTTTGGTTTCCATATATTTTGTAAGAGACAGCTTACATTTCAATATTGCCTTCCTAAGGAAGAGAAGTTTTTGCAAGGATCTGTTTAACTCCTGACCTTTTACAAAGGGTAATGCAGTTTTCCCTTGTACTTCTGTGTTGCCATTACAACACAATCTCCAGAGCACAAGAGAACTTCATTGTAACATCACAACAGCAACATAACACAAGAAAGATAGAAAAATATTAGAAAGTGTCCAAAGGAGAGCTATGAAGACAGTGAAGGGCAGTCATATGAAGAGCAGCTGAGGTCACTTGGTTTGTTCAGCCTTGAGGAGATTAAGGGGAGAGGCTCAGCTTCCTCCCGAGGGGAAGAGACCAGCAGGGACTGACCTCTTGTCTCTGGTGACCAGGGGCAGGACCCAAGGACATGGCCTGAAGCTGCATCAGGGGAGGTTCAGGTAGGATATCAGGATAAAGGTGCTTCTCCCAGAGGGTGCCTGGGCACTGGAACAGGATCCCCAGGGAAGTGGTCACAGCACCAAGCCTGACACAGCTGTAGAAGCATTTGGACACTTTCAGGGACACGGTGATTCTTGTCAGGGATTCTTGGGATGTCCTACACAGTGCCAGTTCAATGATCCTTGTGGGTCCCTTCCAACTAAGGATGTTCTATGATTCCATGATTGCCACAGCCACTGGAACTGTGCAAGTTTTCTCTGTACATGCATCAATGTCCTGACTGCAAATTTAGTATCTACCTGCTTTGTGTTTCCCCCAGTGCTACTGCTTGACCCCCTGGAGATATTAGGTAGCTTTCAGTATTAGAGTCTGAAAATTGAAGCTGAACATTTGTTAATGGGATAGCGGACAAGCAGAAGTTCATTTTCACTTCTCAGGTTAATTTTTTTTAGGCTAGAATCAAGCCAGCTGCTTGAGAAGAGCAGCCAGGTGTGTTTTAACAGGCAGAGTGAAGCCATAGGAAACACGATCATAAAGTCAATGCTTCTCGATAAAGGCAGATTTTAACTGAAGGAGAAAAGCAGAGGATACAGGAGCTGAAAAGAGTAAAGTTCTAATTCTTCTAATAAGCACTAGACTGAGGAGCAGGAGAGATCCTTTTCTTACTTGGAATATATAGAATTGTCTGTGAAGAGAAAAACAGGGTAAACCTTCCAAACAATAATAATTTCACTACAAAAACAGTTTCAAAGAGAAAAGAAACAAACCCCTGAATTAAGCTACAATATCAGCATTGTCATTGGCTGACAAACTGTGATAATGCAGGTCACATCAAATTCAGAGGAATCATTCTGACATCTCTGAAGGCAAACTTAGTTCTTTCAAAATTAGTAATTTTGACTAGCTGAAAGGTTTTGAAACAGACCTAGAATCAAGACTAAATAAATCTAGAAGCTACAATGAATCACTTTCTCAAAACCACAATTATTTTGACCTGTCTTTGCTTAACTAAAAATTGCTTCAATTCAATGTAAATGAATATTTTTTCTCAGTGTTGTCACCAAAAAAAATCTAAGTCAGATAATTTGCATGAGCTGATTTAAGTGAAACTCTAGTAAGAGAAAGCATTAGATGCATGGAGCAACAGCATTTACAGCACAAGTCTTGCAGTAATGCAGGCTGCAGGTTCCACAGAAGGCATCACCATATCCCATCAGGCTAAAGCAATTTAAGATACAGGCATGGGTGTCCTTATCACACCCTGCCAGCTTTGGATGCACTCTAGAGTGCCAAAAAAGAGACAAAAACTGTCAGGTCAGCTCTGATTCAAGTTGCAGGTTGCCCTATACCATGTTCTTTACACATGAGTTTGTAGAAGTCTCAGGGCGAAGTAACACAGGTCTCTGCTTCAAGACTAATCCCAAAGGACTGTCTGTAGGACTCAAACTATTCCAACCCAAATATTTAGATTACATCTTCCAGTTTGATCTTCCTGTTTGATTTTGTATGCCAGGATGCAAGAAATACCTTAGCAACCTTTTTTTTTAAATCCAAATCTGGCCACATGTACTGTGCTTTGAATTTGAGCTGGCAGTGGAAATCTGATACTTTCCTAAAAGAACTGGAGGTGATGCCTTATGCTTCCCTGGCAGGGTCATATTAACTGAGCTGGCAGATTTGATAGAATTAGATTTCTTTTTCGAGCTGGTACAGCACTGTGATGTGTCAGCACACAAAGTATTTCAGATAAGTAAGATTAAGTCACTGATTGAAGATCCAGCCTCTAGAAATAATGTTGTGTCCTTTAAAAGGAAAAACCTTTGTTGTGTATTGGTGTACCAAAGCCCTAAAAACAAAAATTAAAAAAATCCAAAACTCAACAGATCCTGAAAAAATGTCAGTAGCAATTACTTAGTCCAGAGACATTCTAAAATTGCATCAGATTTAATATGTCACTGTCACTGTGACAGTTTTCACTGTGCAGAACAATCCTCCAAAGGGATGGATGAGGAGTTTACTGCAGAAGTTTTGGGGATAGCAAGAGTATGTGTGGTCACCTCCATGCCAGCAGCAGTCCTCTGTCAGGCACGAAATGTTGTGCTTGGACCCTGTGTGCTCTAAACTATCACCCATTACTCCTTGTCCTCCCCTCAAATCTTTTGGGATGGAAAGCTACAGAGTACTGAGCCTGCACTGAAAACCTGCTGGGACAAAGCACTTCCAAAGTGATGGAAAAGTTATTACAAAAAACCCCAAAATGTTCTATTGAGATTATGTCCTCAGAGAGACAGCTACACTTCAAACATTTGTCACCAGGTCCAGGTTTCAACCACTTATGTTGTGTCTCTTTTGCATTCTAGGATATCTTGCAATTGCTTGGCAGAAAGAGCTGTGGGACTGGCCCCAAGAAACAGATGTGGCTTGATGAGGTTAACAGGTTCCCTGAAATTGTACAAGGTTTGGTCATCTCATACACAAGGCACAAATCTTCCTCTCCCTGAGGAAGGACGTGCACATCAGCCCAGATGAATCAACTTAATCACAGTCCAAAGTCAAGCAAAGCCAGGAAAGAATTGCTTCACCCTCCTTTCCCCTACAATTGCATTTTAACAATTACTACAGTCTTTACAACTGATGACATTCCTAATTGTAACTCATGCCTCAGAGTAAGCTTCTACCAATACTATGGGCAGTTTCTTTTTAAAAGAGCTCCCTGTCTGTCAAGGCCCCCTTATTTTCCACATTCCACAGCTATTTCACAGCTTGAGGGGGTTGTGCAGCCCTGACTTAAAAGAGCTTTTCAAAGTCTTATAGAACATTTTACAGAAAGCAACTGGAGTTTGTTACATACAAACCAGAGCATGGGACACTTGGCACCAGTGGGAAGAGGAGGTTGGGGTAAGAGTGGGAAAGGTGACCAGAAGGGTGACAGCAGTTCCTTGTGGCTGCTGTTAATTAGTGGCAGGTCAGCCCAGAGCTCTTATCAGGACAAGAGCAGTCACAAGAAGTGACAATTTTGAACAACTAACATACACACACACTGAGAAGAGAACACTTACGTTGCTAAGGTTATCTGTTTCACAAGATAGAGGTTTGTGCCCACAAAACACAGATCGCTCCCACAGGGTCAATTCAGTTGTCAAACACACTTTAGGTGCCACTGAGGATACCTTGGACTTCAAACCCACCCTCCTGAAGTCTCAAATACAACACCAGGTATCAGACAGCCACACCTTTCTGTACCAGCAGCAGAAGACAAGGACAGATAATCCAGGGCAGTTCAAACAGCTCTAAGACACAATGGTTGGGAAGCCAAGATCCCTGAAGGCTGGCAGGAGATTCCCAGCTCCCCGGAGCAGACACATGTTGGGTGATACAGAGCAGGTATCTCCTGGACAATGAATGAGACACCAAGTTAGCCCAGAAAGGGATGCAGACACGCCACGGATGGGCTGCAAAGGCAGCTGTCCATCCCACCAGCGCCATCAGGCACCCCATTCCTGCCAGGGCTGGAGAGGCACACGGGAGCTGTCACATTAGCTGTCACATTGCCAGGCTAGCCACGGCCTGCGCTGGTCTCTTGGCTGCTGTCACAGGCACTGTGGCAAAAAGAGCAATACAAACATTTACAGCAGTATTTTGCCCCCAAGGCTGCACAGGAAATGTCTGTAGGGGTCATGGAGCTTTCTTGCTGCTGTAAGCAATTCCTCTGAATTGTGAGCTGGCAGATAACCCCAGAGTTTACTTTCAGCTTGCATACCTGTGAGTCAGATTCCCGTTTATCAGTTAGGAGGCACACCACAGACAGGTTTTGATGCAGTCAGGCAAGACTGTGGCAGAAGGGGAAAAGTGTCTGTCACGTCACCCTAATTCCTTGGAATTCATTCCCATGTTTTAATAACCTACACATCAGGAATCTCGGATCAGTTCAAAGTATACCTGCCTCTCTGCTCCTTGCAAGCTTGAAGGCTGTTTAGCAAATATTCTACAGTAAAAAATATTTTATAGTAATAGTTATATAAAAATATAAAAATTATTAGCACAAAACTAACTGGGCTTGCATTGAAAGGTTCCACCAGAGTATCCTGGCAGAGGAGCTGGTTATTAAAAATATTTCTTCCACTTGAAAAGTACTTGTAGGTGAAAACTTTATCTCCTACTTCACCAGTTCATCTATCTGCTGCTTCAGATCAGACACCAATAGACCTATGCTGCCTTCCGCAAAGTATAAAAGATACAGAAGATATAGAAAATTAATTAAGTGTGGTATGAAAAAGAAAAAGTTGAAGAAACTCCACATGTGGCACGTGACAGCGTTGAAACAAGACAAAAACTGCATCCTTTTCAGAGTTCCCTCAGCCTGAGCCATGAAAAGCTCCACCAGGTGGTAAGATTAACAACACTTGAAATACACTGTGGAGCTGAGTTTGCTCTCTCTCCTTTGCTTTTTAAAAGCAGGTTTCTGCTTCACTACGCTTTTGAAAATGAGTGCAAAAGATGATCAGAGTAAAAATCTATTATCTACTATCATTTAATGGCAGCATTTGCAACTCACTTGACATAAAAGATGTTTTTATAACCTAGAGGATGGAACTGCCATCTGCCTGACCTTAATTTCCTCTCAAGTTGCTCCCAGTTTTACATTAAAAAAAAGAAAATTGATAAGAACATACCATGTCTTTTATAAAATTATGTTTAGTTTGAAAAGCAACCTTCCTCAATTGAGAGGCCATTACCATTAGCAGTATAATCAAGTTTGGATGAAGAATTGCAAAGAAGGTTTCAAGTTCCTTTCTGGCCGGGATGTGTGACAAATTCGTACAAACAGGGCAACTCACTGTCTCCCCTGCAGAATCAGATTGTGTACCAAGTGAGTGAGCCAAAAGAATAGGTAATACAGTTTCTCTCCTCTTTTGCTCTTTCAGAGACAATGCTTTTACTCACTACTAAGCAAAAAGGCAAAATAAACGTGCCTTACCAGAACTGTAGTTTAAAAACTTAGTGGTAACTTTAAACCTGGTTTGGCAGAACCATAGACTGGGACTTTGTTGAGGCACAGGATTTAAACCTCCTGACACGGAAATGTTACCCTACAGCAGCACCAAAACAGAGCAAACAAAGTGAGAAATCAGCAGAGGAACAGAGCACCAAGTTCACCACAGACCTATGCTGGGGCTTTGTTGTTTCCAGGATAAGAAAACACGTGCTATTAATAGAAAACAAACCCACTCTTTTTATTTACATCCAACCATTCCCTCCTTTACCCCCAGCTACCAACTGGACATGTGCTGCAGCAGATTAAAAGCTGTCAGGTTCCCAGATAAGCCCAGAAAGGACCTTAAGCACAGCCGTGCCCTGCAGATAACATTCTGTCTCTGCTGAAAGTAGGAAAGGGAACCCAGGGCCACCCCCAGTTTCTTCTAACAGGAGAGCAACTCTGTGGAGAGATTGTGCACAGTGGGCAGAGTACCATCAGCTCTGGACTGGGACAAGAAAAACTGAGGAGGGGTGAACACACTGCCTTGTGGAAGGTACAGGCTGCCATGGGTGGCACAGGATGCTGTGGATGTAACAAGCCAAGGGTTTCCAAGCAGATGTTTCACAAAGACTTACCCCTCCAGCCAAAGCTGTATAAATAATATACAGGAGGGGTGTGCTGCTGCTGAGTACCTCCCAAATTGCCAAGAGGCAGGAAGACTCCAGTTAAAGGCAACTCTTAATTTTAACTTGTGTCACTAAAGAGCACCGAAGTAAATGAACTCCTAAGGACAAGATCAAAGTAGAGTAAGAGACTCTTTTTTTATATCCTTGGATCTCCTGTCCCTTTTGTACACTGAAATTTAATTTCCTTTTCAAAGAGAGCTTTTGGAGCTTATGAAAATTGACCCAAAAGATTACAAGGGCTTTGTCACCCTTCCAATCTCTCTGAAAGACCCATAATTAGGGAGGTTTTTCCTTCAACATATGTGCCCAGCAGACAAATATATAATTCAGACTTACAATTACGTGAATGAGTTAGTTCAGTATATCGGACACATACAAGCCCAACCGTTACAAAGAGTTGAAAAATCTTGCGTGCCTCAAATAAGTAAATATACATCAAGGCATTTTTTTTTCTTTAATTAGCTTGTTTTCATTTGTGCCAAGACTACACACAGTCACACTAAGGACCCAGGATGGATGCTTGCCACTGAGATAAAAATACCAAGCACAATAAAAACAAACTGCTGACCTCGAAGATTAGTTATTTAGAAAATAATTCTGCAAGGAGGAGCGTGCGAGCGGATACCTAAGACAGCTAGCTAGTCAGCTTTTTTGCCCTCTAACGGAGTAACGCTGGCTTTACTCTTCCGGCACACAGCCTACCCAGGGGAGAAAGAAATAACACAAAACCACCAGGGTGCAGGTCTCCGCCGGGCTGGTCCCTCCCGCTGCTCCCACCCGGCGGCGACGCTGGGCAGGACCGGTCCCCGTGGGGCAGCTGGAGGGGGGTTCCCCGACGCTGTCGCCCCCCGAGCATCGCCCGAAGGTGTCCCCTTGCTCCGGAGCCCACCCGGCACCCGCCGCCTCCCATCTGCCTCCCCCCAGCGGGGAAATCCCGGCTGGATGAGGAGAAGTCTCCCCGCTCCGGAGTGCCGGGGCACCGAACCGGAGGATGCTGCGAGCTCCGCCAGCGCCGGGGCCACCCCTGCTTCTAAATAACAGAAAGAATTTTTTAAAAACCCCAACAACTCAAGAGCCGAACGAGGAGTCAGGAGGCTGGGAGGCTCCCACCGCGCCTTCTGCAGCAGCGGGGAGCGGGGCATTTGCAGGTACGCGGAGAGGAAGGAGAGCGGCAGGGAGAGCGGGAGAGGGTCCGGCGGTACTCACGGCGGGGTGCGGGGCTCCGGTCCAGCCCCATGGCCGCGGGGACGGACGGTCGCTGGCGTGACTGCCGCCGCTGCGCTGTCTGTGTGTCCGTCTGTCTGCCGGCCCTGCCCGCCGAGCCGCTCCGGGCGCCCCGTCCCTCCCCTCGCTCCCTCCCCGGCGCTTCCTGCCCGCTCATATAGCGCGCCCTCGGCCACGTGGACGGCGCGGGGCCCTCGGCTCCTCCTCGGGGCTGGGCCGGGAGGGGCGGACCCCACCAACACCCCCTCATCACCCCCGGTCACCACCCGCTCCATCGCCCCTCATCACCCTCAGCGCCCCCCATCTCACCTCCATTCCCCTCCCGTCACCCTCCCCCGGCCGCTGAGCGGGGCTGCGCCCGGAGAGGTGCGATGGGAACCCGGACTCACCGCGAGCGCCGCCGGGGTGAAATCCGGCTCTCGTCAGGTCCTCCATCAAGGGTCACCTCCCAGGAATGTCTGTGCTCCCCACAGCCCCCAAACTGCTATGTCTGAAATTGGGCTGCGTGGATCCCAAAGGTGTTCGCAGCGGGGAAAGTGGAAAGAAATTCAGTGCTTCTGAGGGCAGAGAGTCTATGTGGCATCCCTAATAAAAATAGTGTATAGTTGCTATTCACAGTCATAGAATGGTTTAGGTTGGAAGGGGTCTTAATATAATCTAGTTTCGACCCCCCTGCTATGGACAGGGACACCTTGTATTAGACCAGGTTGCTCAGAGCTCCATCCAGCCTGGGCTCGAACACTGATGGATGGGTCATCTACAACTGGGCTGGGCAACCTGGTCCCCTGTCTCACCACCCTCACAGGAAAGAATGTCTTTTGGATGTCTTATTTAACATACTCTCTTTCATTTTAAAGCCATTCCCCCTTATCCTATCACTAGATTCCCTTGGGGAAAAAAAAAAAAAACAAAACAGACAAACATTTCCAGCTTTCTTGCAGCCCCTGTGGATGCTGAAAGGTGCTATAAGGTCACCCCAGTGACAACCCCCACCCTTTGCCTGTTTTAACAAGAGAGGTACTTCAGCCCTCTTCTTTCTGTCCAGCATCAGACATTTTTAAGAGGACTATAAAAAACTGTAGAATTAAATAAAAAAGCAGCATCATTAAAGAATCCCCCAGACAGATGCATTCAAGTGATAAAGTGTCTGCTAAAACTATTTAACAACATAATGCTGGCTTTTTTAGTGTCGATGTGTAAAGATTGGAGCCATGAGATGTGTAAAGACTGGGGCCATGACTAGAAGTGGGGGGATTATAGCACCTTCAAAGAAGTAAATGATCTCTGATCTCTCCTCCACCCTTCTGTAGGCAGGTAAATATGCACAATGAACATGCACAGCACATATCAGAGAGAAGAATGCATTCCTGGGCTCTGAAAAACATGTTCTGTAACACTGGACAGCCAGTGCACAACTCCCTTTGTGAAGCAGATGAGTTTACAGGTGATTAATCTAGTTACTGAAGCTGCCCACGTTGTTGGTTTATTAAATCCAGCACAAGGTACTTCCACTGGAAACTGTAACGTGCTATGTAGGAGCTGTAATTCATCAATCACCACTGAGCTTGTTTCCATAGAGTTGTATTAGTAAAAGCCTGAGTGTGGACATAGACCTGTGTCACATTGTGTACGCGCTGTGCAGATATTTGAATGCAGGTGAGAGCGCCTGTGACAGCCCGAGCTTTCTGCTTAGGGAGCGTGAGCCCACACAAGCCCTTCGGGGGACTCACCCCATCTCTAAATCCTGCCTCTAGCTACTGAAGAGCAGCCTAGTGTTTTGTCCCTTATAAAGAGGGTTTGGAAGGAATTTAATTTACAGTAATGAGCATTAAAAAAAAAAAGAAAAACCACATTAGTCTTCTTTTACGAGAAATGTATCAATACAAGGAATTACTGTGTGGTGGAAACAGTCTATTAAATAGTTGTTCACTGTTTATTCCCAGGAGCTGCTTGACACTTTGCTGGAGATGGGATGAGAAGCTCCAATTTTGTCTGTTAGTGTCTCTGTTACCTTTTTGCCTTGACACTCTCATACTTACAGGCAAATTGGTTAAATTTGATGCTTCATTTGCTCCACAATAATAGTGGGTTAGTGGGACTGTTTACGAAAAAGAATCTCTGGGGAACAGCTCACCAGTAATAGGGTTGTGCATCAGGTTTGGAGATTTCTCCCAAGCATTTCCAGGGGGAGAGAAGGAGTGAAAGAGTGATGAGAAAGAAGAGTCCAAACACTCTGCATTTCATTGCCTGTTGTACCACACCTGATCTGTCCATGAGTTTAACAGAAAAGCAAGAATGTATCTAGTAAAACAGCTGATTTATCATCATACAATATACAAATTTTCACTAGGTTGTATCAAGGAAAGCTTAACCCAGCAGCCAAAAATGTCCTAATTAATAGTTAATCAAGTTCACACTGGCACAGGTTGCCCAGAGAAGTTGTGGATGCCCCATCCCTGGCAATAGGCTGGACTGGATGGGGCTTTGAGCAACCTGGGGTAGTGGAAGGTGTCCCTGACCATGGCAGGGGGGTTGAGATGAGGTGATCTTTAAGATCCTTTCCAACACAAACTATTCCATGATTCTGTGACTGAGAAAGGAAGTGAGAAGGTTTTTGGGTTTTTTTCTGTGCTTTCAGTACTGTCTCTGCACCATTTCTCTGGAGCATAAAAGAGGTAAGATATGGTGCACCCCTGCAGCCACACCAACCTTGGTCACAAGTTGCAAGGAGCAGATATGGAGGTGAGCTCTGCAGTGGCTGCGTTTGCTCAGAAAGACTCCTTTCTGTAAAGCAAGGTGGAAGAGGAGTGTGTTTGCCCCAGAGATGCCTCAGGGAGGCATGACACAGTGATATGGGTGTAGCATGGAGAAGTGCAGAGCATGGAGAAGACCCACAGGTCTCTGCCAGCACCTGAGCCAAGAGCAAGCGAACTGCCTCTGCCAAGAGCAAAGAACAAGACCAAATCCACCTGAAACAGCAAGTGTGGAGCCTATTTCTCCTTTTTAAATCAGTGTTACACTCCTTCCCTGATGCACCCCAACAAACATGGAGGTAACAAGTGCTCTGAGGAAATGCCATTGGAATTACAGCAGGGTCCAGCCCAGCGTGCTGGATCCAATCCCCCTCATGCTGTAGCATTTCACTAGCAAGTGCCATTTAGATGGTTTTGGGAAAGAATCCAGGATTTGTTTCACAGACAGTATTTCCTCAACAGCTCAGTGAATATGGAATAGTTTGAACTAACCATGCAAATCTTGCTTGTCGTTTTATGTAGAGAAACTATATCTATTCTAAAGTCTAGGCCAGGGCTTTCAACTGCTGATGGGGGATAGTTATGCAGACTTCAAAGGAGCTGTATCAGCTTTTACCAAGTGGGGATCCAGAACTTTATTCGTATTTTAAAATTCAGAAACTGTGCCTAGGTAAAGCATTTTTCTCTATATTTTTAAGTAGCCAGTTTTTTTTATTTTATAGCTGTTCCCTCAGTGGCAAGATTGTTTCTCAGTAGTCAATGTTTAAAGGCCCTTCAAGGCTGAAGGAATTAAAAATGAATAATTTAAAGCTGGTCTATGATGCATAATTTTTAACATATGCTTTACAAGCCATGTGGAACAGTTTTTGACTTGTCAGTAGATATTTTACAAACACGCTGTGCTGGAACCAAAACCTTTTTTATTTAAGAGTCAGATTTGAGCCCTCCTTTGCTTCAGCACAGCAGCTTGCTGGAGTCTACAAGCCATAACAAGGAAACCATTATCACCAGCACCGATCAGAAAAGGGGAGAAACTAAGCAATTGCAGCACCAGATGCGGGCAGAACTATGGCTCTCCCATCTTAAGAAGCCTCATCCCAAGGTGGAGGTAGAGGAGCTGTGATTTGTTTTCTTCAAGGGTGCAAAAGGGATGGACCCAGGTGGTGCTGGAGCAGGAGCCATGAAACATGTTGTCTTTGGGTTATTTTTTGAAGGACGGCTGGAATATTTTTTTGCCAACCTTCTGTTAACTCCCTCAGTATTGTGCTAGGAATGCCATCTGAGTAATTCTTGACAGTTTTAATAGGCAAAGCTAATTGCTGGTGAACAATTACAACCTTGTATGGATTTCATTTCTTGTCCCTTCCTGACTCCTTGCAGCAAGAAAGGGAGGAGGCATCTACTCTGCAAATGCTCAAAGGCAGCCTGGGTTTCAGCCTTACCAACTGGTTCCCACACTCTTCCTTGTTTTCCTGGCTTGTCCAGCTTTTCATTTCTATTTTAAAGTCACTCCCTATTTGCAGCTAAAAATAAATTGTTTTGGTTATTTCAAAAGCTCCTTGGGCCCAAACCCAATTTCACGTGTTTCACCAGGCTGTAAATTGAGGCAGTGCACTGGGAAAGTGCAGATTTGGGCTCATGTTTGCTCCTCCCTCATTAGTTCTCCCTTCAGTTCATAATCCATCATCTTTCAAACAAGCCAATTGCCATTGTGTCTAGAAGTTAAAATAGAAAATCAGCATTTGGCATGTATACAGTTGCCAAGAAGCTATTTCTCCTCGCCTGTGTAAATAAAGTGTCGTTCAAAAATGGTTGGTTTGCTCTGAAAGATGTGCTAAGTGCTACCACTGCACTGTGCTCCCAGTAGGAGGAAAGAGGAGAGGCTCCAGGAGTGTGACCAGCTATCCCCATCCCCAGCTTCTCCCACTCATTCTGTTGAATGGGACTGTTCTTTGCACAGGCCAAAATACCATTGGATAGTTCCAGTCTCAGTGAACAGAGCAGGAGTGATAAGTGACATTGCTGGCTATGCCCCAAGTCAGGACCAAGCTCCACACAGGTGGTTCTCTTAAATGTGATTTACTGGTAATCTGTAAATCTATATTAGCTAATGATTCATGCTTATTTTACTACATACAGAAACACACCTACTGATCAGTACGACTAGATGTGAAATACTTCCAAATAAATACTTCCAATTAAATACTTCTAAACTTTATAGATGTGAAACTAAGAAGATTGACCACAGATGGACTGCACACTATTTCTTCATTCTGATGGGAAGAAGAGACAGCTGGTGTATGTATATCCATACACATGACAGATGATATATGTATATACCTACTTTACCTCTGCTGAAGAGGTACATTGTGCTCTATATTCAAACATGTAAGAGTCACTGCCCTTATTTTGTGTAACTTGCAACCATTTGTACACTTTATACACCACGCTAACAAACTTGCTAAGGCTATTTGGTGGCCATAGATTTTGCCATAACTGACAGTTTTATCATGTCTGGCTTGGTCTTCTCACTGGCTTTTTTTGCAAACCACATCCCACACTTCTGACAGATGTCACAGGACTGTAACAGCCTTCTCTGATCCAGAGCCTTCTGAAAGCAAGAGATAAGAGTGCATGCTTAAAGCAGCCTTTTAGATCACATCCTCAGCCTCCACACTTCACACAGCCAGGATCTAGCACCAAGGTGCATCAAGAGCAAAGAGAAGAGAAACAATAAGCAACATCCCTCCTTCCCTGCTTGCTCTTGGAATCCAAATGGCAAGGAGTTGGAAGAGCTCAGTGGTACTGACACACAGTCAGTGGTCTCAGCATCTTCTTCTCAGGACCTGGATGCAGGCCCACATCAGAGACAGCAGTGACATCAGAGAAAGATTTCTTGTGAGGCCAAACTATTACACAGAGATGTGTTTTTACCTGCTAGGACTCATTAGTGCTGTATACAGAAGCATGGGCTATGGGCAAAAGTTGTGATTTGGTACAATCTACTCTCAATAAATGTCTGTGAAAGTCAGAGAAACCTTTCAGTATTGCAGCACACAAAAACACACAGTGAACACCAAAAGCCGGATTTGCAGAAATATTCAGTGAACCTGGAGCTCCCACAAACTCACATAAAAACCTCTCTGTGCTATGAAATATTTCTTCATTTTTGTACTCTTAGATAAATGCAAGTTTTGCTATAAGGACAGTATAAAGCCTGAGAGGAATAATACACACTTATAAAAAAATTAAAAAGACACAGATGGGACATGAAAGTTAAATAAAAAAGACAGAACACAGGTAGGGGTGGACTCACCGTCCTTGAAACTGTTCAAGAAACACGTGAACATGGCACTTCAGGAACATGGCTTAGTGGGCAGGGTCAAAGGTTGGACTTGATGATCTCAGAGGTCTTTTCCAACCTTAATGATTCTATGATTCTACCTCTGTCAGGATACAGGAAGATTAAAATAATATGAAAATAATTGGCCCTAAATATTTTACTGCCAAAAGAAGAAATGGCATAAGCACCTAAAATGAGGATAAAGATAAGTAACTGCATGCAAAGAGAGACAGCCATGTGTATTTTCTGTGTGTTTCACAGACTGAACATGCTGCATGTTCAATCTCTCCAATATAAATGACCCTTTGCAGTCAGACATCACCTACAGAACATCACAAAAGTACAATAAACCTAATTTACCTTTGGCCATCTGGACCTCACAGTGCCTTGAGTACCATCTATTCCCAAGCAGAGACTTGAAAATATGTGCATTAAATGATTGTGAAGTTGTTAGCATCATGTAATTTTACTTCATTTCACTTGTCCCCCAGGACAGTCAGGAATAAACCAGAAGGTGAAATGAAACCCAGAAAATAAATGTTGTTGATTAGGTTGAAGTGTCTATTAGGCTTCTGTTTAAGTTTCCAGCCCACAAGAAGAATGGCAAGCAGAGCCTGTTAAAGACACATTTTGACAAGAACGCATTTTTCTGTGGCTCCAACAAAATAAATATAGTAACACAGAAGAACCTTTGAAAAGTCAGGCTTATGTGCTTGTGCTTGTTTGATCAGCACCAGCTAACAGTTTCATCTTTTCTGAATATCACAGAAGCACACGAGCTGTGCCACCATGCAGTTCTCAAGATAAATTCCTTTCCTCAAAGGACATCACACACATACCATGGGCTGTACATTCTGTATTGACTTAAATACAAATAACACAAAATGGTGATTGCAGGTGGAATTCATCGCCAGAGTAAACTGAATAAAGCACTGAAGCACACCTGGCAGATGTTACTCACACAGCTAAATTCGGTATGGATAGGCATTTATTTTGAATGGTAGAAAAGCAATATAATAACCCAGCTAGGACAGAAAAGTTCGTGTGTTCTTTCTTTCTTGCCACATCTATAGGTCAAAGTAACTTTTCAGTCCACTCCAGCTACTGAAATAGGCTGGGAAGGGATAAATGGTATGAGCAGAACCCCTCAGAGGAGGGATGGTGAGTGCTTGTGTAGGGATAATTCTGAAGATCTGCTGTTAACTCACACCTTGGAGCTCAGTGCAGGACAGACCAGCTGAGATATTGCTAAAGAAAAAAACCTAAAAGAATCTAGAAATCAATTCCCCAGATGTTGCCTAGAAAATACTTACGTCACATTATTTCTGTGTGCAAAAGCTGGCAGAATTCTTCACTAAAGCAACACTGTCAGCTGCAATGCTGTTTTAGATTTGATATTAACAAATCAACAAATCATTTCAGAGAAGATATCGTCATCAAAGGTTCCTTTGGAGTATACTCCTCTGCTGGCAGAAAAGCAAAGTTTTATAAACTATGGAATTGCTTTAAAGATTAGATAGAAGACCTGGACAAAAGATTTCAAAGACTTGAAAACAGTCTTAGCGTAAACCAGACTGGTGCTGCATTCAGAGCATAGCTTACATCTAAGAAATTGGGGGGGGGGGAAAGATTTAGAAAACCGGAGAATGCAAATCAGCGTTTCTCGGAGAGACAGCAAACAAGATTACCTTGTATCACCGCCGGCTGTGTGATTCCGGGTCTGGGCCGGCCGGGCGGAGCGTGGCAAAACACACGGGGGGCGGAGGACGGGAACGACGGAGTGCCTGAAACCAGAACTTTAACCGGGGCTCGAGCATAGGCGCAGTGACCACACGGTTTAGGAGGCAGCAACAAAGACCCGGGGGCGTGGTTAATTTAACAATATATAAGATTACTTGGGGGCAGGGGTCTAACCCCAAACGGGCTTTAGGGGCTTGACTATGTTTGTCACAGGTTCCCAAACTAACGGAGAACTAGAGACACAACCTATTTTCGTATGCTACAATTAACATCCTAATTTCTATGTTTCACTTCCTATGGTCTCAGGTTTATGGTTTCTGCATAGGCTACCTGGGCTAAGGTATTATCCATCCTAGCTGGCTCAGCTGTCACAACCTTGTAAGTTTATTGTGACAAGAAATGATTCTCAGGAAAAGATTAATATAATATATTGTGTTTACCTGGACTTAAGCAGAAAGAAGATACGCCGGTAGTGGGCTGTTTTCTTGGGGGCAAAGGGTAGAATCAGACTGGTAGTCCAGAGTCTATGTGTGCTAAGGATGGTGTATCCTGCACCTGGTTTGAGGCAATCCCAGGCAGAAACACAGACTGAAGGATGAACAGATCAAAAGCAGCCCTGAGGAGAAGGAATTGGGGGTGCTTATGGATGGGAAGCTGAACATGACCCAGCAATGTTCCCTGGCAGCCTAGAAACCAAAGGCATCCTGGGCTGCACCTAATGCCCCATGGGCAGCAGGTGAGGGAGGGGATTCTGTCCCTCTGCTCTGGTGAGATCCCACCTGGGGTGCTGCATCCAGCTCTGGGGTCCCCAACATGAAAAGGATATGGACCTGTTGGAATTCCAAATGAGGCCTTGAAGATGATCAGAGGATTGGAGCACCTCTCCTGTGAAAACAGGCTGAGAGAGTTGGAATTGTTCAACCCAGATAAGAAACATCGGTGAGAAGAACTTGCAGCACCTTTGGGTGTCACAGTACAGCTGGTCTGAAGCTGCCCCACAAACTCAACCAGCCTAGAAATTAAACAAGTCCCTGGGTGAGCAATGATAGGAGGGATTTGAACTCAGAGACCTCAACTAATCCCATGCAACCATAAATATAGACACATCACTGGCCAGAGATCTGGATGGCAGAGATCCCAACCAGTCAGCTATCCAAACCTGGGAAATTCAACCCTCCATAAAAAGCAGTTCCAAAGAATAAAACAGGCTGTTTGCTGATGACCCTCGGTGAGTTCCTGCTGTTTGTCTGTCTCTGACCAATGACCTCACATAACACTTGGGGACCTAAAAGAGCTGCAAGAGAGCTAGAGAGGGACTTCTTCTAAAGTCATGTAGTGATAGGACAAGGGAGAATGGCTTTGAAATGAGACAAAGTAGATCTAGATTGTGTATTATAAATGAATTCTTTTCTGTGAAGGTGGTGAGGCACTGGAATAGGTTGTCCAGAGAAGTTGTGGATGCCCTAGAAGTGTTAAAGTCCAGGTTGGATGGGGATCTCAGCACCTAAACTAGTGAGAGGTATCCCTGCTCATGGCAGGTGGGTTGAAATTAGATGATCTTTATCTTCCCTTTCAGTTCAAACCAAACTACGGTTCTATGAAGGTGCAGACAGAGCCTTTGGTACTTTTAGTGAAAATGGATTCAAAATAGCTTCCTAAGGATAAATGGGAACATTTCCCAATCTCCTACCACCTCATTGGATGTAGAGTTTTCTTCCTGATGTTGAGGTGCTCACCTTCACCACTGCAGCAGCCCAGCTGATCTACAGGGCTGTGCCTGCAGCCAGGGTGCAGAAACAGGCCCCTGGAGCAGGGGTCATGTCCAGTGTAGTTCAAAGTGTGCTGCATAGCACACTTCCGTGAGGCAAGGTGAGACATCACCCAAGATAATAGGTAAGCCCACCACTCAGGAAGAGAATGTATCCAAATAAAGCACAGAACCATGGAATCATTAAGATTGGAAACTATCTCCAAGATTCTTGTAGGAGGAGTTACCTAGACTGAGAGAGGTAGATTGATTTGAGACAGATTTGAGGTACCTGTCAGGATGTCCTTTAGGGCAAGGTAACTCAGTGAACCTCACCCTTAGAAATTTATGAAACAATCTGACTTAGGAAAAGAGCTCTTTACTTGGTTCCTGTAGGAGGGGAAAGATTGAGATGTACATGATGACTTAAAGCTGCCAGCAGGATGAAGCCCTGAAATGGGCGGATGAGATTTGCTCAGCCTTGTAAAAGGAAAGCTGAGGTGGGATCCTATTGCTGTCAATTGATAGAGAAATAAATGTCAGGGAAGGGGGGGATGTATAGCAGATGAAGGAAAAAAGAGTATCGTGCAGGTGAATATATTCAAGCTGTAAATTAAAATACTGTTGGTAGCCATTTTATCAAAGGTCAAAAAGATGCAAGAAAGCCTTCAAGAAGAAAAAATTCTCTGAAGTTTGCATATGGGGCTTGATGCATTCCTGAAAAATATATTATATTTGTTTTATATATTATATTTGTTTCCCGTTTGAGAAAATAACCTGCGTTAATACATTAGACCTACACTTCCTTATATAAAGAATAGTAGCTTCATGTTTCCACAAAACTATTTCTTGTTTTACAACAAGGAAAATGTGCAAAGCAAGAAACAATGTGTGTAAAGACATAAGGACATAGCACAGTGCATGCATCACCTCCCAGATGCCCCTGTGATGTTCTAACTCTGCTTCACAAAGGAGTCAGAGGAGCTGGTAGCAGTTCATGTGAGGCAATAGAACATGTTCTACTGAATTCTCTAAGATCTAAACTGAGCCAGCAATGCAGAGCTCAGGGCAAATATTTCTTGTTATCTCAGAAACCAGGTGGTTATGGACACCAGTACCACCTGGAGAGGGCTGAACAAACTCAACACTTCTAACCTACGTTTGTCGCTTGGAGTAAGTACAAGACTGAAGAACCATTGATTCTGGGGGCAGCAGCTCAGGTGACTTGTTCTCTTTGACTTGCACTGTTGTTCCTGTCTGTGCAGATGAAATCCTTGTTCTCAGTGCCATGACTGAGCAGAACACAGTTAATTTTGTAAAGGATTATCTTCCTTTTAAAGACAAAAGAACCTACTGTATTTCTGTGTGTTTATTTATTTCCCCTGCAGAACAGAGGAGAAGACGTTTAGGTATAGAAAAGTATACAGGTTTTAAAACTACTCTAAGACAGGGACCAGCCAGAGGTTCTGCAGTAATCTGATCTGGTCTGATTTATGGAGCAACACAGTTTTATTCAGGATAATAGGTTTATTCATTTAATCTACATTAAGTGGAACTGGAGCACTGATGTTTCATGAAGACCTTGGAGGTTCCCAGAGATCAAGAAGCCACCTCTTCTACTGTTGAGCAGTGGCTTATTTCATTCATTGTACAAAACCCTTCACTTTGCGTTTTCTTTGCACGTATCTGGCTTCAGCCTACACCTGTTAATTCCTGTTTCTGTCAGCTGTTTACAATGCCCATTGGAAACAAAACTATCTTTACATGAAGGTCTCCTTGATATGTTAGCACTGTGATCTGCTTCTGAAGAAGTAAGTACATTGAACCTTTTCAGTCTTTCACATGGATATATCTGGCCAGATGTGCACTTCTACCCAACAGATGGCTGTGCAGCACTAGTCACCATCCCCTTGGAGTCTGCTCAGAGAAATGAGCCCTTTCACAGTGAAGTTCATCTCATCCCAAAGTGAATCTTTAAACCACATTGGATAAATGTCCCTCACATCATTCCTGTTTCTTTCTAGCAACAATCAAGGAACCCTGTGCTGGCTACCTCTCATATCACAGCCTACGTTATAGACTTCTGTATTTAGGCAAGATGAGTCTGACTTTTGGACTAAGGCATTTTCCCAGGTTTGAATCATTTCCTTGGCATCCTCCTCTGCACATCACACTGATGAGGCTTTGCTGATCTCCAGCAGATGCACAGTGTTATTGCCTATGTATGAGAGGACTCACTCTCAAGTGCTGGGGGTGTACACAGGGGCAGTTCACTGAAAGTCTGGTTAGGGAGATAGAGCTGCATTTCAATACTTGCGCTGTCCACAGTCTGTGCTTGCTATTGATTGTACCTTTTTAATGAGTTGCATGTGGCTCAGATGAGAAAATGCCTTAATAACTATGGTCCCCTGGAAAAAGAGAAGGTTATGTAACTATTGATCTTGATATTTTTTTCCATAACTGTTTTCCCTGTTTCTGATACTAAAAAGCATTGCTGCATCACAGGTTTCAGCTCCTCCAATCCAGCTTGGTTTCCAACATTAGCCATTCAGCTGTGTCTACTTGTACTAGGCTCAGCCACTGGCCCTGCCAGACAGCTGCCAGGTGTTTTATTGTTAGATAAATTCTTACATCTGTCAAGTTATAAAGCAGAGAACAATGAATCCATTCTTGATGGCTTTTTTTTCCTCTGTCACTTGAAGAAGACATGCTAAGAACTACATACTCTCTGCAATAAATACTGAAAGATCTGTTCCCTTTACTGATACAAAGTGTGTTAAATGTTGAGGTGTTGACCATTAATCCATCGTGACTTATTAGGTCTGAAGGAAAGAAGTGTAATTAAAATCCTTTCTCCTGCTCAGTATCTTATCCCTGTGTTAAGAATGGCTGGTTGGAATGTTCTCGTGATAAATATGATTGATATATTTGTATATTGCCTACTTGCATGGGTGGGCAGGTAGGGCTGAGGGGGAACTTCCAGCCTTTCTGTCTGAGAGAAATAAGGAATTGTCCCAAGAGAATCCTACTGTTCCTTGTGGAGGTCTTCCACCACAAGCTAGAGGAGCAGCTCAGGTGAGTCCTATCCCCACATCTCTCTCTCCCCTCTGGTTTGCCCATTCTTTCTCCATCCCTGTTGTCTTCCCCCCATCATGCTTACAAGCTCTGAGTGCAGATACTTTCAGGAAAATGAACAGTGCTTTTGGACAAATATTGCTATTTTTGCTTAGTTCTGTCTGTGCTCCCACAAATGTTCAGGCCATGCTAGGAACCAAGTTTCAGCTAACACTTGCTCTGTCATCTGAACATCAACCTCCTCTTTACGCATACACTGGTCTAACACAGATAATAAAAACAAATTTGTTATGGCATTTATTACTTTGTCTTTTCACTTGCTCCTACCATGTTCTTTTGGGACAGCAAGAATGAATTGCAGCAGAGAAGAAATTTGTCAAAAAAAAGAAAATATTTTTCTTGTTGAATTTTGCTCTACACTATTGCAGTCAGTGAGCTGAGACGTGCAGGTGAGATCACACCACACCCCTGCATTTCCAGATTGCTCTAAAAGTGATTTGTATCCATTTAGTTTAGGTTGGTATGAATCAACTTCAGTTAAATCAATCTGATGTGGGCTTGCATTGGTTTGAGAAGGTACACACAATGTGTTGTGCTGGTTTAAATAATCATTTTCAATAATCTTTGGAAGCTGTACTTTAAAAACAGCACATAAGCCAGTTTGAGAGCTCCAGATAAACTGGAGTATTTTTAGTGATGGATCATTGCAGGGGTAATAAAGTCTAGGCAAAAGTGAAAATCTTGTGGGATAAATGCGAAAGTGTTAAAAAACATGAAACAATTCACTAAGAATTTAAACCATGTCTGGCATTTGGAAGCTAATCTTTACTTAGCTAATGTAATCCTGCTTTTTTTAAAAAAATAAATGTAGTTCATTTCTTCATTTATTTTTCTGCTTTTATATATATAAAAAAATACGATTGTCTGTTCACAGTCATACAAACAACCCTGTGACAACTGGAATAATGTTTCCTTGAGGATTAGGGGAATTTGTAGAAAGAATCATTGCTTCCTGTGGGAACAATCAAGCACTCATTGCAGGCATCTTTGTTGCTTAATTTCTTTGTGCCAGTACCTTGATTTGTTTCTCAAATTTAACAAAGAAGAGTATGAAGCAATGAAAAAAATCTAAAATTACAAAGTAACCATATGGAAATATTCAGTTAAAGAAGTCTAAGCACTTAAACCAACTGTTCAGGGTATTTTCCCCTTAATGTGCTTACATAAATCACATTAGTTTTTATGAGAGTTATTTTTCAAATTTATAGACTTTTTCAGATGGATCTTCATCTCCCAAGGTAGCATATGCAGAGGCTGTGTTTCTGCAAGTTTAAGTCTGTGGAATTCAAAGTTTAACTCTGACACTGGAATTGTGGATGTTATTGCATGAGCAAGTTATTAATGGGCTTTTGGAAATAACTTTTACTTTTTAGTGCTCCGTTTTAGAAGGCTGAATTGTCATTTCTGAATACCCAGCATTCAAATTACGGATGTAACAAGCAATATTTGTGTGGCAATTCTAGAGCTGATCTGTGCTAAGGCTTCAGTTCCTAACAAAATCTGAAGGGGAAAAAAATCACTGCCACTATTTGAGCAAACACAGTGCACAGAAGTGTTGCCATTTCACTGAAATCCCCCATTTCTGGAAATAGCTTTTTTGAGGGTGTTGTGGTTTAACCCTGATAGTCAGCTCATCTCCTCATGTGGGATAGGGGAGAGAAGGGGAAGGGAAAAAGTGAGAAGATTTGTGGGTTGAGTTAAAAACAGTTTAACAGGTAAAGCAAAAACTGCATGCCCAAGCAAAGGAATTCATTCCCCATTTCCCATGGGCAGGCAGGTATTCAGACATCCCTGGGAAAGCCGGGATCTGTCTCCCTACCTGGGAAGACAAACACTGTCCCTCTGAATGTACCTTCTTCCTTCTTCTCCCCCAGCTTTATACCCTGAGTGTGACCCCAAATGTTCTGGAATATCCCTTGGGTCAGTTGGGGTCGGCTGTCCTGGCTGTGTCCCCTCCCAACTCCTTGTTCCCCCTCAGCCTCCTCACTGCTGGGGTGGGGTGAGGAGCAGAAAAGCCCTCAACTCTGTGTAAGCACTGTTCAGCAGTAATGAAAACATTGGCTTTCAGCACAAATCCAAACCCCAGCAGCACCATATGAGCTGCTATAAAGAAAATTAACACTATCACAGGAAAAAAATATACATAGGAATATCTTATGATTTATAAAAATAGTATTTCTAAATAATATTTCTACTTTGATGAATTATACTAATATTTATGTACTTAGATGTTTATATAGTAATACTTAAATTTAATGTAAATGGATATTAATTGTGTTTTAATTTATTTATAAACTATTTCTAATTTTGCTAGGAACATGTAATGAATGTGTCCTGAAGGTTCAGGAACCAGAATGCAACCCAAAACTTTCCAAAATTTATTAAAATATAGAATTCTATTTTAACATTGATTTGGAGATTAAGGGATGATCTAGTTCACCTGTTTTGAATTTTGCATTATTGTGAAAATCAGTGAGGATCTCTTGAGTGCATTTGGGAGGCATGTGGGCTGACTGAAGCTCCCATGGAACAGGCAGGGTTCAGTGCTTGCAGATCACAGCAAATTGAAGGTCTAAGGAGAGCCTTCAGATGCTCAGTTAGAAGTCAAGAAGCAGAAACCAGACAAAGGACAGGGTTCTAAGTACCTCACACATCTGCAGCCCAAACAGATTTTGCCTTGGAGTTCTTGAATTCACCTTTGACCAACCTTTTGGCAGGTATGGGGTATTTTGGAGTTACAATTTGCCTTATGCTTCCTACATACAACTGCAGGTTCACTGTAGCCAATGAGAGACAGTGTCTGAAAAGTAAATCTAAATATATTTGTAAAGTGAAAGTTCATTGCAACATGGCCAATGAAGAGGCAGCACAAACAAGGGATGTGTACTGCCAGCTATACCTGCCTTTGGGACAGGAGGTGGGTCCCGATTCGTGTTTTACTCGGTGCTTAAGCATCTTTGAATGCTGGTTTTAACACTGTCTCACGTGGTGAGACTTGGAAACTTCAGAAAAAGGAGAGCACAGCTTCACCAGAAGGTCAAAGTAAACACCAAGGAGATTTTGTCCCACCTTTGATGCTGGCAGTGACCCACACAAACACTCAGCCCCCTGCAGCTGTGAGAGGGGAGCCATTAGCTGCTGCCCTTCAGCAATGCTGAGGGATAGAAGCCACCTCTGGAACATGGTTTTCCGAGAGGATTAACTCCTTACAGCTGGGGTTTGTTCCGTATGTGAAGTCTTTTCTCTCAGCTAAGAGGCATCAACTAACAGCTTAACTTCTGAACAAACTCAAGGCCTAATATCTGCCCTCTGAGGCAGCAGCCAGACCAATTTTTGGGCCTAGAGGGTGTTAGTCCTAGCTAGGACACGAGAGCAGTGGGATGAGCAGTTTTCTAGGCCAAATCCAAGCTCCTCCTATAACATCTCCTTCTTGAGGGCAGTGGGGTGTTATCCATCCCTTGAATATCTTTACCCAAGACTGAGAGTTTAGGCTGGCTCTCTGCCCTTCTAAAGGGACTCATGCTCAACCAGGAGCCAGTGGGAAGCTCTGAGGGAACACTGCTGCACATTATGCAGGAGTTCAGCAGAGATGACCAGGAGGGCTCCTGCTGACCTTACAGCCACTATTTACCCTCTTTTGGCCTACATAATGCCTGCTAGCATCTAAGCCTTCACTGATGCAGGGTTCCTCTGACTTTAGTTTCTCAAGCATCACACTCTTGAAAAGCCTTACAACTGCCTGGATCTGGGTTTTAACTATTTTGCTTGCTAGCTGTAGTCTAGTTTCTACACCTTAAAAAAAGAGCATTTCCATTTAATTTCAGAGTGTCATGGCTATGAAGTGTTTTGAATAACCAAATCCCCTGTTTTCTTCTCTGACATGGGTGGGTTGAACTGGCCACTGCACACAGAAAACCACAGCTACCCAATTCTCTGTTAGTGATATGGACTTGTGATTGTGCATGTCACACGGAGATAACGTGGACATACAGAGATAAGGGGAGAGGATTGCATGGGTACACAGGATGTTTTTTAGCTATGAGGTCCAGTCTTCTGCTTCCTATTTATTTTGGGGAATAGTTTATTGCCTTGTTTACATAGGGAGTCAAACAGAGCTGTAACTCCCAAATTGCAGGGTTGTAAGTGCATCCTGAGTGGGGCAGTTACCTGGATTACACCTCAATGAGGCAAAACCCACGGCTGTGTGCTAGAGAAAAGAACAAATTCCTTTCCCATTTTAATGTCAGGTGACATCTGTACTGCCAAATGGTCTGCTCAATGAGCTTTTTAAAATAATCACCTCAGCGTAGCCCAGATCTCATTCCCCTCTCCTTTTCCTTTAGCTGCCATGGAGAGGGAAGGGCTGTGCTGTGCTGGAAGGAGGGCAGAATTACAGTGCACAGTAACAGCAGCCAGATTCCTTCAGCTTAAATGGCATTAAAATAAATTCTTTCCTTGCAGGAAAAACAAAACAAGGAAGGATAAGAGGAAAGTCTGTGTGAGAGAGCATGACACGTTAACCAGCTGGGTCTGTGCCGTCCTCTGCAAAGGGAAGTTGCATGGGAGACAGTTCTCTTCAAAATGCAGAGGTGTGACAGAGCTGAAAGCTCAGCTGCATCAGTGCCTGTCCCAGTGGGCTTGTTGTTGCATGATAGCTGTGCTGCTTTAGACTGGTTAAAACAATCTGCAAATTTATTCTAAAGCTGTTGCCTTGATGTTGCTAGAGAACTTGATATGTTGAAGCCTCTCTTTTTGCAGCCTTTCCACTTTCTCATGGTTTTCCCATCTCCAGGAAAGACCTTTGAAACTGATGCCTTAAGTTTTAGCTTTCATATTTTCCAGATTCTGTACTGCATTAGTATATAACTCTGAACTTCATATAAAGTGTTTGCAAGTTCTCTTCACAGTTTAGTCAGACAAAACAATCCTTTTCCAGCCCAAGAACCAAGGATACTGTTGCAGCTTCAGGCCCAAAATGTATAAAGAACAGTGAATTGAGGAGAGCAATCTGGGAGGGTGGGACTTCATAACCTGAAGCTGTAATTGGACAATTAATTGGACAGTCATTCTTCTTCACAATACCCATTAATGAGCATTTTGTCAGCCTCACAGGCCTCTGTGAAGAACTATCTCTGCAGCTCACAGCCCTCTTCTCTCTCTGTGTCAGGTGTTGGACACCACCTGGAGGGCTTCACACTCAGTGGGAACTAAAGGAACATCCAAAGATATAACCCTCCATAGATAAAGAGCTCAAACACATCCATGGATCTCAGTTGTGGTTTTTAAAGTTCCTTAAGAAAATGGCAGCTTTAAGATCCCCAACTTCTCAGGCAAATAAATTCCCTTTATTCCTGAGGGGTTTTTTTTCCTTTTTTTTTTCCTTCCTTTTCCTTTTTTTCCCCCTCTTTTCTTTTTTTCGTTTTGTTCCCTAATTTTGCCAAAATTTCTGCATCTACAGACACTCTGCAAAATCTAGCCATAAACATGTTTCCAGCCTAGTAGTCCATATTGTTCTGACACTGATTAGTGCTCCAAGCAGCAGGTAAGTCGTCTGCCAGGAAGACTATGCAATAAGCCCACTTCTCTTTCCTTCCCTGGGCACCATGCAGCTGCAGACAGGATGCTTGGGTAATGACAGGGTACTTCTGCAAACAAACGGCAATGAGTTGACACATCCCTGTCAGCAGAAAACTCTGCAGATGTTCTTTGATCTCTCAACAGAGCAAACATTTCTGTGCCACCCTAGCAGGGAAACCATCTTTGTTATAGCACACCTGAGCAACTTTGTTCTTTTCCAAAATATGGTACAGCACAACTCTGTGTGCCATGGGGAGCTGCACCAGGCAGACAAACGTGCTGACTGAGACACCACTGGGCACAGATTTATTCCTGAAGAAAACGTTGAACAGGATAAAATCATCCTGGCAACATAGAGGTGTCTGAGAGTCCAGGGAACACGAACAAGCTGCAGGGTAAAGCCAGTCACCATCAACAGCTGAATGGGTAATTCACAGCAAACCACAGCTTTGATTAAGTACATCCTTTTTCCAGGGGCAAAGAAATTGTTAAAGCTCTTGGAAGTTCCCTACTTGCTTCTAGTAATTACAAAAGGAGCCCTTTATGCAGAAGACCAGAGAGAACTGTGCATCTGTGAAATGCCCTGAAGCCCTGGAAACAGAGGATGTCACAGTATTCAAGGTATTTCAGAGATTTTGAGGACCTTGTCACAGCATGAATTCCACCTACTTTTGAAGTCTTGCCTTTTGCAGTCAAGAGAATAAGGCTGAACTATCCTTATCTCCTATCTCTAAAGGCAGGAGCCTGGCAAAAGGAAAATATCATGCAGAGTACACAAGCAACAAGTCTGGGAGACACGAACTGTGTAATTGTTTTCTTCATAAAGATTAAAGGTCATTTGTGCTTGTCCCCTCCATGCATGGAACATGTTGGGACATGGAGGCACCTGAACAAAGTCCATAGCTACTGCAGAGCCAATGTCTCAGTGTAAGTGACATCCACATTCCCTGATCACCCAGCCATTCCTACACGTTGGCTTCCAGTCTGGTTGTACTCCAGAGCCAGCAAACTTCAGGCACTGCAAGAACCAGCTCACACGTCGGTATGGATTTAGCCTAAGATAGTCAGGGAGCCCACATCACCATAGTAACTGCATGCTGTTGCATTAATTTCAGCAAATAAATGAAACTTGTAAGTCAAGGGGTATTTATGCAGAGCAGTGCAAGAGCACAAAAAGAAACTGCAACAGTCCTGAATGAGGCAGCCAGGCTTTCCTGGCTTCTTCATCCTGCTTTTCAGGAGGACTGATTGTCTGGTTGGAAAATTCCATTAATATGATTAGCCTGCTTTCTGTATTTGACATTGTATTTTCAGACATGACTTGGGTATACCTTCACAGCACAACACTGAGCCAGGTAGGACCAACCAGAAGTATGAAAAAGCTTCTACAGTACTGTGCACATTTTCAAAAACTGAGGTTGCTATAGAAAAATTTGAGTATTCCCCTGCTGACTGGTGATGTTTGTTTAGGAGCTTTTGCATATTGAAAAGAGGGGATAAATTGTTCTTTATGAGGAAAGCAAGGTGGCCTGGGATCTCAATTTTATTGCCAAAAGCCCACCCACTATTCTTTAAAAAATGAAACGAAAAAATACTCACCAGGAGCAAACACGGGTACAGAGTTCTGGTTCATCCAAGCTGACTTAAAGACAGCCTGGCTGGGAGGGGAGCAGTCAAACACTCGCCTTGTTGGCCACTCTGACACTGCCTAAACTCATCTGTGTCTGCAGGGTGTTGACTTCCCCTTTAGTCACATGTTTGCATGAGTGTTATAAAAAAGGAGAATCTGACTTATTCAGGAACTCTGGAGTCAGAAAGAAGCAAAGCATTTTTATTGGGTCGGTCTGAGATTGAGTTCATTTTCCCAAGGAAGCCCTCACAGTGCTCTGCTGGGGATTGATAGCTGGAAAGGTGTTGGTAACACAGCAGTGTTTGACTTCTGCAGAGCAGAGCTGGCACAGCATCAGCATTGTCTCCCCAGAATTCCCCCATCAAGGGACTAGGAGTGGGCAAAATCCCAGGAAGTGACACAAGCAGGCCAGCTGACCCAAATTAACCAAAGGGATATTCTATACTCTACAACTTCAGCTCTGAAATAAAAGTTAAAAAAAGGAGGACAAACAGGGTGCTTTTGTTATTTACAATATTTGCTGTCTGGAAAATCTGCCACATGTGCTGAAATCTGGCTTCTTGGGAAGTAGCTGAACATCACTTGCTTGATGGGAAGTAGAGAATGCAATTATTTTTTTGTCTTTGCTTCAGTGCATGTAAACTTTTGCTTTTGCTTTAGTAAATTGCCTTATCCCAACCTGTAAGTTATTTTACATCTTATTTTCAATCTGCTGAGAAGGGAGAGTGATAGAGTGTCTTGATGGGCACCTGACATTCAGCCAAGGTCAACTCACCACAACACTGAAAAGAATGAACAGAAGCATTGGCATCAATAATAGATATTCTGAAGATGGCAGAGGTTCCAGATATGGGGTGTCCATAACTTCTCTGGACAACTTGTTCCAATGCCTGATCACCCTCACAAGGAAGAATTTCCTCATACTGTCTAATTTAATCTACTCTCCTTTAGTTTAAAGACATTGCTACTTGTCCTATCTCCATCTGCCCATGGAAAAAGTCCCTCTCCAGCTCTCTTGTAGGCCTCCTTTAGTTACTGGTAGGTGTTTTAAGGTCTCTTGAGAGACTTCTCATATCCAGGCTGAACAACCCCAACTATATCAGCCTTTATCCATAGCAGAGGTGCTCCAGCCCCTGATTTTCACCTTCAGGACTTGCTCCAAGGAGTCCACACCCTCCTTTTCTTGGGGACCCCAGAGCTGGATGCAACACTGCAGGTGGGCTCTCATCAGAGTAGAGTGGAAGGAGTAAATCCTCTCCCTCAAGCTGCTGCCCACACGGCTTGGGTTGCAGACCGGGGCACAGTTGGTTTCCTGGGCTGCTGCAGCACATTGCCAGATCATGTCAAGCCTTCCAACAATCAACACACTCAAGCCCTTCTCCTCAGGGCTGCTCTCAATCCATACTTCTCCCAGCCTGGGTTTGTGCTTGGGATTGCCTTGACTCATGCAGGACCTTGCATTTGGCTTTGTTGGCCACCCTGTGTTGTCTTGTTTTCGTGTTTAAGTTTGTCTAGGAGCTTACACAAATCTGTCCTTCAGACCAGCAAAGAGATTGTATATCTGAGCCTGTTCACTGTCCTCCTGGCAATGCATTAATCCAGAAGTGGGGCAGGATACACCCATCATGCTCACAGCTGCCCAAGAAGTTCCTTCACCCCTGATACTTTGGCAATCTGAATGAGGGCTCCAGGCTGCCAGAAGCCTTAAGGCTCTGCTGGTTGCAGAACTCCACTGGGATGATGTTCATACAAAATGTGAGATGGTGTGAGGACAACCCTCAGCCATGACATTTCTTTGAGTGTTGGTTGGGAGTTTTTTTCATCTTACTGGAAACTCAAGCAGCACCTAAATAACTACAGGTTGGAGAATGCATTTTGGGGTGGTTTAGCTGCAGAGGGCACAAAGTTAGTTTGGAACATCCCTGACCTGTGATTCATATGGAGCAGATGAACACTGCAACCGGATTCATTATCAAGAGTATTCTGATCATGTCCTCTTTGCTTATATGCAATCTAAGAAAGTGAGTTTGTTTTCTTTTATTTAAAAAAAAAAAAAAGTCATGTTCACCAGTCTGATTTCTTTTCCCTGCAAAGCTATCCATTTTCCAATAAACCCTCTGGCAGCACAGGCAGTGGTAATTCAGGTCATAGGTTTTGACAGAGAAACCACATCGTCAGCAAGTCACTGCTAGTGAAAACGGTTTTTTCTTCCTCCTTGTGCATTTCTTCTCATGCCCAGACCTCCACTGCTTGGAGTGGGAGTAAAAGATTTGTTGCAGCAGTATCTTAGGAACCCTCTAAATCTTTGCATGAGGCTGTCCATTTGCTGAACTTTTATATCCACAAAGTGGGGGGTGAATTCAGGACGCGAACAAGGTGAGCAGCAAAGTCACTCCCCACACGGGGAAGTCTGGAAGAGGCAAGATCCAAGAGAGGGAACTTCTGAGGGCATCTCCAGGATCTCTGCAGGGGCTGAATGAGGATGTGGGATGCTGGGAGCAGCACAGCACAGGGCAAGTCCTAGTTTCCACACAGAAATTCAGGGATGTGTCGGCTGCCCCTCAGCTGAGGTGGCAGAGGAAAGGAGGACACTTTCTTCTTGCACAGGGATAGGTGAACATACGACAATGAATTTACATCAAACCTGACATTTTTCAATTACATCATGATGTTTCACCCCAAAATCAGTGCACCCAATATCTGTATTTTCAGAAAACTAAACAAAAAAAGCTCAAATGAGAGTCAGAAGATAACTAGACAGCAGGTCCTCTCGTGCATTGACTTCAGCACCTGTGTGAGGATCCTGAGAGCTCAGGGCTGGGTTGAGGACACAGACAGGTTCTTGGAGGCAGTCAATTGCCATTGCCAATGTCATCTCTCTAAATCAGCTATATCTCAATTGATTTCAGTGACATTCTGCTGGATTTATACCTGAGAGCCGACACTGACCGTAAGCACATGGTCTGAACAGGGCCATTCTCACTCAGCTGAAGCCATTTGGAGGTTTTCCAATGCCATTTGATTGGCATTAAGACTCAATCCATAATGAGAGTCTATATAATAGCCTGAGAATAGAATCAACTAAATCTAATACAGGTCAGATCCTCAGACAGGGATGTTGATGGATCATAGGACAGCTCAGTGCAGGTTTTAACTAAAAATAAGGATATGGCTCTTTAAATGTCATTGTGAAAGGCCCATATTTGATTACATAATAATAATATTTTAATTTGAGATTGTTCCTCAACAGCACACATCTTCTTTGCTCATTAAAATTAATAAGCTATTTTCTCTGAGAAAGACAATGCCAACACCTGTGTTTCAGGAAGAAGGTGACAAGAAAACAAGGATGACGTGACAGTTCAGGAATGCTCAAAGACCTTCCTCGCCTTAATGCAATGCAGAGAACAATTTTTCACAGCTCCTTAGCTGGAGCGGTTCTCTCCCCTGGGCTCGACAGTCTCTAATTTCTATGACCCTGTGAATTTAGTGTACACACAATGCGTGACTGATGCTTCTGCAGGGAAAAAAAACACATTAATTTTTTTATTCTCACCAACCACAAAACTAGACAAGTGCTCCCAAGATTGTGTGAAAGTTCATCCCGGGAAAGACATTTGACTTTGGTGGGTGGATTTGATCACAGATTAGGTTTGAGAAGGCAGGAAAGAGCAAGGCAGCAATGCGTTGGCTAGATTTTAGGAGTAATTACACATTTTCCCTTCAGAAGAGAGGAGACTGGTGGGATGCAAATGGAGGAGATAGGAAAGGAAGAGGGACTATGGAATCCACAGATCAGGCAGACTCATGACTGATGGATACAGCTGTTACCAAATCCTGAGGTTTATAGCTGTGGTCTCCCTTTCCTTCTTTGTTTCCTCGGTCTTTTCTGCTGAGGTGGTGATGTTGGGCTGACAGAGATGGAAATCATTTCCCATCTGTACCTAGAGGTGTCATGGCAGTGGCAGTGGTTGCTGTTGGGGGAGGCTGGATCCAGCAGTCAGGGGGAGGAGAGTCTGGAGCAGTTCTGTGTCCCAGCAGCATCCAGGCTGAGCACACATTCCCTGCAGGAACACACACACACACAAAGGGCACACCTACACACCACATGTGTACACACCTACATGAATCCTGGACACTCAGGTTACAGACACACAGAGAACACACGTGAACACAGTAATTCCCAATGCTGGCACTTGGAGATGCCAGTCCCTGGGATCACAGCCCCAGTTCAGTTGTTATTACAGACCAACTCACTCACACAAAAAATTCTTTGGAACCCCCCCGTCTCTGCAGCCTCCTTTGGTCTTGACCTCAGAGGCTTGCTGACTCCCTTGCTCCCAGGCCATGTCACCTACTGGTCCAACTCCAGCTTCACTGGTGACCACAGACTCTGCACCACTGACACGGGGATCCCATTCCAGTGTGGGATTCCAGTCATTCCCATGGCTCCTGGTCCTGTTCCAGTTGCTGCACTTGGAGCTGTCCCCATATACAAGCAGAGAGTCTTTCACACAGGAAAAAGGGGGTAAATGAGGTTTGAAATTATGTTTATTGAGAAGACAGGACAGACATTCATGAGGCACAGAGCATGGCCAAGCTAGCATAGTGTCCAGCAACCTGTTTACACTTGAGCAGCCACTTTATCCCTTTATCCCTCTATTTTCCAATGCTTGTTTCTCCCTAAATCCTTGCTAACACTTTCCTTTGCCTGCCTTTGGTTACCCCCTGTCGCGGGGCGAAGCTGGGTGTGTCTCAATCTAGGAACATGAGAGAAAGGCTCCGAAGGTAGAGGTTGTAGAAGGCTGTTTAATTATCTTTATTTTGACTCTCAATGTTTATAGATATGTACAGAGGTCAAGGGATTGGCTACACAGGTCACCACCCCTTCGACCTAAGTGGTGGATACCACCGTCAATCATGTCTTCTCTCACAGGAGAAGTATGTAAACATTTTAAGAATAGATTTTATTTACATTAGTTGCGTGTGAATGTTCTACAGAAAGAGAAAGAACTATAAAACTTAAACAACAACCCCCCTCACCACTCCTTAACAAGCGTTGCACAATCCAAAGATGTTGTTCCCATGCATCCCAATGCAGAGATCCACCTCAATCAATGAGGAGACCCAGAGAGCTGCTGCCCACAGCAGGGGTGCCAGTCTGTGGAACTAAAACTCCTTTGGACGGCCCTGGCAGGTGTTTGTGCCTCTGACTGGGGTACTGGGGCTCCCCCACATTCCTTGTGCCTCCTGTGAGCGTGGAGATGAGCTTTTTGCCATGTAACAGTTAGAAGAAGGGGATGGAAGAAGACAAGAATGGAGTGTCCTGGCGTGGTGGTTCTGCATTGCTCATAGGTCACCACAATGGCAAATCCAGGATGAGCTACAAAGAACCAAAACCCCAGAAAAACAGCTAAACAAAAACAGCAAAAGCAGCGACAACAAAACTATACTTGCACACTTGTAAAATTTTTTCATTAATCATAAGGGCTTTAGGGAAAGGTCTGACTGTCCCAATGCATTCAGCCTCCACACTCCTGTTTGGTTTCAGATGACAACGACTGTCATTCTTTAGTGTTGTGTAGCCTTTGTGCAAGTGTCCTTCCTCCCAGCACCTGACAGTATTGCTGCTGTAAGGTGAGTGGAGAAAATTAATCATGAAAATGGGCAGAATGGGAAACTCAGGACTAAAAAGGATACTGAGCAGAGCTGAGGTTTAGGGACTCCTCTAGTGTTTCCTTTAAATCTGGAGCCTACAGCTATTCACTTGTATGCTGCAGCAAGCCAAAGTTAACATTTGGGTTGACTAAGGCTCATTTTTCACACTAGCTTAGGACAAATTTTCAGGATGTTTAGATATTAAACTTGCACTCAAAAAATTACTTTACAAAGCTGTCTCTGAGCCTTCTTCATTGCATAAGAAGAGATTTGGCCACCGGTAAAATTCTGCCTCATTTCATCCATGTGGGATTTCTTTGCTGAGCTATGAGACATGGGCAAGATAACAAGGAGCGGAAAAAGAGATCGGCAGCCTGCTGGGTCACATCTGTTGGTTTTCACTCCACAACCAAACATCTACTGTCCTGCCAACATCTTCTCCCTTAAAGTAGTACTAGAAAAATTGTGAAGATATGCTTGCTGAGTTACAATTAAAATTAACTGTTTCAAATAACTCCACTCTGTGCATAGGATGGATTTATCAATGTAGGGTCCAGCAACATTATGCCTCATAAAAAAATGTAAATATTAGGGTAATGCTCAACTTAATCAGCTTCAGCCTGATTGGATTTTGTTGCTGATCTTTCCCATTGGAATATTGTCTCTTAGTTTCGAGATTCCTCCATCCACCTCAGATAACACAGAAGGTCTGAAAATCCCCTGTAAGCCTGGGGTGCCCATGATTTCCAAAATTTATGATAGAACTGATTGGTACCGAAATCCAAGATGAAGATTTTAAGGATCCTTATATTACCAAATAGTAGAGTAGAGTAGAGAGTCTTGGGACCCCCTATGGCTTCCAAACTCAAAGGTACCATGCAAGTTTAGAGTTTAATGGAAGATTACTGCAATGAATATATTCCCATGGATATTCCAAATCAGCATTTTCTAACAAAACTCAGTTCTAAAAACTGCATCATCTTTATTGTCTTCTAATTTAAAACACTAAGCCATATCCTTCTGAAGTCTCTGTTATGGTATGGAAAGACCAAACTCACCAACAACTACAGAAATTAGAAAATCTTCTAGGGTATTGTGAATCCCCTAGGAACAGGAATGTCTTTGGGAGTGGGCAAACAGGGGCGTGGCACGGCTATAAGGGCACGGAAGTTTGCAAGGCAGGGGAAGCAGGCAGGGCAAGCTACCTGAAGACTTTTTCTTTTAGTTTTCAGTTCTGTTGGTTAGGTTTTGGGGTTTTTTTTCTTAGTAATGGTTTGTACATGATCCAGAACTGCAGTTAGTGAAAGTGTATGTGGCCAGGTAGAATCCTCCAAGAAGGATGTGTCTGTCCAGACCCATTCCTGTGAGGAGTATTTAAGCTTATCAGTGGCATCAGGGGGAGTTGCAGAAGTAGTCTGCATGCGGTATGAACAAGTGAATGATCTCCTTTTGTTGGTGGCTGAGCTTAGGGAAGAAATTGATAGACTAAGGAGTATTAGGAAAAGTGAAAGAGAAATAGATTGATGGAGCTCTGCCCTTTGTCCTTTAGAGAGGCCCACCAAGAGTCAAAGGACTCTCACTGTCAGGCAATAGGAGGGCACCTGATGGATGAAGGGGAGTGGAAATGGGTTCCTACTTGGGTAGGTAATGGAAATTCCCCCCAACCTCCATCACCTACACAGGTGCCACTTCAGAATAGGTATGAGGCCCTGGATCTAGAGGGTCAGTTAGATGATGTAGAAGAAATTGATCTGCCCACTGAGGCCTCCCAGTTATGCCTCATCAGTCAGACAGTTTACTACTTCTGACTTTAAAAGAAGAAAAGAAGAGTACTCGTCATGGGTGACTCCTTCTGAGGGGAACAGAGGACCCCATATGTCAACCAGACCCATCCCACAGGGAGGTCGGTTGCCTCCTTGGGGCTCAGATACAGGATATTATTGAGAGACTCCTGGGCTGATTCAGCCCTCTGATTACTACCCACTGCTGATAATCCAGGCTGGTAGGGATGAGATTGAACAGAACACTACCTGTACTCCTGCACTATCACTTGACCCAGTGCCCTAAAGTCCCTTTTAATTGCCCTCTTTTTCAATCCCTTTCATGGTAGAAAAGCATGATGAAAGGAATTAGAGAATTCACACTATCAACAAGTGGCTCAAGGGTTGGTGTCATCAGCAGAATTTTGGGTTCTTTGATTATGGGGCAACTTTTTCAGCGCCTGGCCTGTTGGAACCAGATGGGTTTCATTTCTCTGAAAAGGGTAGTAGGTTTTTAGCTTATGAACTGGCAGAACTCATTGAGAGGGCTTTAAACTAGGTTTGAAGAGGGAAAGGGGATGGACTATCTGGGGGTGATAGGCCCAAGGATGAGAAACCTAAGTTAGGGGGGAAGTCATTAACGCAACTGAGGTGCATGTATACCAATGCATGCAGCATGGGTAATAAGCAGGAAGAGCTTGAAGCCTTGGTGCAGCAGCGGAACTGTGACGTGGTCACTATCACAGAAATGTGGTGGGACAACTCACATGGCTGGAGTGCTGTGCTGGATGCCTACTAGCTCTTCAGAAGAGACAGGACAGGGAGAAGGGGTGGAGGGGTGACCCTTTATATGAGGAAAGCTTTTGATGCCATAGATAGTATAACTAGGGATGATGAAGTTGAATGCTTATGGGTAAGAATTAAGGGGAAGGCCAATAAGGCTGACATCCTACTGGGAGTCTGTTAGACTGTTTTTCTATAAGCAGCTGGAGAATGTTTCCAAGGAGGCTTCTGCTCTGGTGTCTGGCTACATGTAGGGCAAAGGATCCTACTGAGCCAGGAGAAAGAGGTAGTTACTGTGCCCTTTGGCAGGGACCTGACGGGCTCCCTTTTCTTGACAGCTGAACAACAGAGTAAATGGACACGGGAAAGGTGTATAGATTTGCTGTCATATAAATGTAGTTTGCACAAAGTGATAAATTCAGCAAGTGTAGTAGTGCTTTATCTTGGCCTCGAGGGAGAAGATGAAACAAGCATCAATACCTGCATTTAATGCCCCAAATGAGGAAGATGGACAGACTATAGCCCTCTAGGGCAGCAAGGCTGGTATTGGAAGTTCTGCAATATGGGATAAAGGATGTGTGATAGCGCAAGGTACCACAGATCCAGAATTCTGCTTTTCTCCTGTCCCATGTCTCCATGGAGGCTCCATACAGCCAAGATTTTCCAGTGCTCTTTAAATTAATAGGGACATCCCAAGTGTCCACAAAGTATTCTTCTCCCAGAACAGGTCTGTTTCTCTCTTCCCTTTTTGTTTCTAATATAGTCTGGATGAAGCACAGCCCTCTGTGTTCCCTTCTTTAAACCTTTTCTCAACCAAGTCTTTGGCAGTATCTCACAACCATTAAAAACGTGCCCAACATCACCACACTCCTCATCTTCACCCAGTGTGTTATGTCCCATGGTACAGACCAAAAAGCGTTTTATTCAAAGCTATACAGAAGACCTGCAAGACAGCTATGCAGAGCCAGAGGGTTGTCCTTGGGATTTTCTTCCATCTCATATGATGTATTTTGGAAGAACTGTATTAGGTTGTGTGATTAAAGGCTCATCTACACACACAGAGGCAGAAGGACAAGCCATGAAACCATAATATCCCAGTCAGAGACATAAGATTCCAAACTGGGCTGGGGCTGTTCCAGGAGAGCCTCAGCTTCATGGGTGGGAGGTAACACCCTTCCCAGGTGTCTTGGGTTGCAATATGCAACCAAAAATGTGTATTCTATTTTCCATCTGTTGAAACTGGTTGGGGAGGTGTTTTCTTTATCTCTTGTGTGACCCATTCCTCATAACTCTAGGGGGGAGGGGATGGGTGTCTTCTGTTAATTGGCCAGCTGTTAAAACCAGGTGGGGCAGTGTTCCTTATCTTTTCCACAACCCATCCTTCCTCCAGGGCGTATCTTCTGTTAATGGGCCATTAAGGCTCACCAATGACACCACACATTACATCATCCCATTGTGAGATGCTCCACCCAGTGGGGGGAACCAGACCATTCCTACCTAGATAAAAACTGGGAGTCAGGAACAGCAAGGCAGCCTGTTTTCTACTGGATTTCTGGGAGGAAGACTGGACCCATCTTGCCACCACTGGACCCATCTTGTCACCATTGGACCCTTTCTACAGGATCATCTCTACTCCAAGAGAACCACATCTGTTATCCAGGAGGACTTATTTGGGCTACTACCAACATCCTGACCCAACAGAGTGTCAGGTTGTATTTCTGACTCTGTCAGAGTTTCTAGGATTTTTGCTTGTTTGTTTGCTTGCTTTTTTGTACTGCTACATTTGTATTTTTAATATTCCTAGTAAAGAACTGTTATTCCTATTCCCATATCTTTGCCTGAAAGCCCCTAATTGCAAAATTATAATAATTTGGAGGGAAGGGGGTTACATTCTCCATTCCAAGGGAAACTCCAGCTTTCCCTGGTGGACAGCTGTCTTTCTAAACCAAGACACCTGGGGAAACAGCTCTCCAGCTCACCTCACAGCTAGAAGAGACATCCCTGCCTGGGTATAGGACATATCATAGGCTGTGGAGGAAGAGCAGCTGGGGATCCCGCAAGATCTGGTATGGAATAGGCTGGGGAAAAAACAAGGACAGGGAAAGGGAAGGCTATAACTGGTTTAAAGAGGAACAAAGATGGGAAAATAGAGGGAAAAGGGGATTAAGTGGCCAGTCCCAAGTAAATAGGTTGCTGTGCTGGTATGCAGGACATGTTCCTGAGCAATGAGACCAGGGGAAGAGATTTTTGGGGAGCTGTTAGCAAGGAGATGGGATGGCCCTATTTTGCAAGAAGATCTTTCTTTTGGTAATTGCTTCACACCTTGCTCTGGTATAGCACAAGTGAGGTGCTAGTCTCACCCCAAAGCAGCACTAATGAGATGTGAAGATAGGAATACATCTCACTTTTCCATTCTACATTCCTTTTGTGTGTTTGTAGGGACACTACTAACAGAACAACAGACTGAGGAATTCACCCTCTGAATCCCTTAGAATCTCTTGTAAATCTGGTGCTAAAAGTCTCACTGAGAGCAAAATCCCAAGGGAATAATTTGTATTAAAATCAGACAGATACAGACCCTAAAACAATTTGATCATATAAGGAATCTTCAGTCTTGAATTAACTTCAATTCAGTTCTGCATTTGCTAGTTATAAGTCTAAGAGCTTACAAAATGCTTATCATGAATGTAAGTCCCCATAAACCAGCAAAACACGTAAATCCTGTCTGTGCTAATTATGTGGAAGATGACAACTAGAGCTGTTACATACACACAAGGGTCTGGGTTATGACCCTGAGGAACTGATAGCTATACCCAAAGGATGATTGGAATTTCCTGTTGGCTATAACTTCTTTGGGATTGCTTTTACTGTGTTTGGCTCCTGCCAGGATTAAAACCATGATTTCTGAAACTGGAAACCTTCCAATCCCTTGCTTGCCACCAGACTGATGTCCTTGTGAGGTTCACACCAAAGATCAGATGCAATGAAAGGGAGCTCTGTTTGTTCAGAGTCACAGGGACATAGAGAAGACCTGCTGGGCTGAGTCCCCTGCCTTGGATTACTGCAGATTTCTTCTCAGATGCCAGATGTTTTCATGTACATCTGTACTTCACTGAATGCCTGAGCTCTGCACAGAAAGACCTGCAATAAGATTGTTATGCAGCAAACCTGTCCTTACCAGTGTAATTTTTCTTCTTTGGATAGTTTCTGCATATTTGCAATTGCTTTAAGAAGCCATCTTGCCTGTTGCCCAGATCTCAAGCATAGCTTCACATCAGACCTGCTCCTGAAGCAACCTGATTTATACCATTCTGTTCTCATGCATGGTGAAGTGACTCCTTGAATTGAACAGTTCTAGACAAATTATAATGCAATGAAAAAGAAGTATATTTGAGGTCTGTAGGCAGTTTTATGCCACTCAAAATATCACCTTTCTTCCTACAGTGATGTGTGCAAGTCCCACTGAAAGACAGCACCTCCCAGTTTATCTCACTGGCATTTGCTTTGTGGGTTTCAAATCATGATCAGAGTAAATCCTGCTTGTGTAGGAAAAGTTCTTCTGCTTCTGAGAAACAAAATTCAGTTTTGAACACATGTCCATCCTCACACTGGCAACCTTCCTCTGTATGCACACTAAGCTCCTCAAGGAAATAGAGACCCTCAGCTCTCACTGGAGGGCACAAGGAATGAAGATGGTTTGGTGTTTACTTGGAGTATTGTAAGATGAAGCCTCATTTCATGCTTGTATATTAAAAGGCCTTAGAATATTTATTTTTGCATTAAACTATTCTTTCCTCAAACAACTGGTAGCAATATGCCTCCCTTAGGGTGGAAGTCTGTTCTGATGATATAATATATCTAATGCTTCTCTCTAGCAAGCAGCTGGTCTTCTCAAAATATCACACTGGATTGATAACCTTCAAAGAAGGATTGCACTGCATGTGATGACTGCTTTGTATTTTGTCATGACAGTGAGAATTGTTTTAAGTTCTCCTACTTTTTCATCGTCTATAGGACCTACAAGGAGGTAGGTGGCACTTATGTGTCACCTGCACTGGTGGCTCAGGCAACTCTCCCACCAAACCTTGTGTCATTGGTGCCTTTGGTAATAATCTTGGGGCTCAGAAGGAGGCAAGCAAGATTAGTAGGCACAAGAAACAGGGATATCCATGCTATCACTCAATGCCTGCATGGCTTAAAAGCTGCAGGAACTTTGTACATATTTCTCTTAGAAAAAGAGCTGTTTTAATTTTGTAAGCTCTGAGTTCTTTCCTGGTCATTACCCATTATAGAGAAATCAGTATTCCTGAGCCAGGTTTTCAGAAGGGCTTGCCTTTCCTGGTAACTCTAATTGAAACTGATGTACATGTGGGGTCATGTATCATCCTTTGGGTGTGGAAGACTGTTTTCTCATTATCCCAAATCCTATCTATCATGGAATTTAATTAGGAAAAAAAAAATCATACATAAGCTGCAGTGGGTTTTTTCTAAGCCCTCTGAAGTCAATGAATGAGGTTCTATAACCCTTCCCAGTCTCAGTGACTGGATCATATGCACCCACTGCTCAAAGGTTACAGACATGGCTGCTGATCTGGCGCTGAGAGGTCTCAAATCAGGGACAGTGAAACCATTGTCTTAGTTTATAGGTGTACTTGGGACAGCGATGTGATTTCCATCTTGCAGACTTACAGTGTTCATGCCCATGAGTTTTACTCACTATGCAAATTCCCTGTTCCCTTCATTAGGCACCTGTGTCCCACACAGGTCATACATAAACATTTCAAAATATACAAAATGCTTCTAGTCCTAAGTCCAATTTTATTACATTCTTAAAAGTTTATTTTTAGAGTTAGCAGGAAGGACAAATTCCACTCCTGCCTAAGTAGTGCATGACCTTTAGCTTTCCTTTAAATCAGGTTTCTCCATCTGTGTGATCTTTAAAATCAAAATGTCATTCAATTAAATCTAATCTTCTGCTTGCAACTCTTGCTAGGGTTTCCTCCAGCACTGCTTTGGGACCAGCTGACTCTGTGTGGACCAGGTTCCTGTGTGAAAAGGAAAAGGCACATGGAGTGAGGAGGAAGTTTCTCACTTGTTAATTAAGCTGGTGTGCCACACTGCTCATACATACCAACACTGGATCAGGACACGGTTAAGGTACTCCAAATGCAGTATAATTTTACTAATATAAAATGCAAACTACATTAGATTCATTATTAAGATGATGCTCCTCATGCTTCTTCCTGTGAGGAGTGGGTGAATGTTACCAACTCTCTCCATGTCCTCCAGCAAGGAGTCACTTAAATCTCCCCTTCTTCCTTCAAAGATCTTCCAGGTCTTTGAATTGCTGCTAAGCAAATGTATGCTTTGATACTGAAGTAATGAGCATTAGAAAGAAGAAAAATGCCAGTATATGTACATATGTGCAGCTCATATCTCTGTATATCTGTTCATGATTCAATCTCCAACCTTCAATCTCTGTCTAGAACTTATGGGTTGTTTCAATATTAAAAAAATTCAGACTAGGTAGCAACAGAGCCCAGACCAAGTTTATGAGTCATTCCCTTCCTTCAAAGGACATAGATTAACTGTTTTAAAATAACACAGTGAATTTCTGATCAACAGCTGAGACTTGGTGCAAGAATCTTAACAACTGTGTGGCAGACTTTCATGCCAAAGCTCCCCAAACCAAGTTTAATGCGTTTTATGCTCTCTTTTAATCAAAGTTCTGTGACCTGTTTCTTGCACTCATGTTATACACAAAGGAAAAGTATTGTATGGATTTTAAAACCATGGTATACATCCAGATAACTAGAAACAAAGCCTGAACTAGCCTAGATGTAGTTCTCCCTGGACACCTTAAAGCACACCCCACTATATTAGTTTCCAAGATGAAAACTGTGGTGCAGCCGCTTGTCTTAATTGCTGTAGAAATTGTAGCAAAGCCTCTTGGAGACAGTTCTTTGAAGTTGCAAACCATTGTCACTCTGTGAAGGGGAAGGTCCTGAACCACTCCCCACACCCCAGTGACATATCCTGTTCTGCAAATGGAGGGCAGGAGTACCTCTGTTCTATTCTAAGGAATCTCTGATGTGCAGTACAAATTCTACACAACAGCAGTAGATAAACTCTAGGACACACAGCAATCTGGTCTTCTCATTGTCTACACCTTGGGAAGAGCAAGTGAATAAAATAATGCTGTCAGCTGTGAGCACTGACTCACTCCATCCTTAACCTCAGACATCCGGGGGTATTTCTGAGCTTCTTAGCCAATGTGTAAACAAAGTTCTGCCAGGTGTCTTGAGCAAAACTATATAAAGCAAAATCCTGAGCTCTGTTGAGTGAGGAGTCAGAATCTACTTTAGGGGTTTGTGAGCATGTTTCTTTTCTGACAATAAGATTAAAAGGGAGTCTGGGAAATAGGCGACAGTGACCTCACAGTGGAGCAGGAGTATGGTCATGCATTACAAGACAGGAACAGTGACAAAGAGTCATTCTCTGTTAGCAGCCAACAGCTACAGCCACATGTGGACAAAGATTTTTTAGGGAGAAATAGGCTGTTTCATTCAGATAATCTGCTTCATTCTTTCACCCTTGATGGATAAAGTTATTGTCTGAAGGGGAAGTGGATTATTCCATATGTGGAAATTGGATTATGGCTGAAGGAAATGGAGCACTCTGCTCTTTGAGCTCATTAAACAGAGGATTAAGCTTCACCTTCCTGCAGATCTGTTGGTCCAGGTGCTGGAGGCACACGCTACAAGCAATGCCCACTGATGTGGTTCAGGGCACAGGTCAAAGAACCTGGCAGTTCCTTTGCTGCTGTAGGTATGAAAGAGGATCAAGATTTGACAACTGTGCAGGGAAAACCCTTTCCTTTATGTTTGACTAAACCTTCAGGGTTTGTTTTCTTAACATTCTACATCTTTACTTAAGCAAGATTCATTTTATCTTCTTCCTGTGCCCTCTTTTGACCAAGTATTGGAGGTGGCTTAGGTTTTGTTTGAAGAAGTCAGCTGATACAGACGAACAATGTGGTCACTGGATCTGGCTTAGGCCCTTGTGAGCCTTTGCCATTGCTAATGTTCATACTTATGACAACAAGGATCTCTTGTTACCAGCTCAGAAACAGGTCTCTGAGACCATCCCCTCTCTGCTGAAGACAGATCCTGTCAGGACCTTTCTGTCTCATCTCCATCTCACCTCCAAATGTATTACAAAGATGCACTACAAGAAATGGTATGAAAGTCTTGTAATGGGAGCCGTGTGCACTTCCTCCTTCCCTTTTCATTGCCACTAGTGTGATTGAAGGCTGTCGTTCCAGCCCAATTCACACTGAAGTGACAGATGACATTTCAGTTATATATGGGAAGAAAATTCAAAATACATGTCTCTAGGACCAAAGGAAAAGCAGCATTTTATACTGAAGGAGAGTCTGTGACTGCTGGCATATGTCACTTTGAAAAATGATTGGACAGCAAAGGAGACTAAGGGACCCCACACAGCTGGGCAGTGAGAGAGGGCATGTCCTTCATAATAACCCAAAAAGGTCTCATAGGTCTTGTTTGGAGAGATTATTTCCCTAATATACCTTCTGCAAAGATGAAATTTCTGCTTTTGATTCCCTCCTTTTCCCTTTTCCCTTTCCTTCCCTCTTTCACAGATGTGAAAACCCAGCAGCACGGGAAGCTGTGGCTTTTGATGATTTTTTTTTCCTTTCCAACATAATTTAAACAAAAAATTCACTAGTGAAAGAGCACTACTGGCAGCCATAAATTAGATCCTGAAAAGTCAAATCCTTGCTCTTTATCAGTGAGTATGGTTTCTGTTGTACATGGAGCTTTTCAGAGAAAGAGGCTTCAGGGAACAAGGTCAAGGCAGCTCGATCCTTTTCCTAGGCTGGGTGGCAGTGATAGATGTGCAGTGGTAGGATTATACCACCCATTTATTTTCCAGTGTTTTAAGGCTGTAACTCACCAGAAAAACCCAGTTTTTGCCTTCCCTGTCATAATCTTCTTATAAATTGTAAGCGATGTTCTAGTCTAAATTTGGCAAGTGCATGCCATAGGCATAAAAGTTTACAAATAAGATGTGATTTGGTAACAGACGAGAATCAAAAACCTCTGTGGAATCAGCTTTCAGGCAAACATTTTTGAATGTAACCTTAACCATTGCACCTTTTCTTAAAAACCAACCCTAAACTAAACTCGTGTTTGAGTAAAGGACTTCCTTGTCATCTAATTGTGTTCTGCTCATGTTTGATGCCCAAGGGGACTTCCTGCTGATGTAATGATGATGGTGAGCCGCAGCATTCTTCAGCTGGAAATTACTCGTGATTGCTGTGGTTTGTTCTGTGATAGTGGCTCTGCCTAACCCTTTCTGAGAGAGGAGCCAGAGAATGATTTGTGTGCTCTCCACCCCACCTGGGGGGCGGGCAGTGACATATGAACATCACTGTTTGTTTTCCTGGGGTTCAGAATGTCTTTGGGAGGGGACAGGTGTGCTTGGACACACTAACAGTGTCTGGGAGACACCAAGGTGTTAAGACACTTAAGGTACCCACTGTTGCCTGTGGGATGGGCTCACCTTGCAACAGTTCATGGAGAACTGTTGCTCCTGAGATGAGCTTACTTGGAGATTTCTTGGAGACTGAATGGTGGAACAGATATAGGGGTGCAAAAATGGAACTTGCTTTACAGATCTACTTTGCTAGTCAGTAGAAATACTATCAAATCAGAAACACAAGCCATTCCTCCTATGCCTGGATGTTTCTAACAGTGCCTACTCACATGCCTTCCCAAAATAAGAAACACCTTATCCTTTGCCTCACCATTTGTACAGACCACGGCACAGCAGCAAGGTGCAGAGATGCACAACTTTTTCTGGCCTCCCCTGACCCCTGTCTTCTGCCCTCAGCATGAGGTATTACCCTTTTCATGCCTAAGCTTGCAGGGTTACTGATGTCCCAAATGTCCAACACACAAAACTTGGACTTCCATTGCGACAACACACAGAGGAGACACTAAAGGCACTGCAAAGTATTATCAACAGAACTTATTAACAAATAACCAAGCAGATGGATTTATTGCACATAAATTCTGAAACCAATTATATCTCCTTTGGGGCCTGGGTAATGAAAAGTCTCCTGTGTGTGCTTTCAAAGTACTATAAATCTGATGTATTCTTCAGTGTCCTCACCTGGAAAACGGGTCTAGTGTTGTAGGCTGCAGGAAGCTGGTTATTGTCACCCAGCTACTCTGAACTAGCAGCAAAACAAAGAATTCTGTTTAGAATCTGCACACTTTTCAGTAGCTTGGGGTTTTTTAGTTGTATTTTGATTTTGGGGGTGGCTGTTGTTGACTTGCCTTTGATAGAGCAGGGGTGTTTGTCTGTTTGATTGTTTAAAATAAAATAATGGCCACTTCCTGAATGACCTATTTTGAGATGTGTTTGATGCAATTTCTGTTGTGGTTACAAGTTCCAGGATGCATGTGAATTCCTCTCCATGAGTAAACACTCCTCATGGCTGTAGTTGTAGAGAGATGGGAGAACAGAATCTTCAATATATGTAAGACTACAACTTAAAGCATCTGAATATAAACCGATCGTAAATTTAAATTTCAAAAAGTTCTATATGTCAATCCCTTTATGGAAAAAAGAAATAGTGAAAAGAATATGTTTAATTATTATAATAATTTCAAGACTAGGTATTTCTATACACATGCACCTAGTAGGCCAAATAATTATACAAATGGTGAGGGGAAATATAGCTGAGAAATTGTCAGTGTCTGCAATTAAATCCAGAAAACAAGAGAGGCAGGTCGAAAAGCTAAACCTAATGGCCAGGGTGTTTGTGCAGGTAGGTATTCCTTCTTGGCAGTTTTAACTGACCTGGGGGAATGAACAAGAAAGCAGTATGTCATTGTAGTCCCATTCTTAATCCTGAAATTACCTCCTTCCTTGTGGCCTCACTGTGTTGCCATCTTTCTTGATAGTAGCATTTGGGACTAAAGGCTTTATTGCTCTGCAATATGTTTATGCATCCCACATTTGCTGTACCAGGCCTGAGATAAACCATACAACTTGTAGGGCATGCTCTAGCTCAGCCTTGTTTGCAGGTGGAGTTTTGAGCAGTGCTCTTTGCTACTTTAAGCTGTCATCCAAAGTTTAATTGATTCCTCAACTACTGAAATGACAGACTGACATTTTTTCTATAGGATCTACTCTGTTGGGTGATATCTGTGGAGGGGCAGTCAGCAAGGTGGATTTCTGGACTACAATGATGCAATATGAAAGAGGATAACAGAGCTGAAGAATTACTTTTACTGGGAAATTATGTGGTGCTTAGCTCATGTGTGTCTCAGGCTACTACTGCAGTCTTGGGGTGAAAGGAATGAACTCAGAAAATTGAAAACACCATGTAGTTAGATTGCCTGAAAAAGAATTGCTGTGGGAGACTCTGAACTAAGAAGCGAGTAGCCATCAATGCTCTGCTTCTTGGTACTGGGTAGTACTAACCAGATAATTAACAGTGGAGGGTGTTTCTTGACTTCTGCTGCAGTGATGTGCTCTGCCTCAAGCCACAGAGCTGGGCACCACAGGGGAGACACAGAGATCTGCCAAGCTTTGGGCTCCCACTGTAGGTGCCAGTCGTGACTTGGTTCCTTTACCTGGCAGCAAATTCAAAGGGAAGAGGAGCAAAAAGGCAAAAAAGACAAAAAGGCAAAAAGGCAACAGGAAATGGAGGTGGGAGGTTGGCATGCTTGACTGATGTGTGAAATTTGTTAGACGCACAGAAACAAGTTTTGGGGTGCTGTATCTTTTGACAGGAGCATGGAAGGATTGGAGAAATGCAACTAGAACCAGAGGGGGAGGTTTTTACTTCAGCTTTCTGACCAGGACTACAAAGAAAGGGGAGGGGTAAGAAGATGGCAAGGGTTTGCTCACAAGAAGAAAGAACAGAAATGCCATCTGTCATAGGGAAGAGAAGTTCTTGCTGAAGCTCAAACTACTGAAGCTATCAAGGAATTCCACCCTGGAGTAATTCACCTCCTAACTGTGCTGGGTAAAATGATTGCAAGATTTGAAACCATCTCTGACACAGAATAGAAATAGGTTCAATCAACTGTATTCATCCTGCTGCCACTGTGATGCCAGCTGGGTGTAAGAGCTAGAAGGAAACTAAGCCCTAGAGGAAAACCTGTTAGTTCCTGCTGAGGGGGCTTTAATTTCATTCTTTCCTTCCTTCCTTCTTGGATCCTTGGAAATATAAGGCTGAAACATGTTCTCAAGTCTCAAAGAAACTGCTTTGAGTGTTTTGTTCCCAGGAGAGGCAGTGCCTCTCCCGTAGCACAAGAGAAGCATTCAGGATGGTTTGGTTCAAGATACTTACTTGTTGCTGATGGACTGTTGCTGGGGAGGGCATATGTTTATATTAATTCAATCTGGGGAGAAATAAGGGTCCATATCCTCTCCAGTTACAATTTATTTCTATGGAAATATTTGCTATTCTGAAAGTATTGTTTGTTTTCTTCTCTGGTCCACTGTATTCTGTTTCTTTCTCTTTTTCTTTTTCTCAGGCAGCACTTTTTCATCCTATTTTTCCAATTTATTTACCTACCCCTCTTTCTTACCCCAGTTTTTATCTTTTTTCAGTCTCCTCCCATTTTCTCCCAATCTGCCCTTTTGTCTCTTGCCCTGGTTTGCTGTCCTTGTCTCTCTGTCCTCTCACATTGATCTTCTGTCTCTCTTTATCAACTTTGTCTTGTGCACAGTCTCCTTCACTGCTTCTTCCTTGTTCACTGTTCCCAGCCTCCCCTGATGCAGATCACTGCCTGCTGCTGCAACTTCTCTGGCAGGAACCAGAGATCCAATTTTGATGCAAGAGGCATCTTAAGACTTAGATGTTTCACTTGTGACAGCAGACACTTCAATTGCCTCTGGAGACTTGTCTCTCTGGGTCACTTAAGCTGTCACCAGAGGTATCCGGTTAACTACTGCAGTTCTCCTTGTCTGATCTGTAGCTTCAGATTTTATAGCCTGTTCTCTCTTTCTCTGTGAGTTGTGGGTGGGACCAACCTACTTCCTTCTACACCTGGATCACTGGGAGGAAAAGGAGATATCTGAAGGAGGTTTTAGTCTGCCTGGCTCTCCGTGAAGACGCTCACCTGAAAGGGACATGCTGCAGAAGAAGATCTGGGCATGGCAAAGAGCTTTCCTGAGCAGCAGGTGTCCTGGAAAATAGATATTTTCACAGTGTGGCCTTAAATGAAGGACATGGACAGGCAGAGATCTCTGGGGAAAAGTCTCTGCGGGAGACCAAGTGGTACAACATTTACAGAAAGACACTGAGGCAATTTATTTATTGGATTGGAGGAAAACTGATGAAATTACAACTGCTTTGTGTCTCTCAGGCATCCCTTGGCCCACTGCCTCTCCAGATGAACCTCATCTGCCTACCCAGCTACAATCAGAATGGTTTGGGTTGGAAGGAAACTTAAAGATTAGCTACTTCCAACCTCTTTTCCAAAGGCAAGGACACAGTTCCACTACACCAGGTTGTTCAAAGCCCCATCCAACCTGGTTTTAAACACTTCCAAGGATGTCCACTTCTCTGGGCAACCTGATCCAGTGTCTCCTCAGTCTCACAGTAAACAATTTTTTCTATCATCTAATCTAAATCTCCCCTTTTTAAGTTTAAAACTGTTTCCCCTTGTCATGTCTCTATCTGGCCACTTAGAGTTCCTCTTCATCTTTTTTAGTAGTTTTCTTTAGGCACTGGGAAGCTACCATAAGGTCTCCCGTGATCCTTGATCCAGGCTGAATAACCCCACCTCTCTCAGCCTGTCTTCACAGCAGAGGTGCTGCAGCCCTCCTGTGGACCTGCTCTAACAGGTCTATGTCTTGTGCTGAGAACACAATAGCAGGTCCAGAGGAAGGTCTCACAAGAGCACAGTAGAGGGGCAGAATCCCCTCCCTTGGCCTGCTGCCCATGGTGCTTTGGATGCAGCCCAGGGTGTGGTTGGATTTCTGAACCAGGTCATGTCCAGCTTTTCATCCAAAAGGAACCCCAAAACCTCTCTGTAGGACTGCTCTCAATGAGTTCTCCTCCCAGGCTATATTTGTGTCTGGGATTGGCCCTACAAAGTTGTAGCACTTTACACTTGGACTTGAACTTCGTGAGGTTCTTGTGGGCTTACAGCTCAAGTTTATCTCTGGATGGCATCCCATCCTTCGGTTGTGTCAACTGCCCTGCTCAGCTTGGTGTCATCTGAAAATTTGCTGGAGGTACACTCTATTTCCCTTTCCATGTCACTGATGAAGACATGGAAGGTATGGAAGAGTCCCAAGACAGCCTGAGGGACACCACTCATCTCTAGACTCTACCTGGACTAGGAGACACTGACCACAACTCTCTGGCTGCCTCCATCCAGACAATTCCTTATGCACATCAAATCCATGTCTCTCCATTTGGAGACAATCATGTCATGCTGTGTCAAAAGCCTTACAGAACCCGAGGCAGATGGCATCAATCAGTCTTCCCTTGCTGTCTGCTGCAGTCACTCCATCATATAATGTCACTAGATTTGTCAGGCATAATTTCCCCTCTTAGTGAAGAAATTTAGATCTTTTTAGCCCTTCAGATCTATGGAGCAAGGCACAGGATGTTCTCCCTAAGCCTCATTAGTCTTCAGCTTTCAACTTCTTTATAGCATAGCTTGACACTGAAAGCTCTTATCCTCGATTTTCAGTTCACCTCTGCAGATGAAGGAAAATGTGGAAGTAGGGTCTCTGGGGATGTTCTGCTATTGGAAAGCAAGAGGAACCCTCACTCTTCTCAAAGGTTATGTCAAGACAGCAGGCAATTAAGAATAGTTATAAGTGAATTCCTTTTAATCTTAATAAAAGCAGAAGAATTCCCTGCAGAAAACTCCTGAGTTCCTCTTACTGACAATATATGTTCCCAATATAAACCACACCAGACTCAGAAGACATTGTTTATTGTGTAAAAGTTCGCAGTTAAAGAAAAAAGAATGTGCTATTTATAACTGGGTCTGTGCTCTTTTCCCTCTCTCTTGACTCCATTTAACATTCCCAGAGGATGTACTGAGACTAATGGGAAATGTTCCGACTGGGCTAAAATGACAGTTCTAATCTCAAAAATGCAGGACATTAAACAAGATAAAGCAAAGGGTTGGTAGCCCAGATTACTGCAATATTGCTCTAACACATACACAGCACAATAAAATATGATATAAACTCATCTAATCTGTCAACACAGGATGAGTAACTACTGGAAAGCTGAAAGTTGTTTCAATTTGTCTCACATTAAAAATGCCTTCAAAATTGGTAATATGCTAAACTGATGACCACTTGTGAAAGCGTTTTTTTACTGGAAAAGCAATGCCTTTCCTGCCAGGGAAGTTGTACTGTCACAACTCCTCCAGAATCAGCTCCAAGGGGGACCTAAGCAGAAATAGGCATGACAACATTTATGGCTCTCCCTGGATTTTTCCATCTGGCTGCATGCCTGGTGGCAGCTCTCCCCCTGCAAATCCCAGCACGTAGTGGAAGGGTGCTCAACAACTTTCACTACATTCAAGTTTTTTGTCGTGGAGCAAACTTCATGCCATTTCTTGTGAGGGTGTGGTCTGGCTGCAGCCTTAACACAGCACACTGGACAGGAGCCAGGCAGAGCAGGGAAAGGGACACAGCCCCTCTTCCTCTGTGCTCTTTGCTCTCTCACTTCCCCAACAGGGATTCTCTTAGTGGCGCTCCATTTATTCCCATGCATCAACATTTCATTCTGCCTCTTGTTGAGTTTCTTCTCTGTTTTAAAGTCACTTAAAGGACTTATTTCTAAAAGATGGGATTAGTTGTTCTACAAAAGGAAGGAAAAATTCTTATACCTGAGAAGGAACAACTTCATGCACCAATGCATGGTAGAAAACACCATGGAAACCAGAGATGGAAATCACCTGTGCACTACAGGGTGGTCCTGGTGGGCACCAAGTAGAACATGAGCCAGCAACGTGTGCTTGCAGTAGAGAAGATAATTGTGTCCTAGGCCTGATCAGGCAGAGCACTGCCAGCAGGATGAGGGATGTGACCCTTCTTTTCTACTCAGCACTGGTTGAGACACATTTGCAGTGCTGTGTCCAGAGCTGAGCTGCCAGACATGGACATATTCCAGAGAGAGTCCAGCAAAAGACCATGAAGATGATTAAAGCAATGCAGCATTTTTGGTATGCAGAAAGGCTGAGAGGACTGGGGCTATTCAGCCTGGAGAAGAAAAAGCTCAAAAGGATCTTATCAATACAGATAAATACCTGGAGGTAGGATGCAAATTAGATATAGCCAGATTCTTTTCCATGATGCCCAGTGCTAGGACCAGAAGCAGTGGACAAAGATGGAAACAGAGGAGGTTCCCTCTGAACACCAGGAAACACTTCTTACTGCAAGGCTGCCGGACTGCTGACACAGATTACCCAGGCAGATTGGGCAATTTTCCTCATTGGAGATATTCAAGAGTCATCGGGACCTGGTCCTCAGGAGCTGGCTGTAGGTGGCCCTGCCTGAGCAAGGGGTTTGGGCTGGAAGACCTCCTGAAGTTCTCTGCAACCTCAGCCTTTCTGTGGTTCTGTGATTTAGACTGTAGAAATGCATATGCTGCTCTATACTTTTTTCTTTTTAAAAGAAAAAAAAAGAAAAATGAAAAAGGATTCTTTTAGAATAGGCAGCAGCCTGACATTCCCAGAGGCTGAGACCTTCTTCCCCACACCATGCCTTTGAGGGACCCCCTCCATGCTTCAGGCATGATGAAACAATTCAATTTTCATGGCCAGCCAGGCCTTGGCTCCTCTTCTGTGTCACAGACTGCAGCACTGGTTCTGAGGAGTGGCAGGCTCTGCTCAGCAGTTCTGGGCTGACAGTGGGGAGCTGCCTGCTAGAAATAGAAGCACGAGAATTGATTGCACATGTAGTGAAGGGAATAGCAAGTTTCTTCAACAGGAATTTTTGAAGCAAAGCACCTTCTCAGCCTGCCCAAGATGTTGCTGCAAGCTCAAATCAAGCTCCACTCTATCCTACCTGATGAGTCACTTTTGGTGTGCTGGAGACAGCAGTGCTGGATGCTGGTGGTGGCAGCTGCAGCACAGCTGTGGTGGCAACAGGCACAGATTTGGGACCTTCACATCTGCCCAGAGTAGAGATCATGTGTTGTTCTTCCTCAAGGGGTTCTCCCCACAGTAACCCAGGGCAGCTGGTTACAAGAGAGGCTTTTAGAGCTCAGTTTTCCAGGAAGGGATAACACAAAGTAAAAATGTCCTGAAGACCACATGATGTGTGAAGAAAAGCTTGAGGATCAGTAATGCTGTGAGAGAGCATTATGAGCATATGCTCTGAACAAGTCAGCACCCCCAGCAGCTTTGCATTCAGCCCAGCTCCCTTTGAGAGGGGCTCCTCAGCCGCTAGTCCCTGCCTTGTGCAGGAAACTGCCATAAATCACCTGAATTTCTAGGTTAATGCTCAAGCTAAAGAAACAGAGCAGTGCAGGATTCCCAGGATTTGCAGCCCAGAGTCCATCACCTGTGTCAAGTCCTGCTTTTCTTGGGAAGTGCATTTCCCTGCTCCCAAGGCAGCTGGGGTGAAGAAGAAGCCATGTGGACTTCACCACACCATGGGCTCTCAGGTGAGACTTCTGGGAGTGTCCTCTGCCACCACCATACTTCCCTCAGCGCCTGGACTGATGCTCACTGTCCTCCCACCTGCTCAGCAGGGTTGAGCTGCGCCAGCATCCTTTGTTGCACAGCCCACCCCATTCCATGTAGAGATTTTTGCTTTTTCATCCCAGAAATGACATTTGTTTACCAGCAAAGCAACAAGCATTCATTCATTGTCCTGCTCAGGTAGCATAAACAATGTATTAGTCTAATACCTGACTCTGGGAGATGACCTTCTGAGCTAATTAAATTTTGTCTGTCAATTTGCACTGAATTTCCCACAATTATTAGTCTGCTATCACTTGGTAGGCCAATGGAACCTTTAAGAAATATTGCAAAAGAGTGCATCCAATTTATTCTTCCCAAGCAATTAATGAAAATTTTCAAAAAGTCACAGCAGCTGTTTTCAGGTGCCAAGATTAAAAACAAATTCCTTTCTTTTAACTACTGTCTGAGATATTTGTGGAAAGTATTAGTAAGCCTGAGTGACCACAGACATTTGTGGTTTTGTGAAAATTGACATTTGTTTCAGTAAAAAAAGAAAAACCATTAAAAGAAATATTTTAAACCCATGGCATGTTTTCAAAACCCACAGAGGTCTCTGGATAAAGGAAATGGTTTTTAAAATGCCATATTTCAACTGGAGGAGGGGGATTTCAAGAAGTTACAAACTTGAATATTTCTGGATCAGGAAGCTATGGAGATATGATCTCCAGCTGGCATAAACACACAGCAGAGGCAGCTGAGTTCTTTGGAATTTTAATGCCCACTGCTTGCTGTGGGGGCAGGCTCAACTCTGCCTGAGATTTAGTGTGAGCTTGGAGGGAAGGTTGTCCAGATCCTCGGTGGGAGCAGGGACAGATTCTCAGACCAGGTGGGTTGGGCTTTGCTGGTGCCCTGCCAGTGCTGAAGAGTTGCTTCACACTCTGTGGGAGGCCAAAAACAACAGCTCTGCCTTCTTGGAGATGGTTCTTTAATCTCCTTGCCGAAAAAGCTGAGTCTTGCTCTTTTGACTCAGTTTGGAAGATTTAGGGTGATTTTTTCAATGTCATTATTCAAAAGAAATGTTAAAAATTGTTACTTCAAGAGATATGGGAATTGTATTTCTATTTTCTTCTCTCCCCTTCACTTACCTCTCCCTTATGCCTTGATTTACACTGCACCAGCTAAGTGGCACATATTGCTCTTCCTGCACACTGTGCAGTTTCACTGTCTTCAGCAAGGCTGCATCTGCTACAGTGAAAGGTGAAATTTTACCCAGCAGTTTCCTGTCCCCACTTCTGAGAAGAGAAGTGTTTGGGGGATTTCTTCTTTTTTTTTATCTTTTTCTTTTTTTTTTCCTTCCTTNTTCATGGGTTAAATTCTGTGGCCTCACTTACATCAATGAGGCCAGGACATTCCACCCGCCTGACTGCTGCCCATATCACATGCTACAAGGCACTGTGTATATGTATCTGTTTCCCTCATTCTCCCTCCCCTGACTCATAAAAATTTTGATTTTAGATTAAATGCCAGATAGATCATCTTTTACACAGGGGAACTAACAATTACTTCAAACCCTGGAATTCCTCAGCAGTAGCAATGACGAACATGAAGTTATCTTTAAGACATGGCTTCAATAAGATATTATCAACATTTTAAAGAGAAAATATACACGAAAGGAAAAGGAACACCACACGCATAGACAAATATTCCCAAGAATTCTGGATTTTCTACTGGATTGTCTGTTTTTAACTGGAGTGTAAGACGGATAGATAAAAGTGCATGGGCAGCAAAACCAGGGCAGTTGGTAGCACTACATCTGTCTAAGGATACAATATGTTCAAGCCTCTTCTGCTTTGCCCAGAAATGTGTAAGTGCAACCCTGACAGATGATGCAAAACCCTGTTTAACCAGAGACCATTACTATACTGTGTGTGATGCCAGTAACTTATCCACAGCCAGCATGTAACTCCCAAATATTGTCATACTGGCCACGTTCTACTTCCCCTGTGGTAAAGTCTCATTTATTCATCCTTTCCATTTGCTGGGCAGCAGGGTTTCATGGAAGGAATCCCCCTGGAGTTCAATGAGGGGAGTTCAATTCATTCCTGTAGATGTTCATTGCTTCTGTGGCTGCCCAAAATAAACCAGGATCCAATTTTTTAAAGCGTGGCTTAAAAGACACATCTAACCCCTTAATGACACTGGGATCTAAGTGCTTAATTTACTTCTTTAAAAAACTTGAATGAGGAAAAGATCATGACATGATTTTTCAGGGGGAGAAATGGATGTTTTTCTAGAAGGAGGCAGCAATGGTAGACTTTAAAATGGAGCCCTTTTAAGGATTAATATGTACATTTCTATTCTAAATCTTCAAAGAGTCCTTAGTAATTCTGGGTGCACAACTTCTTTTATCAGACACACTTGAGAGAGCACTGGGCATGGTGAATCCTTAAAATCCATGTCCCTCCAAGGTGTCTCAAGACACCCATCAAAAAATACAGTCAATCTGGAGCACAAGTCACTTCACAGATCTTTTATTGCTTCTAAATAGCTGCTGTCATCCTGTACCAGATCAATAAAGAAACTCCACACCTGATATCCCAAATAACTGCATTTGGGGTGGAGTTATTTGGTAGCAAGCATCACTGTACGCCCTACAAAACCCTTAAAGTGTAATAATGGAAGCACTGAATTATTTGTGAACTGTCATTTCTGATTTATATCAAATGACATATTCTCCTTCAGTCTTCCTAATTACCAGTATTTTTATTTGCTTTTTTTTTTTTAATTTAACAGTATCTGGGAATATTTACTGAATGTCAAATGCCTTATTTAATATAATTTTCAGTTTGGGAGATTAGATCATTGGTAGTTCTGGAGGTGTTGCTTTGAATTATTTGGAAGGTATAAATCTATAACATTTAATGAATTTCAGGAGTATTCTTCCATTAAAAATGTATCACAGGGATTCTGTGTGTGATGTCTTGAGTCACATTAGGCATTTTTAATTAATTTTTGAACCTGGCAAAGTGCTTTTTCTCCAGTGTGAATAAGTTGTCTGCCAAAGGGAGTTTTATGATGCTCTGAAATGTAACTTAGGCTCTCTAGCTTGTGCTTTGACTTATAAGAAGACAAAAAGGGTGGGAGACACACATGCAAGTGCTGCCCTATGAGACTCAAGTGCACATTATTGCTTATTATGAAAATATTCTTTTTTTAACACTGACAGTTTCATGATTCCTAAAATACCAAACCAAATCTTAAATGAGCTATGACATGGTCCTCAGTTTCTGCATAATAGCATATCACACATTCTATAAATTAAGCTTACAGAAATTTCATTTCAAAATGTGTAAGAAACAAAATCACGAACTCCAGCTTCTTCTTTGGTAGTGTTGTTTAAAAATACTTCTAGTGGACATGGTCAAATGAATTCTTTTTCCATTGAAAAATATAATTTTTAAGACAGCTTGATGTTTCACCAGGAAAAGCTATTTTACAATCTCCCAGCAGTCTAAGAGGACATCAAATCTGTCATGAGAATTTCAGGTAAGGGAACTGCAGACAGACTAGGATTAAGGAAGGGACAGTGAAAATCCTTCCTTTTCTCCCCTTCCAGAAGGAAGAGGAGGTGTGAGAAAGGAGCATGCTCACCCTCTGGCCAGTCTGGATGATTTAGTGGGGTAAATTTCATCAGCAAGGCCTGAGACTCACAAAACTGCCATTTCATCTCTTCTAGAACTTAAATATGGAGAAACACTATCACTTAAAGAGTGCTGAGAGTTTATTGTTGCTGGCCTTTTTTCTCCTTTTTTTCTCCTGCCACTGGCTTGAAAGACTTTGCAGGAACTGGACATTACCAGTTAGAGATCCCACTGCACTCACATCCTTGTGCCATCAGGCCAGATGAGGAGGGTATCAAGCTTACAAATCCCAAGTATCTATCCTGGATACAGGGAAGAGGGTCCAGCCTCTGTGTTTAATCCTGCAGAAGCTGATAGCAAACATTTAGATCCATCAGATAATAGTTCATCAGATAAGAAGTTCTCAGTAAAAAAGGGGAAGGCGGGGGGGGGGGGGTGTATATGTCTCTTTGTACTGTTACCTGCAGCCCCTGGAAGATGTCAAAATCTTGTGGAGGAAATATTTGCTGATCTCTATCAGCAGTTTAATGGGATGGGTGACTCAGTGTTGCTCTAATTAATGCATTGAAAGACCTCTTCTAAAATACATTTGGTATGTTTCCTCCTGGAGACAGGAGGTACCTGCAACAAGCACATCCTCCCACATCTTTCCTGGGCACTTGAACTTATTAGTGAATCCCCTACTGATGCTTTTTTACTAGGGCAGGTACTGCTGTAACAACCATCATGGGAAATGTAGGGGAGGTAGAGCTCAGGAACTCTGGAAATGGTTTTTTAATTTCATTTTGTGTCATGAATCAACCATGAATCCTAATGGTCAACCATGTGCTAAAGGTCTGCCATCTCACCCACTCTGTAAATAAAACGCTCCTTTGTGAAGGAGATGGGTAAGCCAGCCAAAAATGGTAATATAAACCTCTACTTCTCTGACATCAGCTGTAAAGAGTATGGGATATCTTTAGGGTATCCTTCCTCCACAAGCTTGCCATAATGAAAATTCCCTAATGTTCTCACAGGGTTACTTGCACAAGCAAGTTCTCAGCTCAGTGGGAAAAAAAAATCCTACCCAAATGTGCTGCAGAGAAAGAGATGACTTCAGTGAAGTAAAAACCCAGCAGTGGCCTAGCAAAGCTTTTTGAAGCATTAACTCATTAAGATTATCCTCATGCCAAGATTTTCTCACTGGAAGGACTGGCAGGGTTTTCATAAAGTGCTAGAACTCCACAGCTCTGATATTTATCAATATTTTTGGGCAGCAGGTTAAGAGGTTGTTAGTACAAATCACACAGACACACAGAGAGCCTAATCAGAAAAACTGAATTTGCAAGTAGAGACTGGCAAAAAAATGTTTAGCTGGAAACTGGGACTGCAAGAAAGAACTGGTGTTGCTCAGGGAGTGTGAGACAATTCCTCTGGTCTTCCTGTCACACAAAGTTTGTGTGGTTGTTGCTGGGATACTTAGGCAAGGGCTACTAGCATGGGACAGAACAGAGAAATCTGATCTGGGGATGTGTCCTACAAGCCAGGCAGAGAGAGGACAGTGGGACCACCAACAGGCAGAGAAGGGCTCTCATCCTGGAGAGGAGCGATGTCTTGATTAACTAGCCTGTTTGCAACTCTCCAATCAGCAATGACCCAGGAAACCACAAACTCTCCATTAATGGCTTTACTACTGGTGACCCTAGTCTTTCCTTCTTCCTGTGCAATGAGTCTTTGCTGGGTTCATTTACAACTGGCCAAACATTGTAAATTAAAAAGGTTGTTCAATTACAACCTTTTTTTTTTTTAATGTGTAGATTTGGCACCATTGGTTGACAACATGTTCTGTGTGGTGGATTGCTCTTGTCTGTCTGTCAGGTCCCCAGCAAATTCCTCTCTCAGTCCCTCTCTTCAGGAGGACATGGTGAGAAAATAAGCTGAAAAACTTGTTGGTCAAGACAGTTTAATGAAAGAAAGCAAAGGCCATGTATGGAAGCAAAGGACATTTTTAAAAAAAAAAAAACACCCTACTTTCCATCAGCATATGATGTTCAACTACTTTCTGGGAAGCAGATCTTAATATGTATAGTGGTTGCTTTGGAGCAAAAATACCTTAATAACATATGTCCTGCCCTTACCCTTTCTATAGGATTTTTTTGTTGAACATGGCATCCTATGGTATGGAACAGCCTTTTGGTCATCTTGGTCAGCTGTCCTGGCTGTGTCCCTGCCCAGGGTCTCGTCCACACTCAGCCTATGGGTCTTTGAGGGAGGAATTGAAAGAAAGGTTTGATACTGTAGGAGCAGTGCTCAGCAACACTGGTGTAGTATCAGCCCTGTGCCAGCTACAGACACAGAGCCCAGCACTAGCAGGGCTGAGGTGAGGAAAGTTAACTCCAGCCCACACAGACCCACTAAAGCCCCACAGAGAGGCCAGGTTGAGCAGAGGGCTGCAGGTGCCTCTACAGTGAGTTGGTCTGGGGAAATCTGTTCCTCAGATTTAACCCAGCTACCACCCCTGTCAAGGCTTTGAGGAGTACTGGTTCCCTACTGTGACACTGAAGACAGGGACTGGTGTGATCCCTGCCTTGGGTTTCGCAGGAATGAGCCCTCAAGGCAGCCTTGGACAATATTTCCCGTGTGGGAAACTTTAGTATCCCAGAGAGAGTCCTCAGGTGGGCTCTTCGCCTCCAGTGCAAGATGTATCACAGAATATTTGTATCTGCCTGGGCCAAGAGATAACAGCTACTGCACCTGGGTTGGAAACCTGCTTGTCCTTTCTCTCTGAGGGCAGGCTTTCCTAGGCATTTCCCCACACCTCTCTGAAAACACAGGCCATGCACTCACCCAGACTGGCATCTCTTTAGGGAAACTGACTATCAGGTCTCAGGCCTTTATGAAAACACCAAAACTATAGGAGTTTGTTCCTTTCCATTTCCTTTATGGCTAACAAGAAGGAAGTAGACATTGGGGAGATGTTGTTCTTCGCAGTTGTTTTTAGGTATTGCAGGATTAGATGAGTGGCATCTTGCTCTCCCTTATCTCCATCTCCACACCATTGAAGGAAGGCTGCTGAGGAAAACTTTGTCAGGTGTGGCTTTCTATATGGTAGAGATCTCTAGGTTCTCTTAAGACCTAGCAGCTTGTGGAGGTATCTTTGGGGCTTCCTGGCCATGTTGGAGCAGATGAAGTGCAGTAACTCACAGCTGATAAATCCTGCCAGACTGCCTGGATCTGCCTATGCCATTCAGTATTTTATCCAAAATCCATCAGGTGTTTCTCCCACTCCTTAGCCAGAAACTTGTGCTCCTTCAGTTATCTCACACTTCATACTCAGGAAGAAGAGCTGAGGGAATAACTGAGAAAATCTCTTTTAAGTCATCACTCAAAAATCCAAGGTTTCTTGCTGATTTAGCAATATATTTCTGTTGTGTCAACAGAGGGCCAGCCAGGCCATTTCTATGAGATATTTTTGGTCATTGATAAACACTTTGATCCAGCAGATTTATAGTTGTCTGGCAAAAGTCCTCAGCTGGGGTTCATCATGCTGATTTACACTGGTTGAATCCTTGCCTTGCTGTGCCTCCCAAATCAAGACAATTTTTTTGTGTGCAGTTCCTTTGTTGCGTTAGGAGAAAAAAAACCCTCAAAAATATACCCCACATCCCACCCTATAAAATAAAAATGAGCACAGGTTGCACAAAATAAGCCTGCAAAAGAGAAACATTGTCTCTTGGAAGAAAATTGAAATTCTTCTAAGTGAGAACATTATAGCCTATGGCACTGTCATGTAGCTGCAGTTTTATAATGGACACAATATAATGAGTGCTGTTCATGAAAGCTGGTTATTATATCCTAGCTGGAGGTCATACTTTGGCATATACAGAGCCAGTAATTTGTATACAGTGGGAGTTCTGCTGCTCTTCTGGTTTTCTTAGGTTAACTCTCTATCATATCATATATCATTTTCAAGCTCATATTGCTTCTTAAACTATCCCATCGTCCTCAGTTCAGAGATGAGCAGTTTCAGCCCAAGCCCTTAAGCTCTACTGATGTCAAAGCTCATTCCTTGATCACTTTGTAGAGTGGTTTGAGTGTGTCTGAGAGGATTGTTGGTGAGTTTGGATGTAAGGAGTGCCTCCTCCAGCTTTCCATGGTCTCAGCTTTTTGGACTTTTCTGCTCCTGCTTTGTGTGATGCTGGACATCAGGTTTTCCTTATGCACATTTTTTTCCTCATATTTCGGTTTAAGTAAAAGCTGTTATTGAGCTATCTAGTCCTTTCAGTGAGTGACAAGGTTTGGCTTATCCTCACAAGGGTATTGATACTGAGAATGTAGGATGGCTGCAGGAAGGAAGATTTTTGGCTGGCAGTGCCTTCTGTGGTGCCATCCAGGTAATCATCAGTCTCTCTTTAGGGGAGAGGTACAAGCCTTTCATCTTGCTCCACCTCTCCTAGGGTACTTCTTGGAGGAGTCAGAGAGACTCTCTGGGAGATGCTGCTTTTGAGTTTGTTATGTGGTAAGAATTCTACATGGTGGGGTGATCATTGAAACAAAACAACTTCTGCTGACAGGTCTGACTGTGCTCATTGCTTTTGTTCATCCTTGGGAGCACAGTAAAACCTCCAGAGTTTTTGTTTGAAAACTTTGCTTTGTGGTCTGTTCAACTACGAGAGAAGGGAAAACGGCAACTCTGCCAGAAGTTTTATTGAAGTATAAAAAAATGAAACAAGCCATCTAAAATGGCTAATAAAATGGTGCCCTGTGCCCCAAACTACAAGCAAGAAACGTTACATTTGAACTGATACCTAATCTAGCAGATAAAGCAGCTCGTGTCCATACATAAAATTAATTAGGCACAAAATACTCTGTACAGGCAGGCAGTCCCCGTTATCCCTGGGGTTTTATTCTTTTAAGTAAAGATAAACAGAACCAACATATTAAAAGCGTGGGGGTTTTTTCAGTAAAGCATAACCTACACTATTTTTCTCTCTCTCACATAGCAGGCACTTCGGGTTGTGCATTAAAATTTCTGATGTGTTAGGGATGAGAGGATATCATGCACCTGTGCTCTCTCTAGTGTCTCCTGACTTGAAGCTTGGACTGGGAATAGAGAAATTTTCTGGCTCTGCCCATGAGTGTGGTGGGTCTACTCCAGGAAAGCCTGCTGAGTGCTATCCTCACCAATCGTCTCAGAAAACAAGCTGCACATTTCCACACAGCAGAAATATTAGCTCCCACATTTGTGATATCTGTCTGCCTTCATATTATCAGCATATGGCAGAATAAGAGGAGGTCTCAAGTGTACCTCCCTGAATGGACCACTATGTCTTCAATTCATCAAAACTCTGCTATAATTTCCTTTTCTTTATGTACTGGGTTTTTCTTCAAGCACACCCCCATCTCTTCTACACAGAAATAGTCTGCGTTTCCTCTTTGTCTCTCCTCCTCCCTTCTCACATCAATGCTACTTTGTTCCCTTTCTAAGCTCCTGGGTTGGTCAAACAATATCTGCTGCATTCCCAATGGCTGGGGGGCTCATCCTGGCACTGAAGATGCCATGAACCATGTGAACCTCAAAATGAGAGCCAGACACAATTGCACTGCCCACTCCCCACTATGGCTTAATGCTGTGGGTAAGGAAGGACATCCATGTGTTCCCCTGAAGCAGAGAGGGCAGCCAGAAATAATTTGCAGTTTGGATTTTAGATGTAAATTCCATTGCAGACTGCGTGCAAATGTAACTGCACCTCTGCATGACAGGGCACAACTCTACACAGTTGTGTCTACAGATACTCACCAGCACTAAGACAGGCTTAACTACCAAAATCTCATTCTCAGCAATTTCCTTGCTAATTAGGACTCCCATCAGACCCATGGGAGCAGGATCCTGGCCGTGCTTTCATGCTGCATTTTGCACAATGTTTTGTGATCTGCTTCTGGGGGAAAGTTGTGAGATACAGTCTGAACACTGCATTGCTTATAACCAAAATATATATCACTTTAAAACTAGCAATTTTTTCTGATATATTCTGGCATGTGTGGTGAAAGCTTTCAAAGCACACGGGAAGAAACACAGTAAGAGATGGCCCATCCAAAGGACCCAAAATATTATGGAACAAAGATAGTTTCAATGTGCCTCCAACCCAAAGAGTTTCAAGTCAGGGCAAGTTTGTGCTGTTATTTCTTTCTTCCCACAACATCAGGGGAGCAATGGACAAGGACCTGGAAAAGCAGGAAGATCAGTCTGGGGATTGGTCATGCAGGGCAGCATGGCCAACCAGTCTTTTTGCAAGTAGCCCTAAGTGCTCTTCTAGAGCCCCAGCTATTCCCAAGGTGCCCTAAAGGAGCCTGGACTAGAGAGAAAATAAAAGTCAATAAATGCAGCTTTATAGTAGCCAAGTAGTGATGTCTACCTGTGTCCAACAAATCTCCAATGCACAAAGAAATAAAGTTTTCAAGCTTCTTTTCTTTTTTTTCTCTAAGGAAGTTGTTAATTAAAGATAGTGCAAACAAGCAATAAGCTCCTTCTTGGGATTTTTAAATTCCAGAAATGCCTCAAATCAACCTGCACACAATAAAGAAAGCGATAAAAGAAAAGAGTGCACTGCTTTGTGCAAAAATCTCCACATCCCACTTTCCTTCAAAGCCGGGCACTGTAGTAAATTAGACACAAAGGACTTGGTATTTCTGTGTGGTATGGGTACCAGCTCCTGAAACAGCTTGACGCCCTTGCAAAGCAGGCTGCTCCCAGCACAGGGGAGCAGGAGCAGCAGGTCTCAGCTGTGCTGCATGCTGGATGCTCAGTGCTCTGGGGCAGAGCAGATGGAAACAGTCCCAGCCTCCTTTTTTATTTGCTTGCCTTTATTTCTGACTGTGTAGATAAACACTGGGGGACTGTGTTCACAGGGAAGTGTAAACACTCCCGAGCAGCCAGGAGAGCCCTGCTCCAGGGCAGGATGAGGGAGGCAGGGATGTGACCAGCCTGGGGAGGTGTCATGGTGTGTGTTGTGCCCGGGCACAATTGGCACCCTGTCTTCCAGCCCCCAGGAGGGCACAGACACCGTGTCAAGGGCACTCTTGGGCTGGACTTCAGTTGGGCCATTTGACCATGAACATCCTAATCAATGGATAGAAGCACAAGGAGCCTCTGGGGACACCTCAGTGGCCAGGCAGAGGGTTCCATTGTGTTCCAAATCTGGTATCTGGAATTTTTTCATCCCTAATGTATGGCTGAATTGAAAACTTTTTTTTTTTTTTTTCCCCAGATAGCACTTATTTCCATTCCAAAGCAGCAATGAAGGCAGTGGGCCAAAAGGAGAATTCAGCTGGTCTTGAATGTCTTGCTTCCAAAAAAATGGAAACAATCTGTTTGGATTTTGACATAACATTGTTAGAATTGTTAGAATTTTTGTTAGAATTTTTATAAGAAAAGCAAGGACTGCATGCCTATGAGAATATTCTTTTCCACCAGCATCATCCCATGTAATAAAAGACATTAATTCTCTTTGCAAGTCATGCTTGCCCATAAAATGAAATAATTTTCAAAACAACAACAAAAAAGCCATTTCGTTACTAGTATGATTTGTGCTACTTAGATCAAACTGCTGAATTTTATATTTTTTATTTGAGACATTTTTATTTTCTATATTCTTGTATGACAAAATATTATCACATTAATTCCTTTAATTTTCCAGCTCTGCAATGACGCATGTTCCAGCAGAAAAGTATTTTCAACTCAGCTCCTTTTGAAAACCCATCAATTATTATAAGTGTCCCAGTGCATCCTAAGGACATTTAATTAGTGGTAAACTGGAAAGAGGCTGAGCAGTATATTTTAGTTATCCAGATTTCTACAGTCCTTTGCTAAATGTTCTAAAGAATCTATACCTAGAAAATTAAAAAAGAAAACCAACTGTCCTTAAAGTAAAGGAGAAAGCAAGACTGAAATTGCTCAGGGGACAGGTGTAGTAGCTGCTTGTGGAACAGCTCAGATACCAAAGCACCGTAGAGGCAGTAGATCCAGGAACTCCAAGTTAGCAACTGGAACTGCAAGTCTAACCAACTACCTGGAGTAGGAAAGGAAATATTTTAAAAGCTGGTTTCTTTATCATTAGTGGTTTGGGTCAGGTTTTCAGTTACTGCGTCCACAGCTTACCCAGATCATCCCATTCCAGTGACTGGAAGGTGGCAACTGGCACAGGTGCCTTGTATTCCTTGATTCCAGAACAGCCTTGCCATACATTTCATGGTGTTCCTATGTTGTGCTCCTTTTTCTGTCACTGCCAGTGATGCTAAAACAAAATTATCTCTATTTTTTACTTGTGAGAACTGATTCAGGGTTAAAGCAATACAAGAAAAAATAAATTCTATGTCTATCAAGAACTCATTATTGCAACAATAGGGTATTAATAATTTGTTTCCGCTGGAAAAAGCAGAGAGGAAATGTCAATAACATTTACCAGTATGAGCACTCTCAGAATTGCTGCACATTTAATTACAGCTTTGGATTTAAAAGTCTCTTTTCTGTCTCTCTCTAAGCAAACACAGTTTATTCAACCAGGAACAGAGTTCCTCTCTCATCAGAAAACAACATAAGATATCTCATATCTGCCCTCCTGGGAAACAATTTCAAATATTTGTGAGGTAAGAAATCATTCCAGGCTGATGTTTTAACAGCATTTTGAGCTGCTAGACTTTGCATCCTGCGTGACTGTTTCAGCTTTTCCTTCCTTGCTGCCAAGCCCTGCTTCCATGACATCTAATCTAGCTTGGCCACTTGCCACTTCTCCTTCCACCCTCTGCATCCTGGTAAAAGAGCACCTTTACTCCCAGGAGCCACGTCAGCAGTAGAAAGGAAGCTTGGGCATGCATTGCTCCCATCATGAACCAAAATCTTTCTGAGCCCTGGGTTGAAGTGAATTGACAGGCAGGAGCAGCTCAGCAGCCTGTAATTGCAGTAGAAATGAAAGAATCCAGGCAGCACAACCACAAATGTACAGTTGAGGTAAATGACAACACTAGGGCAGAATTCACCACTGGGACTCCTCAGATGGCCGCTGCAGAGTCACCCCTGCACCACTTTCTTGGGGTTCCTTTCTCATTTAGCTTCTCCACAGTCTCTCTCTGACTTCAGACATGTATTCCCAGGAAACACTCTGGATTTCTTCTGGAACAGGATGCTGCTTGCAGTACTGGCTGGGTTTGTGTGAGATGACAGGGCCAACAAGAGAGGGACCTGCAGTGCAGCTGACACTCCAGAAAGCCCCCAGAACACCACATCTCATTGAATCTCCCTGTCTATATATATATATCTTGGGCTTAAACCCTGGATGTGAAGCTGGGAGTAAACCCGGGGTACCACTGCAGAGTTACACTTTGTACCTAAATATGGGCCAGTACAGGGTGCTAATTGAATGGTGTTAACACCAACTTCTATAAGAAACATCTTATAGTATGTCTGTAGCCATAGGCTGAGAATGATTCAGTTATTAGTGAAGATAATTAGCCCAACACCAGACTGTCCTTACTTCTCTTGAAGCTACAGGGGTTACATTTTCCAGCCCACAGTATCCAGATTTCTATCTAGTTCTGCATGATTTCCTCACGATTTTAAGCCATTAAGTGAGCCATTATTTTTTCTCTTAGTTTCATTAAACAATATGACACAAACTGTGTGCAGAAAACTGCTTTATTATTGCCAAGCAATAATTTTTTCAAGCATTAAAATAGCACCTGATCAGCTCTTCTTGCAACACACAGTTTGCCTTGTTTCAACAGAAAATTTGTTTGCTATAGAGAAAAATACACGGGTGTGTAATTCTTCCTGACACCCATCCTATGACAGACCATAAGAGGGATGTAGGCAATATCTATAAATCATTAAATTCCTACAGAATGTGAACAAGAACCAGTTAGTCCAGGTGGGTTTTGTTTAGCAAAAAAAACTGGATTACATCAAATAACACACAGAAAGTAACTACTATTCACACAGCACATGGAGAGATTCCAGCCTGCAGACTACTGCTGCTGACATTATGTGTACACTGAGTACAAGCTTCATCTGCTTTTTTCTTCTTCTGCCTGTATGAAGCAGAAAAATTCCTCCTCCATGGGATTTTTCCCCACTGTGTCATGAGCCAAATGCTCTCTGCTCTTTCCTTTTTTTAATGGACTATGTTCCCTGGGATACAAGTTTTCTGAATTTCCTGGAAAGCAAGTAACACCTGTGGTAAACTTGCCCAATTATTAGAAAGTACAACCTGCTGTCTCAGGTATTTTTATCTAGTATCTTCACCTTCAAAAGATCCATGTCTATTCAACACATTTTTTAGAGCTTTCATATTTGCATTTTGACAGAGAATTAGTGCACCTGCAGGGTTGTGCAGCACATGGGGAGGCTCAGACTTTATAATTTTTAGCTGCATATTGCTTTTGCATGGAACAGAGGGGAACTTCATTTTAATTGGTTTCCTGCTCGAAGGACTTAAAAGTCTGAAACAGGGAGAAATTTTGAGCAGTGTTTTGAATGCATCTCAGTGCATTTTATAGCAAGTAAAACAAGGCAATCTCCTGGCCCCTGTAACATTATGATTTTGAATGATTAGGACTGCTTAGCTCCTCCCTCATTGCAATCAACCAAGAGCAATATAGAGCCATCCATAATATGCGTGCCTTGCAAAAGGAAACAGCTGCATCCTGATGTGAAGGAGCCTGACTTGGATTGTCCACTCATTGTTGATCTCCATTTACACAGTCTGCAGGCACGGGGAGTAAAGAGCAGGCATTGAACCTCAGGAATGCACACTCAGGATACACACTGGAAAGTTTTGGAATGCTTTGGAGAACAAGGTGTTCTGGGGTATGTACAGCAAACTTTCTCTGACAACCTTCTAGCAGCTGGCATAGCTGATCAACAAGCATGGTCCTGACCTTAATGTTTGCTCTTACAGTTTTTGTAGACACAGTATGTCTGCCATATGTCACAGGTTGGTAATATTTAGAATACTTTGGGAAAGTGATATACTATTTATGAGAGCTTTGCAGAACCTGAAGGGGCTTCAAGAGAACTGGAGATGGACTTTTAACAAGGGCATTTAATGATAGGACGAGAGGTAAAGGCTTTGAACTGAAAGAGGGTAGGTTTGGATTAGAAGTTAAGAAGAATTTTTTTTTTTTACTTTGAGGGTGGTGAGGAACTGAAACAGGTTTATCCCATCTCTGGAAGTGTTCAAGACCAGGTTGGATGGGGCTTTTGTGCAACCTGGTCTAGCAGAAGGTGTCCCTGCCCATGGCAGGAAGGTTGGGACTCAATGATATTTAATCTTTTCCAACCCAAACCATTCTATGATTGTAAGTTTATTGTTCTAATGTCATCCCATCTGTTTGTGTGTGTGTATCTGTGTGAATAGATGAACATCCTGGGGCTTATCCAAGAAGAACTTCAGAAGTCCTTTTCCTCTGTGGTCCTTCTCTGACTTGAGCTGACAAGATTTTCTGAGGGCCAGGTAGACACAATATGTGGCTGACATAATTTTAGCATTTGGCCCATGCAGGATTGTTATCCTACCCACAGCTGAGTTAGGGAGGGAGTGAGTAAATCCTCACTGCAGGAGAGGGTGGTCTGCCAGGCTCCACAAACCCTAGGTAGGACATCTCTACACGGCCTGTAAGTGATTGAAAACACTTGGTTCACTAAATGGAGAAAATGCTGCTGGGACTTCTGCAATGGAAGTGCCTGTTGGAACAGGGTTCACATTTAATAGAAAGAGTTATATGGAGCCACTGACTCTGCAAAAGCCAGGTTAAAAATATCCATGTGCCGACGTCAGCTTCCTTTTATTTTTTTCTTAGAATAGTGGTGATGACCTTGGCACAAAGCACTGCCTGGAGGTAAATGACCAGCTGGGATTAATGGCCCTTGACTTAATTTCTGCCCATCAGCACCTCCCAGCCAGTCATTAATCCTGCTGAAATGCTCTGTGCATTGATTATTATTGATTCATTCATTGATTGTGTCCAGGGTCTGAAGTTAGAAGCTGAAGTACTGAAGGCACCCTGGAGACTCTTCTAATGAGATGAGTTTGCTTAATTCATAGACTATTTGAGGTGCTTTAAAAAGAAGCATCATAAAAAGAGGTAGAAAAGGCAAAGAGCACTTACAGGACAATGAAACCCAGATTCCTCGGGCTATTAGAGTTGATGGCATGTATCAAATTACTTCAAATAGGCTTGGTACATAAAGCAGGAGCATAGAGGAATTTGATTTGTATTATATGTGTCACTTCCCAAGATTCCAGGCAAGAAATCCCATTAGATGACCTGGGTGTAGGACAGGGAAGGCATTTGTGGGGTCAATGTCCCACATCTCTTACTGCAGACATCACTGTTTCGTTTGCCTTCAGAAACACTGACAGCCTCATTTTCTGCACATTGTCTGGACACGTTTTGTTCCTCTTCCCCTTGCACTTGTTGCTGTCTGACCTCTTCTGTTCTTCAAGGAGTTTGATCTGAATAATTAATATTGTACTCTTCAGGAAACCAGACTGATTGCTTTTAATACCTCCTTTATGAACAGGATTTTCAAATTGCAAAAGAGAGGAAAAACAGTTTAGAAGACAATATGGTTTAATAACCTGACACCTCCACATTTTTTTCTTCAAGTTGCTCTTCTGGAATTCAGTGTAAAGGATAAATTAAAGGTAGCAGTATCATCTTTGGATGAGCTATTTCACATCTTTTGATGTTCCAGTATATATCAAATGACAAGAATGTACATGGAAGAGAAAATCTGTGGTGGAAAGTGTTCCCAAATGTGCATTGCTGAGGTGCTTCCAAAGTGCTGATGGCTGCCAAGCACTCCATGGTGATGCAAACACTATTGGACAAGTTGTCCTGCTCATGAAGAATGTGGGTAGATTTTTCATAACAGAAAAGAAATAGAATAATGTTTCTAAGGAATTGCCTTTCTGTTTCTGACTTGCAAAGCATTTCAAAGAACTCAGTTACAATGATAAAAGCCCCTGACCTTCTTGATCAAGAGGAGGAAGAAGTTTTGAGTTCATAAATACCAGAGGGTTCTAGTGCCTGCTTATCTCTGCCCACTCATTGCTGACACTGTGACCCTGTTTAAATCTTATAACTGTTTTCTCTTTCACACACTTTACAATTAAAATATGAGTACTGCTCTCTTCTTCCATACGATACATACATATTTAAATGGTGTAGAGTGCACTGAGTCTTTGGATAGGAAAGTCTCCCAACCTGCTATTGTGAACGAGCAATAAATGGTTCTCTTGGTGAGATTGACTGTCTCCAAAATATCAAACTGTGAACTATTTATTCAAAAATTATCAAATTCACATAATCCGTTCCTTACAAAAATACCTTCTTGTGTGGGAGATCAAAAAACAGACTTGAGAAAGTTGTACTCTCTCTGAGTGTGAGGTCATTTCTCAAGAACATGTTTCTTGTGAAACTATGGGTCTTCAGTAAAACTGTGATGCCTTAGAGGTATTGTATGTACCCATATGAATGCATCCAGAACTCATTAGGGTCATCCTCAGCCACTTGGAAGAAATTACTATTTTCAGGATGTGATTTTAGTGAATCTGTTTTATGCATCCACCTCAAGATGAGGTGGCACCTGAGATCCATTACTCTGTTTTCTTTTAACATTGATGGGAGCTTGGGCTGCCTATTTCCCTTGTGTTGTTCTAAACATCCACACTAAGGTAGAAGAATCTTGTATCTAACGTATGCCAAGTGTCACTACAGTCCAGTGATGACATCCACCATCTAATGAGCAGGAGATGAATTCACACAGCAGGAGTGCAAAGGAGAGACTGGATCTAGACTGCCTTCTAGAGTGGAACACTCTCAATTCAGTTTCTCATCCCTCCATTTTTTTGCAGAACAGGGGATGTACAACTAGACTGCTGTTTTTTCAGGATAAAGTCTTATATTGGATAAAGGAAGACGAACTCCACATTCTCCTGTACTTTAGGAAGAAGCTACAGAGTGTCTGTGTCAGATTCCTAGCAGTGTTGGTCTCTGAGAGTCCCAAGATAAACACCTTGATTTGGAGAGCTGTGATGCTGTCTTGGTTTGAGACAAGTTAGGAGGAATTATCATATCCTCCTGGAAAACTGAAGAAGCCTTACAAGATAGATCTTGTGGGTCTCTAAGTTGTTTGATTTTTCCTGATCCACAGAGATGGCTTAGGAGTCTAACAGATTCACGTGAACTCCATGAGGTGGAAGACATGTAAAAGTGCAGAGCCATGATGGCAACCTATGCAAAATACACAGCTCCTGTGGTTTTAGCCTTGGTTGCTTATCTCTGGATGCAGTGACAAAGCCTTGCTATTTCCTTGCTGTGAACATTTTGTCTCACTGTGTTTGGTAAGCCTCTTTTCCAATGTGGCATGGGATTGAATTCGTCTGGAGAAATACCAAAAATGCAGGAGCTGGAAGGAATGCTGTAGTCTCCTTAACATATGGAGATACCTGTGCTCGAATATCAATGAATGCCAACCTTGTTTTGTGGCCACCTAATTTCTTCCCTTTGATTGAATCTACTGAACTTCATCTGGTTGGTTTTGTTGCTTCTGGGATCCTGCCACAGTTAATATGGCCATGCTCTGGAATCTCCACAGTCTACTCTCTCTGCTCAGATATTCAGATAATTCTTTTTTCTCAGCCTTGCTTTCTTCCCATTTTTATTTTTTAGAACTGCTGAAAAGCTTTTAGAATTTTCACAGTCCTGTTCAAAGATAAGTGACAAAGGCAAGTGTTACTGATAGTGCCATCCTGAGCAGAAAGCAGCCACATCTTACCCTCATTCCCAGTGTCTCTATATCCACAAATCTCTGAGATTCCCAAAGTAAACAAATGTAATATCTTGGAAGACAGAATACATTGGCAGGTAAATCTTAATGAAATTACCTCTAATTAGCACCCTCAGGAGATGACAAATCCTTTAGTCACAACAGAGTGTCACTTGAAAATGTTCAATGTTCTTGTTTTGCCTTTGAAATCATCAAAGAAAAACCATATGTATTGGTTTGACTCTATTGCCATATTTTTCATTGGAAATAGGGAGAAGAAATGAGTGGTGAAAGGCAGGAATGAAAAAATGAAAAATGGCTTTGGCAAAATGAGATCTACTTTGAATGGGGCATTGCACTCTATTCTGCAGCCAATTTCCTATTTCTAGCAGGTACTATCTCACTCTCTTCCACTCACACTAAAATTTCTTCATGGACATTATTAAGAAGCTTCATTGTGAATTGCAATGAAAAGCAACATGTTCAAGTGTTTATTCAGATCCCTTATCCCCATCTGGAAATGTTAATTGGAATTCCAACATTAATTGGAACTTCAACATTAATTGGAATTTGCTGGAATATGCCCAGGCTGAGTTGGTTTTCTTTGTCAGGGAGAACATGTTCCCTTTTGAGGGCCTACGAAGGGAGACTGATTAACTCATATGCCAAAATATACAGAAAGACAAACAAAACAAGAATAGGGGAAGGGTTGATCAAGGGGAACACAGAATAAGTGAATTTTCTCTCCTGCCCTCTGCCCCAGGTTTCCAAAGTGCTAAGTGCGTATCTCCTGTTTGCTGACATGGGCACTTACTCAGGTCTGAGAATGTATCCAGGTCTGAGTCTTTACCCTGACCACAATCCAAGCTTTGTTTTGGCACTGAGGGAAACAACTGACTGTAGTGGATTATGCATTCCAGTTTTTACCACGGCCAAATTATGACATAGTAAACCCCTCAACAGTAAGGACTATTGTTAAACTACCAAACGTAAGAGTGTGAGGGCCTCAGAGAGGAAAAACAGAGTCCTTGTTTCAAGACAAAGGAGGGATAGGTTCATCCCAATTAGAAGTTGGCCTTTGGTCAATTTAGATCCCCCCAGGGCACTGCACCCACAAATATGTCATTATTTATCTTGAACGTTCCCTAGCGCTACATGCCTAGTGAAAAGTTATACGCACAAAGGTTGATTGCCAACTCATTCCAAACATGTCAGGCTTCCCACTTGTCATGATCCAACATTCAGGGCCACACAGACTTTGCAGCAACCACAGAGAAGGAGTTTGCCTCCTTCTGCTCAAAGCTCAGATGTGTCCATGCGTGCTTTTGTTCCTTCTGTTCCAAACTACCCCTTTAGTGAGTGAAAAGGGAGACAAGTATCTTCAGAGGGCAGCTGAGATCTTCAGGCTGCTGAATTGCCTTGAGAAAACCCTGTTTTCTTTCTGCTGCCCATAGCAGGAACAGGGCAGAGCCATGACTGATTAAATGCAGCCAGAAACTTCAGATGATGTGTCCCGTGTATCCTAAAGTGGTGCCAGGCCATTCCATCCATTTAAATAATCTTTCATATCAATTCCTGCTTTTTCTATCTCTAAATACAGCTGGTGGTAGAGGGAAAGCACATTAGATTTAACATTCTAAATATTTAAATTCTACCAGTCACTGGATTGATAATTTTTTCTTGTGTGGAGGAAGTCAGTATTATAATTACATGATTTAAAAATACTGGGATCTGATAAATTTTAAGTGTACTTGTGAAATTTCTTTGCTGATATTGACCCTTGATCATATATTAAGAGCTTAATAGAGATTTTCCTAAGATCCTCTTTAACCATTCAAAATGAGAATTTGTCACTGTTACAATTTTACTTTTTATTTACATTTCACTCATTGCAATTATCCAAACTGGGATTTGGCAGTACCTTAAAAAATGCATATAGCCCCTTTCCCAGTTTAATCATCAGAATTCCCCCAACTCCATCTGTTAAACCTGAGGGGCTGCACAGGTGGCACACCAGCTGAGCATTCCACGACACCCTCCTCCCTGCACAGAGCTCTTATCCACTGGGACTGCAATAAAAACCACATTACCATATTGTCTATACATCACCACTGAGAATATCTGGATGGTAAAGTTAACCATGTGGTTCTGCTTCTTTTTGTATCTCAGCTTCATTTTTTGGTTCTCCTTATTTTAGCTAGCACAAGTCTTTATGTTTCTAATTCTCCATATGTGAACAGTTGCTTTTCTGTGAAATAGATCTCTTTAGTGTAAATATTTGAAATAAGAATGTTTCCCTACATATTTTTACATCAGGTTTTTAATGTAAAAATCAAATTACAGATCTCTTTATATTCATACTTTCCTAGTATTTTTTTCCTAATTGCAGCTGAACAGTAGCTTAGAGTACCTTTTCTCTTTGCCAAGTGATGGAACACATTTTCTGCTTCTTGCTTAACTGCATTTTGTTAATTGCTTTTCTGGATCTTTTAATGTTGAAAATATGTTTTTTCTCCTCCCTCTATGTCCATTTTTTCCTCTTTTTGTTTATCTGCCTATTTTATTCCTTCAATATCTTTGCTTCTTATTTCTTTTCAATTACTATTGCTTTGTTTTCTTTTTTTTTCATTGTCTCTGGCTTTTTCTCTCTTTACTGGAATTGTGTCAAAGAATATTTTGTCATAGCTTTGAAATCTTTCATTTTCTTCTAGAAAACACATGAGTTAAAGCCAGTGGAGCTTACTAAAAAAAGAAAACTATGCGAAGTTTTACGGCTATATGTGGCAAAGAGATTTCAGCAGTTACAGTTGACTCAAGGCAGAGTTGCAAGCTTCAGACAGCTTATTCCAAAGTTTAATTTGATTTTATGATTTCTTCCTGGCATACCTAATGTTGTCTAAAGCTAGGCAGGGTTTAGTGGTTTTGTTTGTTTTTTTGTTTCTTGGGAAAATTTGATTACCAGAAGTTGCCAATATTTCAAAATTCCTTGAAGAGTGACAGGATTAGGAGAGCATTAATCCTCTGTGTTTGGAGTGAGCCTTTATTGCTGCTTATGTGCTATACACAAGTTTTGCTTTTCCTAGTGCTTTGCTTAGAATAGATAACTTCAGGCTCCTAATAAATATTGCTGCCTCCTAAAACCTCTGGGTATTTTCTCATTCTCACTCGCATTTTACATGGCTCTGCCTTAGATTACCTCTGAAATTCCTACACAACTGCATTGTCTGATCCAGCTGCAGCTCAGCTGAGTTTTCCTGTGGGCTGACACAGAATCAGATTGCTGTTCATGAACAGATGTGTCAAGCTGTTCAAAGACAGCATCTCTGGCGATGTAAATTCCTCTTTAGGCACTGACTGTAATGCTCGTTACCATAGTACCTGCACCTCCAAAACATTAATAAAGCAGACACTGCTCCAAGAGAGACAAATATCACTGCTTCAGCTTTCATGGTGCAGGAAATGGAGTTATGCTAAGCTGGGAACAGTGGGAGCCTGAAAATAGTAGCCCAAGGTTTTTCCCAGATTAAAGACTGAGGGAAGTCACCAGCGCAGCTCTGTTAAGTCCCTGCTCTGAAATTTGTCCTGGAGGAAGCTTCCACTCTTTACTAGCTAAGCACAGAGCCTAAAGAGACAACCTAAATATACTAGCATCATGCTGATACCCTGAACAGAGCAGGAATCAACAGAGAGAGTTTTCTTGTTACAGCAGTTGGAGGCAACCTTCCCACTCAATTTAATGCCCCAGAGCGGCCCAGCCTCTCCTACTCAGTGCTACACTATCTGCCAGTTTTGTGATGGTTCTTCCCTCCCTCTCCCCTGTGCTCAGCAAAGCCAGCAGGCACTGAGGGCACTCCCCTAGAGCACCTCTGGCACCCTCAGCTGGGATTTTGCAGTTCAGAGTGGCTCACCAGTGCTGTGGGATGGCACCTTGATGCTCTCGCTCAGCCCCGGTGACCACGTTCACTCTTCTGATTGAGCACAAAAAAGGTGTCATTTAGACCACTTGACTTTGACCAGACCTGCAGCTGAAAGTGTTTGATGGCAGTCTTAAAATCTTCCTGCATAACCCCCACAGACAAGATGCGACTTGTGTGAATGCTAATGAAATTTAAATGTCATGAATGTGCAGTGTCAGTTAGAAATTGCTAAGTGTTCAGAACAGTCCAGATCCTCAAAGGCATTTGAATGTTTAGTTCCTTGAAAACAACAGCACCCATGAAGCTAAATCCTTTGGGACAGATGTAATCTGTGTTATTGTGGGATGTTGGAATGAATGCAGACCAGATCACTTGCTGTCAGGCCTAAGAGGAACCTTATGTTTCTGCATCTCTCAGCTTTTCCAAGCATTGTCTTTCAGCTCACGATGCCAAGTCTAAGCTCCCAGTGAGTTTCCAGCCATCACAGAAAGCAAAAAAAAATTTTGAAAACATTAATCACTTGGAATACGGGATACAGCTCCACTTTCCTTTCTCATTAGTATTTCTGCCTTTAGTGAAATAATGTTCACTGACAACCTCATGTTCTTGCAGTTCTTCCTTCTAAGGTCTTTGCCATCTGGGATGCCTAACTCTTCCTTTTCTAGGAGAAGACATTAACATCTGCTGACATTGACCTTGACCTTCTTTACATTGGAATATTCTTGAAGCACTGCATTCTGCATATTTCACACACCAAATCCAAACAGTTACAGTTTTTTTATGACTAGTCATGTCCTTAGGCTTCACTATATAGGAGAATAAAAATAAATTATATTTATGTCACCAAACTACAATCTTGATGTTTTGTAGGTAGTTCTGTGACTCCTTCATGAATTGTATTTTGGAGTTGGGTATAATATGAAATGAAAAATAAGTATATGACAGTTTCCTTATTTAAATACATACTGGGGTGAATGTTGTTGTTGTGTTTCTTCACAGCTTTTCCAGGATACAGCATCAAGAGGAGCAGACAAAATGGGAAAAATCTGTTAATTTTTAATTTAACTTTTATTGTGCAAGCCTGAAATTCTTGGCATTTCATAAAGTTTAGGACAACATCAAGCACATCACTGCTAAGCAAACATAGAAATTAAACAAGTTTATAATTCCAGAGGTCATATTCCACCATTAGTGCATTGGTGGAGGAGCTCATAAACTGTTGGGATAATTGCTTTATCTCTCCACTTCTTTGTTTATTCTTCCTGATTTTTCTCTTCCTTAGACAAATCACATCTCGGCTTTGAAGCAAGCAGATTCTCTCCTCATCAGCTGTACAGTGCCATGGGGAAATTCAGTCCTGTGCTCTTCCTTTCAACTTCCACATCCAAAGGAAAAAAAATCAGGAATGGGGGTTCATTAATCCATAATGGACAGCTGGCATTTAGCTTATCTTTCATTAGACATCTCCACTGTAGTTTTATTCATTTGAGATGATCAACTTGAGCTGTCTTTATAGCCAGTATGGAGAAGCAAGTACTTTTGGGATATTGACTCCTCTGCCTTGTTTTGTCTCTCAGCTTTAGCAAAAAAGGAATTGTACCTTCAACTGTCTCTACAATAGTTGCTGGATGTTCACGGGGCACTGCAGAATAACCAGGTTAGGCAGAAGTGGTGAGTTTTAGTTAAGGGAAATGGAGTCACAACTTGATGATCCTCTTCTGTTTAGGGGCTTTCCTTCCATGTGAGTAAGTCACAAGTTTTTTCTTGCTTTGCACCGTGGGAGCAGCACAGAGGAAGTTCAGCCAAAATGTTTCCCAATAACTCCAAGCCTTACAGGAAGTCTCACAGAAATCAATTCAACTGGACTTTGCTGATTTGAAGAACACTGTGGTCAAAAGAAGGTGAACTTGAGGACGCCAGCCTCTGATTTTTTGTTTCCCTGCATTTAAACTAAAAATAAAAGGAGAAGCAGTTACAACAGAAGACCTCATGTGAAAGTTGAGATTGATAACCCTCAGTACATGGTGAGGGCATTCTCACCACAATAAACCCTTTAGAAATTGTGATTCTTGGACAACCACAGAAGTCATGAAGGATGGAAGTGAGGTAACTCCCAGTCTGTTACTCTGGCTCCAGTTTGTCTGAGACCTGACCAAACATACAGATTTTTTTGTTGTTGTTGTTTTTCTTGAGAGTTATTTTTGGTTCAAATATGAAAGATATTAGAAATGTGGAAGATTTCATGGGAGCCTATCCAAGAATGGGTCTTCAGCTGGTGTTAACTGGTATCACTCTTTTGAAACCATAAAAATATTATGCATCATATTCTCATATAGTGCCTCTTTTTACAAGCAAATAAATTTGCATGCTAGAGGAAATGGCAGACAATGCTGCTGAATAAAAAAATTATTTCAAATACCAGCATTTTTCATAGTATCATCTCTACATTCCACATCGGCAAACAAGAGTAAGATGGGGTGTAACATTTGGATTAAAAACCTGCTTTGATAACTCCTGAATGAAATGTCATTGCTTTAAGGGTAATTTTACTATTTTAAGCATGTGACTCAGTTTTGTTTGCAGCTTGAAGAACACAATATTGTACAATGAAACAATCTGCAATGTACAAATAAGGCTTGGTGCTATTTTGGAGCTACTTATTTGAGCAAAGCTACCAAAGTAGAAATCATTCGCTGATGATCAGCTCTGTGTGTTCACTGCACCACAGGAGGTGACTTCTTCTAATTTCATTTTAGCCAGAGTTTAATTTCCACTTCACTGTTTATTTGTAAACATCAAGATGATACAGTCCAGATCTTTTGGATGATACTGTTCCTGAAACAACAACTATCTGCAATTACAAGATTGAATTAGCTTCAACTTCATCATCATCTAACTCTGCTGAAATGCATGAATATATCTCCCTTGATAACTGCTTGCATCAGTCATTTCCAGGCATTGTGTCTATATCTCTAAGATAAGACAAAGACCCTTCTTGCTGCTGAGCAGTGCTTACACAGAGCCGAGGCCTTTCCTGCTCCTCACTCCATCCCACCAGTGAGGAGGCTGGGGGTGCACAAGGCATGGGGAGGGGGCACAGCTGGGACAGCTGACCCCAGCTGGCCCAAGAGACAGGCCATATCATGCTTAGTGTTTAAAACTGGGAAAGAAGAAGCAAGGGGGGATGTTCAGGGCAATGGCATTTGTCTCCCCAGATCTCAATTAGATGTGATGAAACCCTGCTGTCTTGGGGGTGGCTGAACAACAGCCTGCCCATGGGAAGTACTGAGTGAATTCCCAGATCTGTTATGCTTCTGTGCAGGGCTTTTGCTTTACCATTAAACTGCCTTTATTTCAACTCGCGAGTTTTGTCACATTTACCCTCATGATTCTCTCCCCCATCCCACCGGAGCAGGCTGAGCAAGCGTCTGTGTGGGGCTGAGCTGCCAGCTGTGGTTATACCTCGACAAACTGATACTTCTGAGATCACAGAAACAGAGCACAGAGCATGCATCAAGCTTCTTTGAAGAAGAAATACCTCCTGCTCTACACCAACAGCTGACATTTACATATACATGCATACTGTCACAACGTTTTATCACATGTGCTGAAAGTATTCGTGCCACATATAGTCCTGGCCTTCATCATCTTACAGTAAGAAAAGGTGATTTTTCTCAAAATTCAAACTGAAAGAAAAAGTGCTTTCACTGATTCATGCTCCCAGTCTCATGTTGATGAGCAGCAGCATGTTTGTGGTGATCAGCATCAGCCTGGCAGCTGGGAACAGCAACACTTCCGTTGAACTGTGAGAGCCAGGGTCCATAACACCATCTGTTGAGTCTTTTTTGTGCCTCTCACAATTCTTTCAGGGTGTTTAGGTTTTCAATATGTATTTTTGTATTCATTTGGGTCTGGCAGTGATCAGTGTCTCCACTCTGTCCCACCTCTGTGAATTATCAGGTTATTCTTTATCTCCTGGTCTGGGTGTGTTGTGAAGTTGGAGGCAATGTGCTGGAGTCTTGCTGACTGCTGTGTGCCCTAAATATTCTGAGAGCCCTGTCCCTGCTTTATGCTCCTGCTGGTGCCTCCACACCCAGCCACCTTCCATTTCCACCACTCTCAGTCTTCTACCACAATGCTGCACACCCTGAGTAACAGAGCTGTGTGATCAACATCAAGTTAATCGTGCCAAAAAGTCATGCTTTGTTTCTTGATCATCTTTCAGCTCACCTACTGCACTCCATTTCAATCTAATACAACATGCAACAAAGGACAAAAATTGATTTTTATGCATTTTTCTACTTGTTTAAAACCCTTGAGAGCTTTTTTTCATTTGCCAGATAAGGTTGATTTTAATTTTCTTCAGCTATTGAGAATTAAATTTGTACCTAGTCTTTGCCAACTGGATATGGTCACTACAATAAATCACCTCTGATTAGCTGCTCCCTTCTGAAATAGATGTTTGAGGTGAAAGAAATCATCCTCTGATGAAAACTATGGGGTTTTGTTACTGGCAGTAAGAGAACCTAGATTTTCTTCCTCCAGTCAGTCGAATTTTTGTTAGTTCAGGTTGCAGAAGAACCTTTTACAGAAACACACCTGGAACCATTTCCAAATGCTCAGTGAACCATAAAGACCCACAATATGCTCTGACTGTCCACCACTTGTCAGACACCTTCTGCTGGCCTGAGAAGGTACAGAAAATCAATAAAGCTTCAGCCTGTAAAGCTATAAATAATCTGCATAATAAAGTTGATTAGTTTGAGATTTAGAATGCTTAAAGTGACTGATCTAAAAAATAAGATCCTTCCTGCCCTGTTCCATCTGATCTTGCACCAGAAAAGAAAGACAGTCCACTCTCCTCTAACACTGGGGACATCCAAGGAGATTTCAGCCAGAACCCATACTTGCCTTTGGAGTGAAACATCCTGCTACCCCAGCTCTGAAAACTTCAGGAAGATTGAGGTCTGAGTTTGGTGCATCTGCATCAGAACAAAAAAGAAAGTTTACCTGACCATTTCAGGTTGGTTTTTCGGGTTTGTTTGTTTGTTTGTTTGTTTGTTTGTTTTTTGGGGGGTNTGAATAACTGAACTTTGATAAAAATTCTGCTTTTGTTTGGGAATGAGAGAAATAAACCACTTTCTTCCTTTTATCTTTCCTCAAAAGTCCAGACACCTTCTGCTCAAATTATGCACTGTAATGGCTTGCAATATGTTTACCACTGTCAAAGAACAGAGGTAAGCACCAGGTATGCCACAGTTAGAATAGTCTCACTTTCTGACTTTTTAACATAGCAGTACTTCAAACCCTTGGAAATCAAGAATGATTTGAGTGTTGGGTAAAGGATTCTAATATTGAACAATGTATGAGCTGTTGCAAATAGGCGTTTAGGGATAGATGTCCTGTGAGAACAGTAGGCTATCGTTTGAGATATTACCTTCCAGAAGCACAGGTATTATTATGTTTCCTAATCTCATGGAAAGGAACCTTTTGGAAAGCTGTTCTTCCACTGCCTGAATGAACAGCAAAGAGTAGTTTACATTTATGGAAAAAGGACTCAGCCTTTCATGTACAGCTGCAAGGCAACACAAATGACAGGGAAAAACAGTGTCCAAAACAGAGGCAAACAGTTTTTGCAGTGGTCACCACTGACTAGAAAGCCTTACGGAAGCAGCTGCTTCTGAATATCCTTTTAAGCCCATTGAGCCTTGATCCAGCTGTTAAAAATAACAATGTTTTTCATCCCCCATAATAATCGGATCTCACTGGACAGCGCTGGAGGAGTGGTTGCATAAAAAAGCTTTGGTTACATAACAAAAGTGCACTGTACCTCCCGAGCCCCAGAAATGCCAGGCAGGTCTGTGCAGCAGCCTCCAACCATCACAGCTCCCTGCGCTGACACGGGCACCTGCCAGGGGCTCTGGCAGCCTCACACTTTTGCAAAGAGCTGCAGAGTATCCTGCCACACCCAGGGCTGCTGCTGCCTCGCCCTCCTGCAGAGCAAGGTCATGGGAAGAGGCTGCGTGTCTGCATCTCATGATCTGTGTATTATCTTATTCCTCTGGCTCTGTACAGATATTCTGGATTTTGCAGATATTCCTAAGCCTCTGCTCTCCCTGCTGCAGTGTCCCATAGGGAGGCAGGGCACAGAGCAGGGCACTGGCACTTCCTGATGTCACAGATGCATCCATGGCAGTCACCTCTCAGAGCCCCCATGTTGGTGTCTGGATCTCTGCAGCTGAGCGCCCACAACTCCCCTGAGATGCTGCACCACTTTCCTTTCTCCTGCTTCCCCAGAAACCAAGTTGACACCCACCTGCGATATATTCTGTGGTCACATTTTTGGATTTAGAGATTAGAAGCTCCCCAGCAGCAATGCACTTAACTGCATTCACAAGCTGAAACATTCAGTCCCTCTGGAAGTCGGTAGGATATTTCACACCGTTAAGTACTTCCCTAGATTGGTCTCAGCCTGAGCGTGAACTTTGCTATTTCTCTTGCAACAAGATTAACTAAGAATGAATGAAAGTGGAAACAGCTAAAACTTTCCTTTTAAAGTAGCTGAAAATGAAGACAAATATTTCCCTGAAGATTTACCAGCAGCAAGGTTGGACAAATTGTTATGGAAAAAATGTGAGACCTATTTCCACAGAGGTTTCCTACCTATTTTAAACAGCAAATTTCAGCTGATGGTTTTTTTGTATGCACAGAACTGCACTCCATGTTGCAGTTGGGTTTTACAGGATATAAAAATCCAGAAGCAAATGGCAAAGCAATAACTGTCCTAACTAAGAGAAATTAATTTAGCTGACCTCAACTGAACATGCATAGGCAAGATGGGGTTTGTTCTAGTATTATCTTATGCCAGGAAAACTCCAAAGAGTTGAGAGAAGAGACTTATCCTGTGAAACACCTGATAAATGCATTGCACCTCAGGGTATGTTTTTAGGTCTTTGAAGTCACATCAGCCTGGTTTGTGTGAAATGCAGTAAAGATGGGCACTGTTGGGCACTGTTAAGTATTCTGTGTTTCATTGCTCAGAACAGCTTTCCTTTTCCAATGCTGACTGTGACTGAAGCCAGCCTACTGCTATGAAAGGTTAAATTGCCTCTTTGAGGGCCCTTTGGCAGACACAGTTTGTGTAAAGAGCATCCAGGCATTATGTTTGCTCACCATTATACCACAAGAATGTTGGAAAATTTCCAGTTTGGAAAGTACAGCACCAGGTCCACACCCCCTGAACAGGTTAAAGGAGGACATTAATGCTGGACAATTTATTTTCTTCAAAGTCTGCCTGTCTGTGATCTTCAGTGGTATCCACCTTGGGCAGAACTTGGAGGATGATTGCCAAAATCTGTGTTGCTGAATGTGTGGTAGATAGAAAGGCCATGCTTGAATGAATGATCAGTCTGAAGCAGGTGCCTTCAGATGGATGAGTGAGACTGCTTGTCACCTGAAGCCTTTAGAGGAAAGAATCACTGGATGCTATTCAGCTCCAGAAAGTGCAATCAGGAGCATCTCAGGACTTGCTGAGAATGTTTGGTTAGTCTCAGCAGTAAAGAGATGCAGCTGGCAAGATCACCAGACATTTCTCTTCTCTTTTCAGCTGTACATGGGCTCTGTCAGATGCTATGGCTTCAGTGAGATCTCTGAGAAAGCAAACCTACCTCACATAAAAGCTCACAGGTTTTGATCTGTCAAAATCATGAAAACTTAAATTGGCGTATTTCACACAGCCCTGATATTTTCCTTCCTCCTGACTGTAGTTTTTATCATTTAGCGTACCATTTGCTCAATTTATAACAATGTGCTCTTAATTTCATTCTCCCACTTTGCAACCTTGGTGCATTTTCTTCCTGAGAAGGATCACAATATAAATCACTAGGTCAGGGAATAATGAGTTTAGTATTTTTTAAAAGCCTCCCACTGTAAGTCAGGGTATCGACTCATGATTCAGCAGGTGATGGGATATAATAAGGGGACATTTTTGCCTTTAATTGCTCTTGAAAATGGAAAAAGGGCAACAGAAAGACTTAGTTTTCTGAGACAAGGATTTCAGCTTCACCGGGCTTTAGTTCACTAGAATCACCTAATGGGCTTAAGCATAAAGAATGAACAAAGCTAAAAGGAAAAATAAACTGATGAAAGACTCCAGCAGGACTTTCCCTTCCTAGTCTGAAAAATAGATTAAATATGATTCTATCATTGTGTAAATAGGGAAGAAGGCTGACCTTGTGGTCTGTGGGCTGAATGGAATCGAGGATCTCCTGGTTTCCAACCCTATCTCTTCCAGACCTGTTTGCTCATGACAGCAGGGGTGAATGTTCAAAGAGTCACAAACACAAAGGCCAGGAGGGACCATTAGAGTTACCTCACTGAACTGTTGCAAACCCGATTATGAGGCGTTTTTGCCAGTGCTTTCTGCACTGAGCCAGTTGAGTATGGTGAGCGTGATCAAGGACACAGCTGTGGGAAGCAAGTGGGCTGGCAGGGACAATGTGTGGATTGTGGATTTTTTCTCAGATTAGAGGTTACAGTGATAACATAAGATCTAAGGAAGGCAGTAGAATCTCTCTCAGAAGCAATGTGCAGACAATCCTGCCACCAGAACCTTGTGTCTCCCTGAGAGGGGAACTCTGAGTTCCTGCCCAGCCCTCCGTGGGAACAGAATCATCACCTTTAACATGCTCATTCCTACCTGTGGCTGCTGCCAAGTCCATCCCTGGCCAACCCAACTGCGTCATCCAGGGCCTGTGTAAATGCCACCTCCAGCTGCTGACCCTCCACCCACCCAAAAAGATGTCAATATTTGACAAAGATTCTTGCAGGCAGGTATTGTGATAACTAATTCTTTCACTGAACTAGAGAGGAAAATCAACCTGATGATTCATAAATTATTAAAATGAAACTATTCTTTCCATTCCTTTAAATAAAACTTAATAGATATCACACTGCCAAAAGGGCAGGGAAATACATTGTATGGCAGGTGGGATAATCTTAGAATTGAGAATGTTTTGACTGACAAAAAGTAAAATTTTAGAACATCCTATGCACAGATGTTAAAGCATCTGAAGGAGTTGAGTGGCCATTTCTCTAGTGAAATAATGCTAAATTGTTGCAATCTACAGCGGGTTTATGCAACATTGTTTATGGTACATAAATTCAAGGGATTCCCCTATTCAAATAAGTATTAAATATACTCAAAAAAACTCCCCTGTTCACAAACCACTTTACAGAAGTGGCTTTATTCCTTGAAACAAACAGAAACACAGCAAAACCCACCTAAATCTAAACCATGCACAACAACCTTCATACAAAAGTTCAACCAGGCATACAGAAATTAAAGCTCAAGAACAAAGAAAGTATTTTGCTTGTTTGTTTCGCCCGGCCTTCTGCTTTCCCCTCACTCCCTCCTACCTGCAGCTTTCTTATCTGTAGCTCATTCTTTTTCTCTTCTGTTGACCCGGGGTCAAATGTATCATTGTTTCCATTATATCCTTCAGTATTTTGCATTTGCCTGTGAAGTCCTCATCCAGTTTTCTCTTTACTAAAATTAAAGAAGGTTGTTTTTCTTGTTGTTTTGAGGGACAGGAGCATGAGTACCTACAAAAGGCCTCTAGGACACTCCTGTTCCAGCCTCACTCTCTGTGCCTTCTCCACTTCCTGGAGGAAAAACTGCCAGAAACTGCCCCTGGAGTCTCTGTCCCTTTGTATACTGAGGGAGATGAGCACATTTGCAGAGTTAGTGGGGTGTGATGACATCCCAATGACCCTGAGAAAGCTGCTGATATACTTAGAGACAACAGACAGGATGACAGACAAGATACTTGAAATACCTGAATCCTGGTCCGGCAACTCCTGATCTGCAGCAAGGCTCAGTTCAGAGGGAAACCCACATCAACCAGTCTGCAACTTCCCCTCCCAAGCTGAGCAGAAGGGGAGAACTGATACAAATCTCATGTCAGCTGCTGTCTGCAGGTCTGTCTGCAGCATCTTCTGCATTTACAATGTGCAGGGAATGACACGGCTCATGGATTTGACTTTCAGGATGGAAGGGAGATCTTTCATGGATACTGCCTTATACTAGTGCCAGTTAGGAGGAGAGTAAAAGCCAGCTATCTGCAGTGATGATCTTGGGAGCTCCAATGGATGTGCATGAGGACAATATTGTGGAGAGGATTTCTGATGCGTGCAGAGGTGTGGAGTTGAAAGAGAAAATAATATTGTCTGAATTGTAGGGGAGAATGAAAAAGAAAAGCTAGAAAGGGAGATGGCAGGAGTGGGCAGTTTCCCAGATGAGTACATTGTCTGAAGAAATATCCTGCTTTGATTTCTTTGGTGTGGAGTTGCCAGCTGATTTATTTGATAGCCCCTAGCTGTCAACTGGCAGGGACTGCAAATAATTTTTCTCTCATCACCAACTCACTGGGACTCATAATTTTAGAGTTCTTCCATTGTTCTCCCTTCACTGTTTCTTCGACCACTGCAGTTTGATGAACATTAATCTCCTTAGCTGCTGTTCATTTCTTCAAATCAAATTTTCCTTCCCTTTGAACATTTTCAACTTTCTAGAAAAGTTTTGCACAGTCTACTCGAATGTGCAGGGTTCATCTGTGTTTTACCATAACAAAGTTCTTTGCTCTTTTCCCTATTCCTTTTCTAACAATACAGGGTTTGGGTTTTTTCCTGTTGTTTGTTTGTTTGTTTGTTTTGGGATTTTTGTTGGGTTTTGTGTTTTTTTGTTTGGGTGGGGTTTTTGGGGTTTTGTTTTTTTTGGTTTTTTTTTGTTGTTGTTGTTTTTTTGAGGAGGGGTGGAGGGAAGAAAAGGCTGGCTCCCCAGCATTGAGCTGCTTTTTCCACACAATTATCTATGACATAGGGCATGAGCAAGTGCACAAGGGCCAGGAGGGAGAAAGAAATGCTGGAATGAGATTGTCTAGGGTAAGACACATGGATCTGACATGCTGACTGCCAAGGAGCCAGGGAAGGGACTAGTGGAAGGACGGCATGTTCAATCATGAACCTGGGTGGGAAAAAGACTCCACTGAGACACAAAAAGAAGGGCACCCAAGTCACCCAGACTGGGCTTCAGGAACAACCTACTCTGCTCTCCTTTCTTTCTACCTGTCCTGGTTTAGGGCAAATTTGGGAGGAAACCTCCGAATGGGGTTCCTCTGGAGAGCAAAACCTAAATGGCCCCTCCCCCCAGTCGGTCTGGGAAAAGAACTTCCTTGGAGAAAAGTGGAAAAAACTATTTATTTAACAAACAAACTGCCCACAAGCATAGGAATGAATAATATGAAACAATAAAACCTCTTGCTGGTCCGAAGAGAGAGATGGCAAAACTGAGAGAAGTCCTTGCCGTGAGTCAGCTCAGCTCTCTCAGTCTCTGATCAGTCCCGGTCCTTTTCGGCGCTGGAAAATGCCCAGGTCCAGGCCCGGTGGGCCACAGGTGCAGCTCCTGGTGCTCCCCTGGGTTTTTCAGTCCAGAGCAGATTTAAACAGTTCCAAGAGAAAATAAAAGGGAAAAGAGAAAAAAAAAGGGAAAAGAAAAAAAAAAAGAAACAGTCCAGGAAGCTTTTGCCTCAGCTAGCTAGACTAACTAAAAAAGAAAAAAAACCTCTCTCTCGCTGCTGTCCGTGCATCTGACTAACACCCCAAGGACGACAAAGAAGAAGAAGAAGAAGAAGAAGAAGTGAGGAGGAGTGAAAACTGTTTTTCCAAAACAAACTGCGCGCGTCTTCTTCCCTGCTGACTCTCAGAACCAGTCTTGAAGGTACAGAACACAGAGCACACACAGAACAGATGATTGGGGATACAGGCACCATAGTCACCCTGGGACACTGCCTTCTGTCATTTTTCCCAGCACCTCCTTTTCCCTTCACTCCTTTATCCCAGGGAAGCTGAAGAAGCCTGACAGCCTGTCAGTGATGGAGGGCTTACGGGAAGGGCTAATTGCTTTCTCTGCTTTGTTCAGATGTACAAATAGACCATTACTTACAATCATTACCCAGTCATCATCCATCATACAGACTAGTTCTATTTTCCACGCACTAAATATGTCACAGGCCCCAAATTTGTCACTAATTGTACAAAAGGCTATGCAGGCCTGTGTTAGGATAAGAGCCAAGATGTGGGTCTTTGGCTTTATCTCGAATTTCCAAATGTTACTGAGGCAGTTAAATTTCTTATTTGTTTTAAGAGGTGGCACAATCCTCAACTTTCTGTCATTTTTGTGAAACCATATATAAGTCACAGCAATTCCCACGTTACAACATTGCTTTCTCTTATAATAACTATAATATAATAATATAACAATTTATTAATAATACATATCTATAACTATAATACATTAATAACTATAATAACTAAAGTATGAAGTGCAATGCTGAAAAGTATGGCCATTTCTTCCATTTATATTCAAATTTTTTCACTTGAATTTTCCTCTTCTTTTTGGTTCCCAATCAATTTAAACTCTGTTTCAGAGTTGCTAATTTTTTTATCACTTCATGATGCTTTGTCGCAGCAGAAGCACAAACAAAACAGTGAAAAACTGAAAAAATAAAAGGGTTTGAAGGTTCTATTTTCACTCTCAATTACATTTAGGCAATTACAACAAAACACAATAGAGCCAGAGGGCAGTCTAGGGACAGGAGCTGACCTCAGATTAATCTTTGCAGCCAGAATATCTGTAACTATTAAACTTTTTCATTTTCACCCTGTAACAACAATTAGAGGCAAAACATGTGCTTCAGCCCCCATCCTGTTTTGAGTACTGTGCAGGCTGGGGGGATGTTTCAGCTAGAAAAATGCCTTAAAAGGCATGATTCAAGCTACTTATTTTTATTTTTCCATATAAAAGGTTCATACCTACAATGGCTAGCCACTGGCCAGTGTGGAAATGGGACAATTTGACAATGTCTCTTTGCTTTAAGGATATTTGACACTTTGTCTTGAAGGTTTTGGAAAACATGGGTGTGTTGTAACACACCACTTGAATGTGAGAGATTCTCAAGTCTAGTTGAAATGCTAATTGGAACGTGTACACGTCAGCTATGAACATGCATTCACACATAAAAGGAAACTGAATTTCAGCATGGGAGAAGTTCTTGATCCTTGAGGTCCTGTGGCCTGATCTGGGTGTGAGCAACCATTGCACAAAGCTCTTTCTGGAACAACTTACCCCTCCCTGATACTATAGTTTCCTGCAAGTTATTTTAGGGTTGGACTCAATGGTCCTAAAGACCTTTACCAGCCTAAATTATTCTATGATTCTATTGGACTCCCTGGTGACCATACCCTATTTTTGCTTGGAGCTGCACTTCCAAGAAAAGACTTCAATGAGAAGAGAGACAGCACCAAGGGGTTGGGGAGCACACGCACAGTGCAGACTCTAGCTGTGATGTGGAGAGCAGTGTAACCTCCAAGTCTTCTCAGGCTCATTATCAGCTGCCTTTCAACAGGTCTAATTTGTTGGGGTAGAGATCTGCCAAGGTGATTATGAAGAGTCCTGCTTCATCAACAGCTTGGGTGTGGTGATCTTGGGAATCTCTGCAAGGAGCTCTCCAGTGTAGACATGCCCTGTAAACATGGATAACACATCCAGGCACATGAGGAGAAAATGCAGAGATGCCTCAGACAAGACGTTCATGACTGTTTTATCTTCCACTCTCATTGCAAAGTCCGTGAGCTGCCAGTGAGCAGACTTAAAGCACTGATTTACAGCCAAAGCTGAGGGCACACTGGGCAGTACTGAACCTCCAAACCTCTGTGTAATATAAATTGTCTGCCGTTCCCAGAGGTTATCTTGTCACTAAACTCAGTAATTTATCTGCAGTTTCCCATAGGACACCTGGAGAGCATCACCAACCAATTAAATCTACGTTTACATAGGTTAAAGAATGACTTTTCATGCTGAAGCTGCACACCCACCCTGCCAGCCTGCTCATGACATCAAGCCAATTGAAGCCAGAGCTGTCCCTCAGCTCTCCTGGTTGCTGTGACAGTGACCTGGATTGGCCAGTACAGACCTCAAGCCTTGAGGCCTTGACTGCATTTGCTAGGCCTTTCAAATAGGATTTTCTGCCAGTGCCAAACCCAAGTTATTCCAGCCAGGTTGTTATGGGTACCTAAATTAATGTTTTTAAAAGTACATTATGCTGTGGCCAAAAGTACATTATGCTGTGGCCAATGATGGAAGTTCTCAGTCATGCCATGGTAAAAAGGATTAAGAAGTAAAAAAAGGTAGGGATATCAAAAGAAATGGCTTTCCTTTTATCTTGTGATATTTTTCAAAGAAATAAAATTTTTGGAGGTGCTTAATACTAGTTTTAATCCTTCACAGTTGCAAATACTGAAAGTGCTACTTAAGAAGGGAGGAAACCACTTGTCTCTGGTTTCTGGTAAAAATCCACCCTGAAACCACCAAGACAAGTCAATAATGGCAAGATTTGTATGCTCAGCACAGGCTCTGCTTTCTGAGTTGGTTAGAGCAGCACAAATAACTGTTTTGAGTACCCATATTCTGAAGGGCGAATAATTCATATCCCTCCCTGTCCCCTGGTTTCCAGATTATGCTGATATTTTATCATCGTGTTTGCTTGAGTCTGTGTATCTCTAAGTCGTGTATATGCTGCCAGTTACCTTTCAGTGTGTGTGTAACGTGGCAGAGATTTGCTGGCTGAATGAGTGCTGTCAGAGCAGACAAAATCAAACCTTCCTATCCCGGCCTTCAGCAGTGTCATCGTGATGGATGGGAGACATCTCCTTCCTCACTTTGCAGATTGATCTGTTCCATTTAACAGTGTTTGGATAATGGTTACTCCGTGCTCCAGGGGAATAGCTTTCTACTGTGTCCTTAAAGCTAGGGGCAAAAATTACTTGTGTGTGTGTATGTGCGTATATATATATATATATATATATATATATATATATATATATATATATCTCCCCAGAAGTACCCCACAAAAACAATCTGAAAATCTCTGATCTTCATGAGTGCCAATAATGTAAAGAGAAGCTGAAGAGACACCACAAAAGGAATTTTATAATGAAATTTCCTCCTGAAACCTGAGACCCTCTGCTCCCTTCAGTGTCACCAATCACACAGAAGCTCAAGTTTGGAAAGTTGAGAGTTGTAGTTTCTGGGAAGCCCTCCTGTATTGTCACAACCTCCCTTAAATGTGCCCACTTTCTTCCTCATCTGAAGTGTACACCCTCCACAGAGAAAGTAATTCTATTTCAAGTGCCAGTACATTTTTAAGTATAGAACATAGTTTTGAGCTCAGAGCTGTGTTCTTGCCTTACACCTTCATGTTTAGCAGCTTTCAGAGAACGTCTGGTGGGAAGGTCCATACTGAGCTGGGCCAGTGTGATGTTGCAAGGACAGCACAAAATTTACAGGACCTGAAATCTCCCCTTACTTGGTTCAGATGTCTAACCACAGGCCTCTAAATACAGTTTGGCTCCCATCACATAACTCATCTGCCTTCCAGCTGCCTCTCCAGGAGGACACAGCTTTTCCATAGGCCCTATGTCATGTCTGCCAGTGCTGTGTTAGTATCCAGGATAGCTGAAAAACTCTAAAACAGACACCAGAAAATTAAATGGTACATCCTGAACTGTATAAAAGTGACACTAGCCACCCTCATCAAAGCAACTGAGTGTCACTTGCAAGTTCCTTGCAAGTGGTGACAGAGACGCACAGACCACATCCCCTTCCCCAAAACAGGGCTGCTCTGGGTTCTGCTCACAAAGGGCAGCACCATGGTGTGCCACAGCAATTCCTCATTAATTTTTGTGATGTCATTTCAGCATGGGAAGCAGAATACCTCTATTCACAGTGCAGTTTTGAACAAAAAATGCATTTACAGTGATTCGTGCTTTAAGGCAAGTTGAGTTGATTAGAGCAATATTTTCTAATTGACATTTGCTTTGTCCTTGTTATTCATCATTTGTAATATGCTATTGTCTTTAAGTGATCATAATTATGCAAAAAAAAACCCCTGGTTATGCACTTCCAGGAGTTTGCCAACCCATTACCACTAATTAAGAACATTGTTTAGTGTAAGCTCGACAGCTGGCATACACCTAGAGAAGCATTCATTTCCCAGCCTATTGCTGGTGTTTGCAGTGTAAGTTGTCCATAGGAGACACACACACTTTTTGTTCCTCTTTTAAAACAAGTTTGTTTCCAGGATGGAGAGTCTTTTGTCACTGGCTCAACAAATCAATCAAGAGGAATAGCAGGCAAACAGGGAAAAAAAGCAAGATGAAGTTGCAGTTGATGCAGCATCCATGTAACATTTGCTTTTCCTTCTTTTCCAGCTGTGTTTTTCCCCCCAGATTTAACATCTGCTTTTTTAGAAATTCAGCTTCTTTTGCACTAAATTTTCCTGTCTTAACTCAGGTAAATTAAGCTCTCATTTCCTCAGCTGTTCTTCTATTTCAGTGGGGATGAGCTTTGCCAGAGTAGATGTAGCAAACATGATTTTTCGAAACAAAAGTGCTCATTTCCTGAGGAAGTGTGCTTTGCACTCCTAGCTAATGCAGCCATTTGACAGCCTTGCTAAAGATTTCTCCCTTCTGCATACCATGTGAGTAAGGAAGATTTAATTAACTCAACGTGCAAGGAACTCATCAGATAAAGAATGCTTTTTAATACCAAAACCATGATATATTACAATTCCTTGTTGTTACTGTTTTAATACTATAATTATTCTTACAATTGTTTGTGGTTCACTCCTTTCTCTTGTTGGTGTGTTTAACAAATCTCCATTTACCATAGTTTTGTCTTGATTTCTGCCTCTTGTTCATCTCCCCCCCCACCACTAGTAACTGTATTTAGAAGTACAAGGAGATATATAGAGGGGAAATCTGTCTGAACCAAATAGTTCAGAGTCCAAAAAAAAAAACAAAAGAAAATAAAAGAAGCAACATAGGGAAATTCAAATATTGTTCTGATGGGTTGAAAGCAGAAACTCTGCCCAATTTGCTTCGCCTGTGCTGCTTCAGTTCAAGGGCTTGGATCAATAGAAAATCATTCACTGGCTCCACTGGGCTTTTGCTCAGGTCCTATGTACAATTCCACTGCCTAATGAGCTCTGGGGAAGGGCAGCAAGCCGTGCAGGCAGGATCCAGGGACAGGCTCTTGTGGCTCTCTCAGATGAACACAATGGACAAAACTTTGCAGGTTTGAATAGCCATGGGGTTCACATGAGGACATGTTCCACACACCAAATGCATGGGCACCGCATAGCATAAAAGGACCTCTATTTTTGACATGGGCTTGAATTTTTAAGGGAAATGAGTCTCACAGTAACAGAACTAACAGACCTTGAGCCAGGGCTGGCTCAAACCCTGGTAGGAGAGCGCACCTGATTTAAACACTTGGTTCTTCTGCCTTCCAGTCAGAAGCACAAGGAGAGCTGAGGTGCAAGAGCAGTACTTGTGGATTTGCAGAACTCTTCACACTGAAAGTGAAAACAAGAGAAGGAGAGCAGACCTTTGAAATCTCTCATCCTGTCTGTCAGAAACATATTGCAGGAGATGTAGAGAGGAGAGGTCCAAATGCAGTTACTTTTACCACCAGGAAGAAGAGAAAAACCATGTCAGTACAACAAGCACATTTTATCACCACCATGTCTCCAAGTCCTACCAGGGCTCATCTGTGCAGTCAGAATTAAGGTGAGCTTGCAATCTCAAGCAAGGGTGCAGACATGACAGGGAGTTGAGATTCATGTGGCTGCAAGCACCTTGGAAAGGCTTCACAAGGCTAAGAACCAACCTAGGCCACTTTCAGGGTCATCTTGATTTTAGCAAAAATAAATGCTGGGTCACCTATCAGAGCAGCAAGGGCAGCAGCTGTGTCAAAGGCTTTGCTGAGCTTGTGCAAACCTGGATACAGCTGCAGTAAGAAGGTGTAAGGGAAAACGCCTGTGATGTGGCCATGAACAGACAGCAGCTGGGGCCACCTTCATGGAAAAAAAAATTCTCCAGTTCTTTTCTCATAAATTTCTCACAACTTGAAATAATTCCTTTAAAATCATTAGTATATTGCCAGCATAATTTGAAAGCTTTTTTTGTGACTTAGGGTTTACCCAGAATTTTCAAGAAAATTCAGAATCTGTCTCTCAATTGGCCTCCTCTTTCATTGCCACACTCTCAGAATGGTTGGGGCTTTGCCCACTAAGAGAGTGGGGACTCAGGTGCCCAGCACGGCAGGTGAAAAATGGTAAATGAAGGGTTGACTTTGCCTTGGGCTAGATATGTTTTCATCTCTGCAAATCCTTTTGGAATTGGAATAACCTGGTGAAACAGAATCTCTCTCATTTGTGCCAGCCTTGACCAGTTTTTTGATGCCCAATTCTCATACCTGAGCACACAGGATTTGGTGGGGATAAAACTGACTTTCTTCCTAGGTGCTAGTGTAGAGCTGTGCTTTAAATGCATGACCAAAATAAAGTGATGGTTTTTTGACTGCAGAGCAGAGCTTAGGCAGAGCCAAGGCCTTTTCTGTTCCTCATCCCACCAGTGAGAAGGCTGGGGGTACAGCAGGGACTGCTGACCTCATCTGACCCGGGGGATATCACACATCACATGGCATCATGCTCAGCACAAAGCACTGGGGAACAAGAAGAAAGGGGGGGCGTTCAAAGTGATGGTGTTTGTCTTCTCCAGCAAGGTGTGATGGAGTCCTGCTATGCTGGGATGGCTGAACACCTGCCTGCCCAAGGGAAGTGGTGAATGGATTCCTTGTTTTGCTCTGCCTGCAGGTGCAGCTTATGTTTTACATATTAAACTGTCTTTATCTCAACCCACAAGTTTTCTCACTCTTCCGATCCTCTCTGACATCCCACCTGGAGGGAAGGAGTGAGCTGCTGGCTGGGATTAACCCAGGACACTTTGGGGAGTTTCTTGGTGCTCAGCTCTTGAATGTGCGCGCGTCACTTCATGGGGGGAGCTCAGGAAAGCGCCAGTGCTGGTCAGGAGCTCAGAGCCCCTTAGGCAGCACGGCTGCCAATTACTGGATGATGAAATTGCACAGATCATGGCTAGCATTTGTGTACTCAGGAGTTCACTTCGCAGTCAGATCTGATTGAACACAGCTGTTCCCATCGCTGAAAGGCCGAGCAGGCGAATCAGCCTCTGCACACAAAGCCTGGCAGCGGGTGCTCGCTTCCGGAGTGAGCCAGGCTTGGAGGCAGCAGGAGGGAGCAGCTCTGAGCTCTGCCATCTGATGGGCTCATGCAGGGCTTCATCTGGCTGTGGGGATCCGTGCAGGCTTGAATCACACCTTTTGACAGTGCCTGTGTAAGCTGCCCTGGGAAGAATGAGACAGGCAGCTGATGCCTGGTCCAGGGCTGGGAATAATGGCGCTGCTCATCCTGCCCTTCCTGGTGGCTAAAGACATCTGTTACCTGCTGGCAGGAATCTGATGATGAGGGACAGCTCTTCTGGTTAACTGTTTCCATCTCACAGTGCCAGGCACCCTGGGGGCTGCATGTGAGATACGTGCATGTGTGCACTGAAACAGAATGTGCAAATTTAACAGTTCTCTTGCTTCATATTGCTTTAGCCTGAAGTCATGGAAAGACACAGATGCAGATTGTCTGGACTTAGGAGGGTCTTGAAAGGTGCATTTTCTTCCTGAAATCCTCTTATTTTGTTCTTCTCTAAGGCATTTAGGAAAGAATATGTGAAGATCTGATTTGCCTGGCAGAGTGGTGTCAGCTGGGCTGTGATTACTGAGTTGCTGACATATTAGCAGATGGGACAACTTTTCTTGGGATCAAGTCTTTGTGTTGTTTACAGAGAAGCTGAGCTTTCAGAAGGTTATTAATCTATTTCTACTGCAACCAAACCAGGTGAGCTTCCCAGTTGTTTGTACCCAGACTCTGAGCTAAAGACCACAGTTGTGAGCAATAGTTTTAAGCGTGGTATATGAAGTTATTCCTCTTTGTTAACTCCAACAATTCTCTTAAATCTCGGATAAGACTGGAGCTTCAAGGACAGCTGTGTGGTGCTGATGTACAATGAGAAAACTTACCAGGTCAGGGGCTTCTCTCTTTCTGCTCCTCCCTGTCACCTGCAGTGGCACAGGGTGGAGATATCTGTATGTCCTCTGCATATACAAGTGAGCTCTGGTCCCGCCCATGGACACCAGACCTGTACCATCCCTCTCTTTCTTCCTGGCTCTCCCTTCTGCTCTGGTGGCTTGAAAGTGGCAACATCTGCGAACTATAAATATGATTGTGGTTAGGGATACATCTGGTTCAAAGAAAATTGAAAATCATATCCGAAAACTACTTTCTGGGAAAGCATAATGGGTTACAAAGTAAATAATCGATTTTCATTACAATGATTGTTTTAATAAGATGTCATTATGGTGTCCTTATGTTCTACTGGTGCACACTGCATACACTTGCATGAAGGATTACCTCCCTTTTCCCTACTCCTCTCTTTCAAAATACAACTGCTGGCAGAATGTGACTGATTGAAAATTGAGTAGGATGTTGTGCTCTTTAATACCCACAGAGCTCAAACTGACACTAGAAAACCCTTTGCACAGCAGCCAGCTGATGTGCCTTGGAGCTGATTTGGAAGGGACTCCTGTTGGATGGGAAAGAAGCCTAAATCCAAAGCGCTTTGAAATCAAAGAGGATCTTAGGGTGTCTTTAATGGATTTGAGTCAGGCCTCTGTCTAAGCTGAGACTGCCAGAGGGAGACAGTCACCACCGCAGAATCGTGCTGCAGAGCGTTGTGAAGGTGGGCACAAATCCTTGGAGCTGGCCTGGGATACTCTCACCAAGCCTCATCTGGGCTGCACAAGGCAGGATATGAGAGGAGAACAGTGAGATCCTGGGAGAAATAGGGACAAACAGGGAGCATATACTTCCCTAACTCCCAGGAGGCAAAGCAGGTGAGGTGCTCAGCTGGGGAGCTCAGGAGTTCCCAAAGGGCTTCTGTGCTGGGATCAGCCAAAGTCAAGGCCAAGCCCTGACTGGGTCAATTCAAGAACAACCCAATATGCCTACATGCAGGTATCAGCTGCCTTTAAAGGAGCATCCACCTGAAAATATGATTGTAGGGTGAGCAAATTATTCAATATATGTCAGCCAGTCCTCAGTAAATTCCTGTAAGTCTGCACTTTCAGTCTTTGCTGAGGCATGATTTGTGATCCCCTGCAATGAAGCATGGCTGAGACGGGAGATGTTCACTAAGGACAAGCTTCAGTGCTGAATTCTTCCTTCTCACCTCAATGTAGCATGTTTTTACACCTAGAGTCCATGAATAGGATGTGAAATACTCGTGCGAATTGTTGCTGCTCTATGTGTATATGGTAATGGGTGGTATATTTTCCATTCTGAGGGTATATGGGCAGGGTGAAATGTCCAATGTACTATGGCAGTGCTGGCTTTGTGTACAGACATGACTTAATCCATGAACTACAATTATTCAAAATCCACCCCATTTGAAAGTTTCAATGTTCTCAGAAATTTCATGATTTTTCAGCCAGAACCTGAATTTTTTCCTCCCTTTATTTAGCCTGATTAAAAAACCAAAACAAAACAAAAAACCCCAAAAAAGCCCCCCCCAAAAAAACCCCAAAAACCCCCCAGCTTATTTCTTTGCCCTTCTTCTTTCTTCCTTCCATTTATCTCTTCAGCAGCAGAGGTGAGGAGGGACCAGGCCCCTGCAATGTCCAACCCCAGGCATCCCAGCTGGCCCCAGCAAGGAGATGTTTTGAGGGCTGGGAGTTGCTCAGAGCACCAGGCACATTCCATCAAGTTCCTCATCTGAATGAAAAGCTGAAGTGGCTTTTCTGTGTAGGGAGGATTGAAACCAGATCCTACTATTAAATTTGTTAAATGGAAATGTAATGATTTATGAGAGAGGTAGTGAACTCTCAGAAAGAATTCAGTAATAATAACACTGGGTGAACAGCAGTGTGGCAAGGTTTCAGAAGTCAATGATCTGTTCAAAAAATAAAATACAAAAACAAACAAACAACCCCCCCAAAAAAAACCAAAAAAAACCCCCAAAGCCCAAACAAAACAACAAAAAAAGAAAAAACAAAAAACCCCCAAAAAACAAACAAAAAAAAGCCCAAAAAAGCCCCATAAAAAAACACTGAAAAAGCCCCAGCTAAATAAAGCAACTAGATGTGAATCTGATAAAAACTTAAATTATTTATAATGAGTTCAGCAAAGCAAGCAAAGGGCTGAAGTGGGACTCATCTGATATAACCAATAAGAAGCATAGGTAATATCCTTTTACTGTCACGCTTGAGAAGTTCTAAGCCATGCAATGTGTTTAGCCACACACCAGTACTGCTGGCAGATGTGGAACTAAATCCTAGGGATTTTTTGGGAAAAAAAAATCAAATGTCTCCATATATTTATATTTTTCTGGACCACATGTCAAAATTGAAAGGATACTGAAAGTTCTAGGTGAGTACTGTTTTGAACACTGTCGGGTCACAGTGCAATTAAAAAGGTTTGGCTTATTGATGATACCAATTTCAGCCAGTTTGGAAAAGTAATGCTCTGACTAGAGTTTGTCTTGTAATAAAAGGGATGAAGATGTCTGGTCATAGCTTTGTGTGTGTTTAAAGCTTACTCAAGAGTCTTAACTTATTAAAAAAAGAAAATAAAGGAAATAGAGGGGGGACTTTGTGGCTTTCCACATTACTCTGCTGTGTGTCCATGGGATCATAGCAATGAATGCTGCAGACCAAACCAGGGCTTAATGAAATGAAAGACCCAGAGCTGAAAGGGAGCTGCTTGTATCAACCTTTCCAGTTCCAATCCATCCCCTGACTTCCCTGGGACAACATGTAGCTCACAAGATCACTTCAGTCAAGTCCTCAGCCAGGAAAGGAAACCCAGATCCTGAGAAAAGAAGGAATAAAAAAAGCAATAGCTCTGAGACAGTAACCACATATTGCTCTCAACTATAATAACACATAGAAACGTGTATAAAGATCTGGCTCTGGGCTCTGTCTGACTCAGGGAGAATTGCTGTGATTAGGAAGACTCCTGGAAAATAATAATGGCCCACTGCAAATGGAAGGAAACTTTTTTATGGGTTTTATTGCTTCTTTTAAGAGGGCAGGATGCCTCCTCTTGCATTCCTTTGCCTCTGTGGCTTTTCATCACTGGAATTTTAATATTGCAACTGCATCGCTTCCCACACGCACACACGCTTTTTTTTTCCTGTTGGTTGATTTTATATCTCCAGCTACTCCACACTGTGTCACACTTTGTATAAAATGGAATATCTACTTTTGCTACTGCCCTGAGAGCAGCATGGCATCCTGCTTAACAGCTGTGGCCACTAATTCACTGCAACTGCAGTCTGTCTTCACAGCATCAGCTACATTTCTTTTCCATATGCTAACTCCCTTTCAGCCTTATTTTCCCATTACCCAGCAGTAACATTGAGTAACTGTGTTGGGCTGTATTCAAATGCAAATTAATATCCCCTTCTGCCCATTAACTCTGCTGTTTCTTGTCTAGCCAAAGCAACTGGAAACAAGCATGTATCTTGGTTCAGTGGTCGGACAGAGGGGCCCTGTCTGGGCTGGGATTGCTGTTCATCTCCAAGAGCAGACACAAAAGAGCAGGCTGCAGAAAGGAGAGATCCTTCATCAAGATGCTTCTTGTCAAATAACCCCTGAACTCCAACCATTCAGCAAACACCGTGGCTCTCTTGAACTTCAGTGTTTGACGTATGTAATTCACACAATGCCTGTGCTGTGCTCTAGATTGGAAACATCCGGTGGATTGACACCTAAGAACCTTTAGATGAGCCACGGGGGAAGGGAAGATGTCAGTGAGCAGAGCATATGACTCGAATCTAAAAAATTAAGTTACAGAAACATTTAAACAGAGCAGCCTGGCAGAAAGCAAGTTTCCCAAAAGTGGGGAATATAGGTGTGAATGCTGGGAGCATGAAGGCCGTGCAGGGGGGAAAAAGAAGAAAATATATAAAAGACCTTTTTTTTTTTTTTTTTACATTCTAGGGAACATTTGGGGCATCTTTCTTTCACAGCTCTTTCTTTTCAAGGATTGGAAACACTAGCAGCATTTTAGGAGGGAAAAAGTGGTGTAATTCCTTTGAACTCCACCCCTCCAGAAAATTGAGTTCCACATGGTGAGCCACTGGCATCAAAAATTCCTACATATTTCCTCAGGCCTATGCAACTCTGAGCCTCATTTGAATTTGTTTTCCACTCTGGTGCTTAACCTTCAATCACCTACTGGTCTAGCCTTCCCTGCCCAGCCCAGGCATGGGCAGTGTGTGTAGAGAGCATTACTCCATGCTAAACAAATCTTATGTTTTGCAAAAAACATTTCTGTAGTTTTCTATCTTTCTCTGCATCCCATTTGGAAAAAAAGCCTTTTAGTTTAAGTTGGTTTCTTCCCTTTGAAAATCCCAAAAGCAAAAGAGATACAAGAACAGGGACAAAATCCATCACTTAGAGGCCTTCAATGCATAATAAACAAAGATTTGAGGCAAATCTATGGTTCTTGAACCCATTCTGAGAGTAGTTGAAGTTCAGTTGTTGGAAGGATGCTCTGTGGATGGAGTGCATTGGTTAAAAGAGGAGAAGCACCACTTTCCTGACCACAGTTCCAGTTGGCCGAGTTGGTAACAGCAGTCATTCAATCAGGAGGCATAAAAAAGCATCCCCCTTTCAAAGTAAGCCCTGCAACACTGATCAGAAATCTCAGATTTCTGCAAAACACTTGCAAAGAGTTATGTGCAAAATGGTTTCCACACCAAAATGCGTAAAGGTGTTCACCTAATGCATGAATAATGAATAAATAAGAGATGTTTGTAATCAGGTCACAAAGAGGAAGGGAAGAAAATAGTCCTGGAATAAATTATTTTCCATAAAAAGAAATCACCGCTCCTTGGAAAACCCACACCTTTGAGTTCATGATGGGTAAAAAGACAGTTGTTTAAATTTCCCATTTCTGAGTTCAGAACATTACTTATGTTCATCATTATGACCATTTCATGCATAAGAAGCCTGTTCTTCCAGTGCAGAATAATGAATGTGTCAGCCCAGATAACTGCTGAAATTCAGCCATCTGCAAGATGTTGCCATGGAAAGAGCCTTCTGCACAGGAGTTTTTTGGCTGTGGATATTGTTCTGGAGATCATACTTTCTGTACAAGACTTTGTGGTTTTGGTGCCCTTTGAAGAGAGTGAATTCCATGGCAGATCACTGCAGTTGTTTAACCTTAGGGACTCAAAAAAGCAAAGGAAATACTTCTTCAGTCCAAATGTGTGATACCAGAGAAGGAGGTTTTGTTGCAAGGTGATGAAAATGCATTTTCTGGACAAAGATGTGAGAAGCTAATCCAACAGAGGCTGAAAGAAATCAAACAAATGTTGCATGAAACAGATCACCTTTTATCTCTGACCTACCCAAAAAGGACAAGTATAAACTAAAGGCAGGAAACACATCCCTTGTCCTGCTGGCCTTGCTTATCTTTTAAGAGAGGCAGCAACTGGGTTCCCAGCTTTGAAGTCAGTCAAATGATGGGCCTACTAAAACTGATTAGCACATTCCTGCATGCTGGGACATCGATGAAAAGAGAGCTGGGAACACAGCCCTCAGAAGTGGAAACGGCTGGAAACCTCTGAGGCTGTGGGATCACAAAGGGACATGTAGATCCCCTCTGTCAGCTGCAGCAATGAGAGTGAGCAAAATGCAGGAGTAATATTACATGCTGCTGAATGTGCATATCTCATTTGTATCTGCAGCATTCCCCATCCTCCAGCCCTGAGCTCTCAGTGCATCCTGAACCCCTGGAGTCCCCCCGGTCCAGAGACTCATTTCTGACAAGAGCCTGGCATCAAGTGTGTCAGATGAAGTGAAAAAAACCCTCATCATGAACAATAATGAAATAAGAGGCCAGAGGGAAAGTTTCTTCCTAATAGCCCGTGATAGGTTCAATAAAAACAGAGAACAAAACAACGAAAACAGAGAGAAAATCGGCAGCAGGATTAGCCCTGCTACGACTGCAGAGTCCCAGCCACCAGGAGCAAGAGAGCAGCAGCGATACCAGGGCGCTGCTCTGCCACTGCAGGGAACAAACAGCTCCCCCTGAAACCAATGACATTTATTCGTGTCCCGTGGCAATTAAATGGAGCCTCCTGTCTGCTTTTCTCAGGGTTGCTGTTGCAGGGACATCAGTGGGGCTGCAGTGTGTGTGTGTGTGTAATTTGTGTTCTCTGTTTGAGAACACTCAGCTGTCGTGACAAACTGCAGAAACCTTGTCAGCACAGCAAAGAGGCTGCAGGTTCCTGTCAGAGGGAGAGCCAGAGCCACAAGGCTGTGTGCAGGCATTGGGATTGTTTGCTTGGCTCCATTCTCATTTTCTCCCTTGCTGGCAGGTCAGCTCGTCCAATGAAGCACTCTCAAGTGCTCTTCCTTGGTCTCCCATGCATTTGAGGTGGAAAAAACCTTTTAATTTCTTGCCCAACATATCCAGCTATCAGCATCACATTAGGATGTAGGGAATGTCAGGCAGGCATCCAGAGTATGGGCTAAGAAAACCTCATGGTGCTTTTAAAGAGGCTGAGAACTTCACTCTAGGGCTAAGGGACAGGTCTCCATGGCTGTGCTTGCACTCGGGAAGCAGATCTTCTCTTGGAAATGAGATTTGGGAGCACATGCTGGAGGGCAACATCTGAATTCAAAGCCTTCGTGGCAGTGGTGGAAGAAATGCAAAATAGCACAAATATCAGGGATATTCTATTCTATGGTACAAGTACAGCGGGGTAAATGATTGCTCGGGTAGTTCTTGGGAAAGGCAGCTGCCTGGTTTTGAGCAGTTCACAAGGCTCATCTAAAAATCAGATCAAGATTTGGCTGAAAAATTTAAAATAGTAAGATAAAACGTGTTCTGGGAAAAACCTTAAAATCTTTGCTGCCGCAGAAAAAAATCTAAAAGTTTCTGCTTCTACCAGAAGATCACTTCTGGGCAGTGAAGCATATGGAGATAGAGTTTATATCAGTTATGAGTTAATTTGTCAATACCAGAGAGGCTTAGGCTGAACAAGATCAAGGCTCTCATTCCAGAAAAGCTGTACCTATACACAGATATATTTATTCTGGTTGAAATAAATATTTAAAGGAGGAAAGCTGCTACATCATAACCAGACTCACCCCTAAGTAAATATGCTTAACACATAGAAAGCGTAATTTCTCTTCTTGTACTGCATCAGAAGAATTTTTCTCCTCCTCTTCCTTTTTCCTCCTGTCTGAAAATCCCATCAATTCATCAGGTAGGAGCTGTGTGAGAACTGCTAAATTCCAAGGGATTTAGATGCTGGGGAGGGAGGAAGGAAGAGAGGAAGGGAAGTAGTTGCTGAAGGGTCTTGGCAAAACTCAGGAACCTTCTTCCCAGTCTCTCATCTGTCTTGCTCTTTCCTGGTACTGAAATGCATCAGAAATAATAAAAATCTTTAATTCACATAAACACAGTTGCATTTTCTCCAAATCCCTCAATGGTCACATCTGTTGTGGAATTCATAGCAGTGCCTTGAATCCATTTAATCAATATCAGCTGGAAAATTTCAAGGTTTTTCAGGGAGAGGAAAAAATCCCTGTGTAGAAACTCTTAAATTACAGTATCACTTTTTAATGAATTTAGCTTCACTGCACTGAAAAAAAAGTGAAATAAATTCCTAATGCTCTGAAAAGTAAAATGAGGGCTCAGACACTCTGAAACTGTACTAGCTTAGCTGGAACTGTGAATTTCAACCAATAGAAGCCCTCTTGTAAATATTATTAGTCAACTAGAACACTGACTGATGGAGGACATTTCACTGGAAAAACCCTGCTTCTTGCACATATAGCGTGACTCCAAACTGAATTAAATTTTTCATAATCTAGAAAATATTAAACTGCATGAAAATTTTCCTTGTTCAGTCCAAGAGAGTTGAAGCTGAGGGAGTTGCCTATGAATAATTTCCTTTAAGAGTTTTGTCCTTTATCTTGGGGCAATTCTGGTATTGTAGCTTTAGATTAAGTATTAACTTATTTCAATTTAGCTTAAAAGGAAAGAACAGTGCCCCCATGGCAGTTTGCTTGGGTTGAACTGCTGCCCCTGTGTATCTGAGTACCACACAGGGCTTTTTCCACATTAAAATGGAAGATCTGTCTGCAGTGATGTGAGCATAGCAGACAGCAGCAGATACCTCTGTCGTCTGAAACAAGGTCAGTGTAACTATAACTTTGCAGAAGTTCCTAAAAGACCTGCTGTTGACATTCCCATCCTCCACCAAATCCGCACCCAAACAATGTGGAGCGTGACAAATGTGACAAATCTTAGTGTGGGTGGGCACCTGGAATGTCAGAGTGACTCCTGCAGCCAGGCCTGGCCAGAGGTGTCCTGGTGTGACTGTGCATCCCCCCTGCAGTCACATCTCCTGGCGGCCAGAGATGATCTTTGCATTGGACAAGGGACTTGTTTTACTGATTTTACATGTGCAACACCTGGATAAATCCACATTAATTGCAGCAGTTTGGAAAGAAATGTTTGTAGTACAAATGAGGATAAGGACCAGGCTTACACCAAAAAAGAAATCCCAACAGGTCTACTCTGAATTTCACTAAATAAATGATGACTCTAGGAACAAGTCTATTTAGTAATCTAGGGGGTGACTGGTTAATAGATGCACAATCCTTCTTACTTTAACAAACTGCAATAATATTAATGGTTTGATATATGAGGTACTTTTTCCAAACATCTACTCACCACATAAACAGGAAGGAATTCCTTTTTTATTATTATTTTTGTAGAGCGCTGAAAGGTTACTGGAGAATTTATGATAGTTTATTTAGGGGGACAAGTTGCTTTTTCTTCAAAATATTTGTACAGTTATTTCCAGAAGAAAGAAGAGAGTGCTTGATGAGCCCACAGTGTAATCAGGACAGAATATATGTGAGTATGATATATCTTATGAGTCTCTCAATGCATTTGTACAAGCCATCCATCACCAGACTGAAGGGAGAGACCAGTGGTCAGCTGGTGCCTGTAAATCTGTCCAATCCTGTAACTCACTCTAGCCACATGCATTTGCAGAAAGCCCAGGAGCAAACTCTGCCCTGTGTTAAACATTAGCAGAGTGTTGTTCATGTGTCCCTCATCAATCATACAGTCTTATAGCAAAGACAGATGTAAATAAATAAATGACCAGGCACTACTGGGACTGTTGTTTATGCAGACAAGCAGGCAAAATATTGGGAATTTTTATTCTGATGAGCACAAAGTACCAAAAGAGTCAAACTCATTTTATTTCTATCTTTAAAGGTCAATGCCTGATTCTTGTCTAAATGCTCTGAAGCAATTTTGTTCTCCGAAGGAAAATATTCAGGATCTTGACAAGACCTGGGGTTTTATTCACCTCTCTTTAGCCGCCTGTAAAGCAGGCACCTTCTGTAAGCCAATCACTTCATTTTCCTCTGTAATTAGCAAGAGGAGCAAGTTCAGCAAAGCTGACACTTCTGGCTCCTTTTCTCTGCTGGTGATGGAGGGAACACACACTACGAATATAGACAACCTGTCTAACCCTTAGCTTCTCAGTGCTGTCCAGTACCTGCTTTGTTGGGTTTCAGCTACCCCAAACCTACTTTTGTGACCCCTAGGGAGCCTTTGCATAACCAGCATCTGCCTCCCTGCAGCTGCAGCAGCTGGAAAGGGGCTGTAATTAGGGCACTGTCACTCTGACTGAGCGTGCAGGAAGCAGGCAGAGGATGAAGTGCCTCAGCACACTTGTGTCCTACTTAACTTTCATCTCAGACCCTGGACTTCCCCTACATCCTTTTTTTACTGAAAATTTAGCAGTTTGCAAAGGGAGCTTCCTCCATGTCACAGTGAGATGCCAAGTCAAGGTGTCACTGAGAATGCTTTCTGGAAAACAGGATGTCACATGACACATTCCCTTTGGTTCTGCAAGATATCTCCATCTCTTTATGCTCCTATAAAATTCTGGGATGTCTAAGGAACAGAAGAAGTACTTATAGCAACCTCTGCAACTTGAGCCTGTTTTGAGTCTGGGCAATTTCCATCATATGCATGGTATCACTCAAGAATTTAATATTTATATTCTGCCTTTTAGGCCTTTCAAGATATTCCCTCTACTGGAACTCACAGGGAGAAGATGCTATAATAAAATTGCCTTTTTCAAGTTCTCTAGAATCTCACTGGGGGTATACAGGACAGGGAGGTTCCTGACTTTGTTCTGTTCACATGGGAAAAGGAGTGAGGAGGGGTGCAGAGGACAGAAATGTTGAACACCTCTGTTCATCTCAGAGAGCCTTACTGCTGCTCCCTTATTTGCCAGACAAGTTTGACTTCTGCACTCTTGCCTTTACATATTGCAAAATTTAGTCTCCAATGCAGTTAGATGCAATGTCCATCCCGAATCCAATCCTCATTCTACTCAGGACAAAATGCTGGTTTATTGCCACATTTGCTTGTTTTTCCCATTCCCACTCCTGAATCTTCCCTCATGCTCCAATTCCATGTGCACTTGTTGCTTTCTTGCCCTGTTGTTATTCCTTCATATTCCTTATTCACACACTTCTACCCACTTACTGCTTCTGGGAGGGCCACAGCCACAGCCTGAATGAGGAATCACAAAGCCCAAGTTAAAGGTGCCCTCTTTCTTTATCCATTTTGTTTTGCACATTGAACCACACAATGTGTTTTTAAAACTGCTGACAACCAATGACTGCATTAACAGTGTTTAACATTTCAGAGTTTAACAAATTTCATGGATGAAAACCCCTCATGTCCAATTTGAATAAGTGGAGAATTCAGATGCAGTTATCCTGTGTCTTTATGAACTCCATGAAGTGCCAGATGACCAGTCACTCTAATCACTACATGGGTTTGGGAGCATTTACTTTCTGAGGAGTGATTATGCCCAAAAGAGATTGTGCCCAAAGAAAAATGATCTGCATGAAAATGCACTCAATTATAAACTGCCACAGCAGAAATGGAAGCTGACAGCCCAGCTGCCCCACAGGACTTCTGCATACATCACTGAGCAGAAGAAATGGTTCTAAGGACCAAGCTCATAAAATTCACTGGCAGGTACCAAAGCATATTCTGATATTCAAAAACAGTTGGTTCCCAAGTATCTTTCAAGGGGACAGGGGGAAGTACTGGATATGCAGGGCACTGGAGAGGAGAATTTGGTGGAATCAACATTTTTCAACCATTTGCAACCATCCAGAGGTCTGATGCACTGAGAGGTAAATGTGTGAGTGTTGAAAGTTCCTGTTGTAGAGAATGGGACTCTAGCAGACAACAACACATATCTTCTACCATGTGTGAGGGGTTTACACCTTTCTCTTATCAATTCCTTTATGCAGTGATCGAAGCAGCCAGGTATTGAGGTCCTCGTCCTTTCCTTAAGGAATAAGAGGCCAGGTACCATGAGCTCCTGACACCACACAGTCACTGGCAGATGAAGGGAGTAACTTCCTTCTACTACAAGATCTGTGATGTGAAAAGTTGTTGCCTATCATAAGGCAGCTACACTCACCATGGTAGCAAAGCATCACTTAAAAGTACAGCAAAGAGATATTGTAAAAGCATCTTGATTGCCAGTATTCATCAGTTTCTAGAGAAAAACTAACGAGTGTGGTAATAAGGATGGAAACTCTACAGAATGATAATGGAGAATAAAGGAAAAAAATGGAGCAAAACTTAATTATCTCTTCTAAGGAAAAAATAAATGTCAAGAAATAAGTCAGATGGAAATATTGTCCAAGCTACCATCATGATAAATACGGTGTATGCAGAAGGAGCAATGCTATTGGGAGATACTACTTCATTTGGAAAAATACCCAAACCAAAACCAATTAGCAAAAGAATAGATATTTGTGTTAAAGACCAAAAGTACTGAAGTTGATCGGTGTTTCAACACATCTAAATTCTAGGAAAAGAACCAGAAAATATTAAGTACAAAAAGCAATGGTGTGGAAGACATCAATACAAGCAGAGATACTGTGCAGACTAAGAATTAAAGCAATGGGACTGAGGGATGGTCCAGTGAATACACTGACAGTGGCACCATGAAAGGCAGAAAGAGATTCCAGGGAGCTGAGAGACATGGAGGCTGTGGAAACACTGGGTGCAGTAGCAGGGTTTACTATGCTTATAAAGTATTGCACTAACATAGTTTAAACATTTTTGACACCCAGTCTGCTCTGTTCAGAGATGAATGAAGCCTCATGATATCTCATATCTCATCACCCAACTACTCTGGGCAGGAAAACCAGAGGATCCTACGGGCTGGTTGAGAGGATAGGGAGGTTATTCCAAAGAGTAGGAAGAGATCAGTGATGTGGTTACAGGACTTTCTAATAGTCTGAGTGCACAGATGCTGCTGAGGACACCAGCCCTTCTCTGGGTACACAAGCATCTGAACAAACCTGACCCCCTTGTTGCCTATGAATCAGCCATACTGAAGAGCAAAATTCTGCTGGAGACACACAGACAAGAGTGAGGACCACAGCAAAGAGCCAAAATAAAAATGTGGACAAAAAAATCCCCCAGGAAACAAGACATGTTGTAGCTTGTCATTCATCGTAGTTGACATGTCAAGCTGTGGGACACCAGGAAGCATGACCAGAAATATTCCATGTGCTAAAATGACCTCTGTCTATAAACACATTTTTCAAAGCAATGAGCAGCTATAGGACAAATTTTAGATATAAATAGCGCAGTCTGAGCCTAGCAAATTGTCTGGATCTATTTGATTTGTTGGTCTCAACAGAAGAGCAGCAGTCAGGACGACAAAGGCAAGGTACCAATACAGTGTGAGAAAGCAGCAGGTAACCAAATCTGAATTGGCTGGAAGCTGCTGTATGTAGAAGTGTCAATACAGCCAGTAAACTTTACCAGGCTCTAACACACCCAGTGTCCTCAGCACGCTCTGCTGGGTGTCTGTTTCACTGGCTATGCCCAAAGGGACAGGCACTCCTGTTTGTGTGTGACAGGAGAGTAAGGCCCCATGTTGCTATGTGATCACTGTTGTGTCTCCTGAGTCTCCCAAACACAAAGATTGTAGCTGATGACCTTCATATTATTGAGGGAAGCAAAGCCTAGGAAACATGAGAAATCCTGAAAAAACTCCATAAACACTTCAGGGGAGGAATAAAGATAAGAGATTTTGAAACAGCAAGACCCTCCTGGACATTTCAGGCTCTATTTGTAAGTTCCACAGTATCAGGGAATGTTCTTGAACACTGGGACAGATTTGTCAGTGTTCTAAAATTTTCAGACTAACATCTGGCATGGTTTTGGCCAAGCAGGCTGGTACTCTACTGAACAACTTCCATGCAGATCTTAGATGCCAGCACTGGCTAGAACAATCCCCTGTAGGCAGTTTGGATGTGGTCCAAGGATAGGGTTTAGTGACATGGTATGGGGTGTTCTGTGTCTGCTGATTTCCACTCCAGGAACTTTCTCCAGACAGATTACACTGCCACAGATACAACTTTGGGACTCTTCAGGCACTCCAACAGAGTGCTACAGACAGTAAAATTACTCCATAGCTTTCCCCTCCAGATACAAGAAAATTGTGCCACTGCCAAGGGAGTAGGGGTACTTCAGAGATGGCCTGAGAGGAAACGTATCTCATCCTGAGGAGTTAAGGCACTTCTCTGAGAAGCCAGAGACTTTTTATATGTGTAAGGCTCAGATTTAAGATACTTTATAGCAAACAAATGTTTGAAAGCATCATGCTGCAGAACTGAGCAGGTCTGAGTCCATCAGCAAAGACCTCACAACCTGATGGCAAAGAAAACACAGCAGTTCATCCAGCTGAGTGTGTGAACCACGGACTAAGGCAGTGATGAAGCAGGACTTAAGAGGTGTGGCAGCAAACAGAAAGCATGTTGTGAAATTCAGTGCAAAGGATACTACAAAAACCATGTGTGAGGTTTACACAGGGAGTGTGGGGCAGGGGAAAACCCAGAGCTGGAAAGGAAACAGAGCCAAAAGATTTTCATGCAACACAATGAAGATGCCAACCAGGCTATTTCAAGTTCATAAACAAGACACTGAGAACAGGAAGTAGGGGAACTAGTTTCAAAATCAACTCATCTGAAAGTACCTGATGTTGGAACACTAAAAAAGGGTGGTGATTAAAGCCACATCTTTAGGTTCAGGAACATTCTAATACTTTCCTGAGTGGCAATGGGTCCTGCAAAGCACACTCAAGCTAAAATTGTTCAAAATAGTGTTTTAGTCATCCTTGTGTGACTTACAAGGCACGGCGTATCTTTCAAGAAGGAATTCATTGGAGGTTTACTGAAGGATCACTGTGTCTGTATACGACTACAAACAGTTGCAGGTTCTTTGTATAAATAAAAAAGTGTCCATTTTGTATTGCAAACATGCCATTATGCTATCAAGGACTGAAAATATGAGATGGCTCTTAGTTTTTGACCCACTGATTTCACACTGCTCTGTGCAGACCCACACTTTTCTGCAAGCAGTCTTGAACCAGGCAAATGAAGAAAGGCAACAACAGAAACTTTCTAGGATTTATAAACAGTGATGATGCTGGTCCTCACCCTGCTTCAGATGACTTAATAATTTTCCATCTATTTCAGAAAAAAACCCAAAAAACCCTAGAAAACAACGTTGCGAGAAATGTAATAGAAAAGGAGGGAGGAAAAAGTAAGGGGGATGTATCATGTCACAGAAGTCCCAAGTCTACTTATGATGGAAGGATGGAGGAGATTTCATGGTGTAGAAGAAAGCTGTGAATTCTCCGATAAAATGTCTTACTAAAAAGGAAACATTAATGTGGAAGGAAAACAAATAGAATGGTGAACAAATATTCGATTTCTACCTCAGGATACTTGAATTGTGGCAGGATTCAGCAAAGATCCTTGAAAGAAGGAAGAAGATACTTTGTAAGAAAGTGAAACCCTGTCCTAATCTCTTCATCACCAAGATGTGCGCGTCAGGCCATACCCAAACTGTTTCCTGCTCTGTGGCACCACCTCCTGGCACCAGTGACAACGCAGAGCCAAGAAAAAGATGGAACAAAAACTTTCCATGTTTCCTTCGATCTAAGTTATTGCTATAGCTGCTTGTATGAAGGAAGCAGAGGATGATACCATTTTTGATCAGAGATCGGAATACATATGATTGAAAATAATTACATTATTAGCATCACAGCATTAAATCCTGAGTAAAAATAACGGCGCATGAACACAGTTTACACCCTGTTGCATCAGCAATGAAATGATCTTTGGCAGCATGTACATTCCATACTCATCCACCCACAGTTTTCTGCATCTTCCATCTTACTCTATAAACACAGAGAAAGCAAGAAATGGCTCAAAGGGAAAAACGATGAAGTTTTCTTTTGTGTCCTACTGGAAGTTTTGAAATAAGATCTCACCTGCAGGCTTCCTGCCACTTGTGAAGCCAGCAGAAATGCACTGCTGGAAACATCCCACTTTTACAGCTCCTGAATCCCCAGAGGATGTTCCAGGTGGACTGCACACACGGCTCACTACCAGCCATTAGGCAGGGGAGGACTACTCAGAACAAAAACCTGGAGGCATTTTTCAGACACAGTTCTCTGCCCATCATTCTCCTTCTCCCCAGAGGAGAGCTCTGCCCTCCTTCCACAATTTGCTAAAGGGTGGTGTCTGAAGTCACATTCACCAAGGAGGGCACAAGGCTACAAGTAAAAAAAAAGTCATTATTATTTTTGCCTTCTGTTGCTTTTTAATATGTCTTCAGCTTTAGTCTGTAAATTGATGAAAAAAATCAGCATTTGTGCTTTCAGCAGGCTGCACTGTCTATTTTCTAGGCATGGACTGGTCAGCTCCAGTCTTGCCCTTATTCCTTATTATTCAAAAATGTGTCACAGAAGACAAGGTAATGGATTCAGGTGGAAAATCTTCCTGAATGTATTAAGTAATATTTATTAAAGGTTTAGAAGCTAGTTGGCAAAAACCTCTTCTCAGAAAAGTAGAAAAATTTAATTTAGTAATAGCTGAGATAGTAAACTCAGTAAATGGAAGGAATGCAGAATTATATTCTATTTAAATAAGATATTCCTGCAGTTAGGAGGATTAATCAAACTGGTAAATGTAAATAAAACTTTCAACTGATCTTTCAAGATGGCATTTTTAAAAGACTGCTTAAATGAGTAAAAAAAAGAGGGGAAACAAGTTGCTGATCCTGTCACTTTCAAGGTACAGAGGTATGGATCTGGAACAACAAAACAGAGACCTACAAAACTGTTGCTTGACAACTTTATTCCGTATACTCAAGAAAAGGAAATATATTCACCAACACAGTGGAAGAGGATGTGCTGAGAAAATCTGAGAAGATTGTTTTCCTGTGACTGAGTTTACCTTGTGCTTACCACAGTAAAATTATGCTCAATATTTCATCTTGTTCCTTCCATGATTGCTTTCTTTTTAAAACATCAAAACCCTCTCTACCTGATCTGTAAGAGGAAATTAATGGTTCTTCCTACTGATGTGTCTGCAAAAAACTTTGGGAGTGGCTGTCAACACCTTCTTTACAAAGCTGTCAGGGGTGTTGGTTAGATTTATATCTGAAGACCATGCCTGAATGAATTTTGCTCAGTCCTGTTTCAGTGGTCTTGTAATCTAACAACAGCATTCTTTTACAGCAAAATGTTGGTGGGGTTTTTTTTCAAATAAGGGATAATAAAATTACACTTAAGAATATCATAGATGCAGCATATAGAATACAACTCTTGCTGCAGTTATCAGAATCTAATTACCCCAGGGAGGGATGTTGGACTTGAACTCACCTGCTGATTTCAGAACATCTTAGAAATTTACTTTTCAAGATACTAAAGAGTTTGAAATCCAGCCTCTGACTTGGATCAATGCTTCTGTACTGCTAAGACCAATTTTACAATGGTGTACTTCTTGCATGACTTCAGATAAACATGGCAATGAACAAAGCAGATTTTGGAGCACTGAGATGTCAGGCAGCTTGTTCTGCAGGTATTTATATCTTCTGTCCTAGTAACAGGAAAGGTAACATCGTCTTTGGGAGATTAAAATTAGGTGCTAACTCCATACATTCACTGAAAAGTTCTCCAACAGCACATGGCAATTCCCTTTGAAGTAGAGTAGCAACAGCAATGCAGCAGAAAAAGAGAGGATATGATCCAGACGTGGTTTTGACAAAAGTATTTAGTAAGACTCAGTGCCAATGCCAAGAATGTGGAGCTCTGGGAGTCTGGGACATTTTTCATCGGTGGTGGGAAGGAACTGAACCGCTGTGGGTCTCAGGAAAAGAAATTATGTCAAGCAATACCTTTGTGTCTAAAAAGCATTTAAGAAAACACTACACCTGTTTTCTTTCCTTTCTGTAGTACATTCCCACCCTTTTTTTCTAAGGTGACTCAGTTTTTAAGCCCAAATCCTTTTCTTTCAGGTTAATGCAAAATTTCTGCTGCACTATTTAGCATATTTAGCATTACCTTCTTCTATGTACCTCCTTTACTTTCTTTATTCACAATAAAGAAATAATGTTCTGCATGTGTAAGAGGATTTCTGGACTTAATTCAAGCAGTGTTTTCATGTCTTATTCATTTACATAGTGCTTTCACATTTAAGCACCTTGCTCAGGACATTTGCATAGATCCTGAAAAAGCTTAATTCTCACTCTGGTTTAAAAGCAAGGTACCCAGTAACATAAATAACAGACTGAAGGACTACATCATCCCAAATAGAAAGAAATTAAAGATTTTACATGTTCTTTCAGTTCACTAAAAGAACATTTAAAATAATGATCTTTTTGAAACTACTTTCTGAGACTGAATTTGGGTGAAGCTCTGTACAATATGGTCTAGTAGGAGGTGTCCTGGTCCATAGTGGGGGGTTGGAACTAAATGATCTTTAAGATTTTTTCCAACCCAGGCTATTCTATGATTTCATGATCCCACGATCTCAAGTAGATGAAAACATCTACTCTGCAGGCTTCTTTCTCTTATGAGCAGCACTGAGAACAAAATCAAATTGCAAGTTAAAAGGTCAGGCTTCTCTCCAGGTTCCCAGTGTGTCCCAAGATCTCATTTTCCCTGGTAGACAGTGCAAAATACATTGAAGCAAGAGGCATGATAAACCTCTTGTCAGAACAGCGGGAGTCTCTTTACTAAAAAGGGTGGCTGCATTCAACCTGCTTTTTCAGAACAGTCCCAGCCCCCGCTGTCCCACAAGCTGTGTCCAGGCCTTGTCTTGAAGAGGGATAGAATCTGTGCCAAGGAGCAATGCAGCAATTATCCAGTCCAAACCAGTTTAGTTTAATAGTGTAAGTGTCACTGAAGTTTCCAGACATACCAAAATCAGTCCAATGTGTTGCCTTCAAGCACACAAAATTTGGAATTGCACACAGTGTTTTATAATTTCACCAACTGGAAAATAAGATTTCTGTCCCACATGGCAGTGGAGACACTTCCCCCCATCTGAAGTATGAAGATTGAGACAGGTGTGTGGATATTTCTTGTGTGAGTGCAGAGGAGACTGTAGTACACAGTGCCCAGTTAAATTTGTGACCTGGCACAGTAGCTATAAGAACTCCCTAAGATCCTGATTGCCACTGAAGAGTTAAAGATCTTGTGAACTTTGTTCAGTCTTTGCATATGTTTCTCCCTGTTCATACACAGAACACCTTTAGCAACAAAGACTGTGTCAGGAAGACACAACCCAGAGGTATTTCCACTCCCTGCCAGCACAGTGGCATTTGGACAAGAGGCTTGATCTACCTCCTCATGTCCAGGGACAGAGACTCAGGCAGGCTCTGATGCCAGAAGCTCCAGGAGAAAAAGGAAAGGACATTTAGGTAGGGAGAAGAGATAAAAATCAATACAGGAATGGTGAGGAACAAAAGTCACACCAGCACTGGCCAGAAACACAAGTTCTTCCACTCAGCTTTAAAATGGGGTAAATATGCCTAGAATTCAACAGGCATTTTTAAGGCCTTTGAATGTCATTGCGTCAAATCACTGCTGCTTGTTGTGGCTCGTGGTATTCACATTTTGGATTTACCTGTTTCAGCCACCTATCTGCTGCTTGCAAATGGAATGTAAGACACCTTTAGCAAATGATTGTCATTTAGCAATTGCTTAATCCTTGGCCTTTTGAAGCCAAACCAACCAGTTTCAAATAGCTTACCTAAGGACTTGTGTAGTTCAACACCCTCCACCACTGTGCTAATATTTAACAACCAACCTCCCTCTCTTTGGATACCTTTATTCAATTGCCTTGCTACAAGGTAATCAATGATATTTTCACACTCCATTCCACTGTTAATGAGCGAAGTCAGTGACTGAACACTTTGGCACAAGCACTACCCTCTGTCTATAAAACAAACCTTCCCACAGTCCCTTCACAGCTATGTCCTAAAGGCATTTTCATATAGTTCTCATGTCTTCCTCGTATTTGGGAGGCAACATTGTCACCATTGTTCTTTTAGTCATGCAGGACTCAATATGACTCAAAAATTTACAGCAATGGGTTCAGTTTTGCGTTGTGATAATTTTGTTCATCCTTGTAGTGGAGGTGTTCAGATCATTAAAACATGTGGCATTGAGAACCATCGCTCTTCATAAATTAGGGGAAAGTAGGACAGTTCTGTAGGAACCTTGATCCCTGCCTCACGCAGGCACCAACCACAGATAAAAATAAAAATGCTGCCGGGTTAACTCTTGGGCAGCACCTTCAGGGTGTCTCAAGTATCAAAATAAATAAATCCTCAATGACTGCTATCTCATTTTCCAATCCTGAAGCCTCTTCATAACAGTGACATTACTTGGTTTCCTAAAATAATACGGAGGGGAAAGATGATGGAATGGGATGTGTGCAGCTTGCCCAGCTCAGTAACGACAGAAACTTAGTAGTGAATTTTCTTTACGCACTTCTGCCTTCAACTCTTTTGTGTGCATCTATAAATTTCATGATGGAAAACAACCAAACGAACACCCAAATGCTATAACTTTAAAGAAATCCACACAGGCATAGGAAGAAAAAAAACCACTACTAGAAGGTTCTGCAGGAAGACAGATGAAGTACATCTGAAAGCTCCTAATGTTTCCAAAACTAGCTTTCTCTTGGCCTGATAACAAAATAAATTACGTATAACCTGAAAAGCTGTGCAGTTTCACAGCTTAAGATCCCAAGAAATATTTTTAGAAAGGTTCTCCAGCCTAAAATACACTAACCTCTTTACTTGGCTTCATGGGTACTCTGGAAAGAGTTACCTGAGATCAGCTCTGCATCAAGACATCTGATCAGTTAGACAAGGCATGAGGCAGACCTTAGGAATAACAGCCCTTTTCGGCTCTGAGTGGTTCAAATAAAATATCTAGAGTGGAAAGAATGGGGCAACCAAATGCCTCCTGGAACATAAGACTCTGAAAATGTAGGTAGTTATTTTGTCTGGCTGAGCAATACAGTCAGGTCAAATGGCAGCAACATGATCAGAATGTGACTCAGCTGTCAGGTCTCTTGACCACAAAACTGTTCTTTGAAGGAAAATGGGAAAAATAAACAGTCACACAAGAATCTCTCCAAGACCTGAAGGTTGGAATAGGCAGTCCAGACACTTGAAACAATGATAACTTGGCTTTAGGGGTCAGAACCAAATAAGCTTGGAAAGGCATGCACAAGAAACCCCTTTCAGGATGTCTTGAAAAGAGTTTGACCCCAGCCCTTCCTTCAAGTTGTCAGTGACTCAGGAAGGAGCACATAGTTAAATAGAAATGCAATATCTAAGTATAATATTTAAATAGGTGTATCTTTTCCCTTATTATTCTGCAATTCACATTTCTTTATCCAGGGTCATATGAGTTCAACTACTGCAGGAGGTCCATCTGCCAGCATAAGGCATGTGTTGTTCCTAGGATTCCCCGAACACCCTCTGACTGGCCCAGATGAATGGACGCAGTTCTTATGTTGGAGGAATTTTTCAACAAAAATACTGCTTTCCTTCAGCTTAGGCTGTTCTAGCTCTGCTTGACACCCTAAACTTGCATGTTCACTTTCTCACTTATACATGCCACTTGAAAACCATCTACATGTGTTTCAGGTTTGTTTGCCACTTCAAATCTGACTGCATTGCTTGATGCCTTTAAGTGGTCTCCACACAACATTTCAGCTTTTCTTGTCACTTAGACGTCACTTTTGATCCCTCTTAGCTCTGTCACCTGCTTTTCCCTTCAAAGCTGCCTCCTTGTATTAGTGCTTGAAGGAGGGCTTATGGTACGTAGGATATCAACAGTCTCTGTAAAGGTGCAGTCATGACAGCTTCTTTTGTTTCCTTTGTCACACCCATTTCCAGTTGTCTTACTGTTAGTGCTCCTGTTGCTGAGGTCAGGTCCAGCTCTCCCTAAGTACTTCTTGCATGGTCTCTTCATCCATTCAGTGTGGCATCAAAAGCTGACACGTAATTGACATGAACATAATCTGTTTAGTTAGTACTTGCTTTGATAGATCCATTGAAAGAGTCCGGGAATTCTGGGATTGTCCTTTGTCTTCATCTGCATTAACTGTTTGTGATTTCTCTCAGAACAAGATTAGACTTGTTCTCTGAGTAGATGATTGAAGCAGATGGATGATTCTGATAGTTTTTATTTAACTTGGAGGTAATCCATCACAAGACTCTGTAAGGAGTTTGGGGAGTGAGGTGTTCCACATCAGAAAGCAGGTGACAGTTATTAATTCTAAGTTGAATAGACAACGTAAACTGAGATGAAGCAACAGTAATGCTACAGGACTAACAAGACAAACAAAAGCTCTAGCAAATAAATGGGTTAAGCTTAGGTAATAGAACAGTAAACTCATTTCCCACTTAGGGAGTTGGTATAGAGATCACAGAGGCAAGAAACATGAGATGTCCTTTGTTTCATCCTCTGGAAGGTCAAGCGACCAATGGCACTGAAGCAGCAACCTTGGAGTAAGTAAGCTGCTGACAGAGTACAGAGCTCAGCTGGAAGGCCTCATCCATCCCACCTGTTAAACTCATTATTGCAGTTCTTGTCCACCGGCAGAGCCTGAGAGAGGAGCTTAATTGGTTTATTGCTGTAAGGCTGACAACAGTTGAAAAAATTAACATCAGCAAACCTGGTGAACCCACTGATGACTGACTAGTCATTTCAAAGCTCTCCAAACAAACATGTGCAAGATAACCCATCAGTACAAACCCCAAAGAAATATACATGCTTATAATAAGTAGTCACTTTCTTCTCCCTACCTGGGGAGAAATTCCAGGAGGCAAAGCTGAAGTGAACTATATTTCTACACTCGGTGCATCAGCAGAGTTCTGGCAAGTTCCCCAGGAAAAACAGAGCATACATTTTTGAGAACACTTGTAGGTCTTTTTGGGAGACACTGTGAATTGGACTGTGCTATGCACCTAAGGTGTTTCAGAGAGACATATAACATATTCTTGACACTAACAGAGATGCTGAGATTTTCTGGATGAACATTTGACCTGTGGAAAAATAGTGGGCGCATCCGTGTACTGCAGGTTCCTCATGTCAAATGTGGCTTACTGGGACAGTACTTAGCACAGCAAGATTACAGTAAAGATGAAATCCTGGCTGACACACCTGCTCCTCTGAAAAAGGATGGGCTCAAAGATTAAAAGGCAGTTTTAAAGAGTTAAGATTTCATAGAGAAGTTAGTAGGTGAGCTACTAGTATGAAAATGTGACTCTGCAAAGACATCTGACAGACAGCGAGTGAATATCCTGCTGGGACATGAGAATGTGATAGAGTTAATCAGAGGCTGCCATTTGGAGATCCCCTGACAGCAGGCACAAAGCTAAACTCATCCAGGGACACCCCTCAGGAGGTACTGGCAGGGTGTCCTTACCTGAGTCATTTGCTCTGAGAGTGCCAACAAAAACAATGTCTATACAACTGGAATGGAGAAGGATGTAAAAAGTTTAATTTATTTCTAAGATGGCAGTGTTGTCTGCAACTGAACCTTTTTTTTTTTTAATTTTTTTTTTTGCCATTGATGAAAATGGGCTGGAAAATATCACCTAGCAGATATAGATATATTTTCCCAATTAGAGGGGTTTTTTTTTCCATTTGTAAACTGAAAACCTTGGAGAGATTTTGGATTACAGAGGGTCTAAAGCCAGAATCCTTAACCCTTCAGTGCCTATAATGTCTCCATGGCAATTCACTCCATGTGTGAGGCCTTTCCTTTATTTGTCTATTGCTTCCCAGCTAAGCCTCCATTGTCCATCAAACAGACGGTCACATGGTGATTGATGAGTTTTGTGGTGTCCCTCTTTGGTGGACTGCTGTAAATATAGTCAGATTTGTTAGTTCACATCACCTAAATTATCATCACACTACATCCAAATAAAGGACATCTCACCCAACATCCTTTCATGGCAATGGTTGTAGGAGATGGGAAGTGCAGAGTAAAGAAAAAGGCAAATGCAGAGTGAATCTCCAGTATCCTAGTGACCTGCAGGGCAGAGACTTCTGGAGACATGTCCTTGTGTCTGATAACCTGTGTCTAATTTTCTTTTGAATCTAGGTCACTTTCAGATCCACAGTATCCCCAGTCCATTCATGAACTTGAGCAGTTAGTAAGCTACTAGTTTTGTGAGTTTGGTATTTCTTGTCCTCTTGTCCTATTACTGTTGATTGGTAAATTATTTTCCTTTTTTTTTTTTTTTTTTTTTTTTTTT
>VZDJ01000346.1:22890619-23027381 GCA_008694505.1 Cyanoderma ruficeps
AAGGGAAGGGAAGGGAAGGGAAGGGAAGGGAAGGGAAGGGAAGGGAAGGGAGCACGATACTACAAATTTTGTACAAACATTGCTCTTCTTTCAAGGATTTTAAGATTTCCTGAGTCTTCATGGAGGTTGTTAGCAGCCATGACAGCAGTTTTACTTAAGGCAGAGATATGAAGCATCAGCCCAAAGGCACTAGTAAACCATGCAAGAAAAATGAGGGCCAATTCTCTACTTTTGAATAAGGATTTTGGGCTTCTGAGAAGCCAAAAGGTGATACAAGTGCAGAAAATGAGGCAGAAGGAAAACATCAGAAGTGAGAAAAAAACCTGTGTGACTCAGAGACAACTTGGGTAGGATGGGGAGGGGCAGGAGTGATGGGGAGAATTTGGCAAAAGGAACTACTACAATCTCTGCAATTGTGGCATGTTACTGTAAATAAAAGAGGTTCTGTCTCTGTCACCAGTTTTTCCTAACTGAAAAAAATACAGAAGACCACACTGTTTTGGCTAACTGTGTCAAAAAGTGTGGTGGGAAATGTTCTGGCATTGCAGAATGCCTTTGCTGAACATATTTGATCATAGAACATGGGTTGATAAGGAAAACTGAAACAAATTAGGAGGAAATATCTACCTAGATAGAACTAGCTTTTCCATGTTTATTTCTCAGCAATTATACCCCCAAATATTCTTTTTTCCCCAGTTTTCTTTTGCCACTTCTTCAGAAATCACTGATCTGGCCCATCACCCAATTATCTTCAGAGTGAAAACACTCCTCAGTACATCTATTCTGAGCTGTTCCTGACAGTTTCAATCTGTTAACAATCTGGTCATTTTATTTTCATTTCATATTAGTGTGCTGCCCGACACAAGCAAGAAAATAAAACTCTTGGAGATTGATTTTCAATTCATGTTGGCATCAACTGAATGTAACTCTGCTGGCATCAGTTGCATAATGCTGACATTTTTTAAGTGTGCAAGGCCCTCAGATGGAGGGCACCTTCTGTGGTGCTATCATCTCCCAAAGGCTTGAGAAAACCTTATTTAAACCTACAGACTTGTGCTCAGTTAACCTTGGTAAGGGGCCAAACTCCCACTCCCTGACTGCTTCAATTGGACAAGGAGAGAAAATAAGATGAGAAACCTCGTGGGTTAAGATAAAGACAGGGAGATCACTCACCAGTTACCATCACAGACAAGTGCAGCCCACAAAGATTGTGCTCAGACCTTGTTATGGCTCTGGGCTGGATCTTTTGCGCTTTGACAGCATGAGGTTTTTTCCGGATGTGGAATCACAGAATGGTTTGAGCTGGAAGGGGCCTAAAAGATCATCCAGTTCCAACCCTTAGGCCACAAGCAAGGATTCCTTCCCCCAGTAATGAATGCCCACAGCTTTGAGGGGAGCTGGGAGCTGCTATTTCTCCTGCAATTGCCAAGGTGTGATGGAAATTGCAACCAGCCCCCGGGCTGGGAGAGGCCAGGTGATGTCACACAGCTTGGACAGCCTGGGAGTGCCTTCCACTGTTTCCCGCCCTGTTTCTTTTCCTCCAAGACGTTGCTCTGTCATGTGTCAGGTTTGGGTACCCACCTCTCCAGCCTGCCAAGGTGCTCGTGGCCATTGGCAGCTGAATTGCTGAGCAGTCTGTCTGTCTCCTCTGACTGAAAGGTCACTCAGCAGGAGGGAAGCAAGCACAAAAGCCTCTCTCCTCTTCAGCTCACACTCCCAGTGATCTTTTCAGAGCAGGCAAAACAAGTTCCTCCATGTTTCCCTTCAGACTGTGCTGGAGCAGTTCAGTGTAATAATGGTTTTCAGTGGGATATCACAGTGCAAATGGCAGGGATGGAGAAATAACAAACTGGAATTAGAATGAAAACTGTAATGTGGTAATGGAGAGCAGATAATCACACATCTGGCTGGTAGTTTCCTCCCAGGAATGTAAGACTCCATAGCTTAGTTAGGGGTACATCCAGTTCAGTCCAGCTCCACAGCCCTGTGTTTGGCAGCATTATAACTGGCTCATTGAGATGCTACATTTTTAGGGGGAAGTTTTGCTTGCTTGGTTTTGCTGCTCTTTAGTGTGTGGGAGGCAGTTTAACCACAACTCTGACTACTTGGGAGTCACTTTTCACAGTAAGAAACTGTCTCTTTCAGAATTCTCCTACTGACTCAAGTAGGCTGATCGTAAACAGAACAGTGAAAAGAGGGGGAGATAAATTCTCCCTGTCCTCCACACACATTACTGAGTGAAGCACATGATCTCAGTCACAGGAGGACACAGTTCCTCTCCTTCCTCTCCTGCTCTGCAGTAAGGTGTGAAAAAACAGCACAGTGGAGAAAACAGCTCAGAATGTACACTGGGACATCAGGACACTGTTACATTATGGCACTATTAAGTAATTTCTGCTTCTGATGGTAACTGGGAATCTGATGAAAATGCCTCTAGTCGATGAGGCAAGCTTGTTTAGGTTTCCATTTGAAGAATTAAGGGCCACTAAATGATATTAGGAGCTGTTCAAAACAGGTAGGTTTTGTTAACAATGGGTGGTAGATCTGTGCAAGTAATAGTTAATGGGTTGTGCAGATGCAAAGAGCTTAGATGGGTTTAAGGGGAGACAGGACAAGGACAAGGAAAATATCCATTAGAGATTATGAATACACAAAGCCCATTAGGCTTAAACTCCCTGAAATAGGAAGTGACTGGGAAAGTGTTTGCTGGAACTTATACATACTTATCCTGTTTTCTTTTTCCCATGGGCATCTTTAGTTTTTTGCACTGCTTGCCAGAGATGTTGGTAGGTACAGGATTAGGGTGAACCTTAAGAGGAATATCTGTGCTCTAATGAAGTTACTCATGCTGCTTTGTGGCTGCAAACTAAACTCACTGGAAATATTCAGATAGGACCATCTTTTGACAAACTCTAGTTTTGCAGACAAAATTAAGGTCCCTCAGTCTGTCTAGAACTTCATGCAGAAATTCATGCTGGAATAGGAAGAAGGACTCAATGACACAAGCATTTTCTTGTTTTGAGGTCATTCTCATCCATTACCATAGCAATTTTGTTGTTTTCTTTGAAACTCTAACTTTTGTTAGTTAAAAATAATTGTTTGGCTTTCCTTGAGTGAATTTGTTCCATGCAGCCTTTCAAAGGTCCTTTCTGCTCACAATTCACCAGTGCAAAAATGTTCTGAACCAGCTCTGGATCCTTTGATCATCCTACATATATGCTGGCTAAGTCTCCAGCTCCAAATTCCTCATGTCACAAAGATAAGAATGTGAGACCCAAAAGAAAGATGATCATCAGTTGCAGGTCGCTGTCATACTTTCAACAGTAAGTTCCTTTACATCTCAAATCTCATCCTTAAATTCCATTTTAAAACCTAGTGCAAGAAGGAAACTGAAAATGTTTTTTCCACTAGCACTTTGGAATACGTCAGAAAGCTCAGGCAGGGCACAGGGGGATGTTTGTGTTTCACTCCTCTCCACAAGTTAATGTCCATGAGTACAAGGGCTTGAGGAGGGGGTGGGAGGTTGAAAGGTGATATCCCCAAAGAGCCAGTGTGTTGTGCTTTTCCTGCAGGACCGTGGCAAGTTAGAATCTAATAACTGCTCCTGGTCTGCTCCTTGTCTGCTATCATCTTTGTGCCTCTATTCCTGTGGTTTTACTTGAAAAGAATATGTGACATAAATCTATACATGTGCCAAACATGCTCCCAGCTGCTGAGCTGAGTATTTCTGGTTGAAAATAGCACAGGATAACCACAGAGAACAAGTTTGTAATAGCCTCAGAAAAAAAAGCTAAACTTTACTGCATTCCCAGTGAAAAGCCTATAGATGGAAAGGTGACAGTGACAAGAGCTGACATGTCTTTTACACTGTCATTAAATTATATTTTCTAGATAGCAAAGAGTGATTCATTTTTTCTCAAGGGAGCTGCCAGCCCAGGACTGATTCTGGGAGAGTCTAAGCACCTTCAACAATGGATTGTGATGTTTATGAGCATCTTATAGGAACACGTCTGCTCCCTCACCTTTTCTTGGAATGTGAGTACATTTGAAAAACTCTTATGTGGGAAACAAACCATTCTTCCGTTTTATTATGATTACTGGAGAGAGGCTCCATTGTTCATGCTACCATACAAATAGTACTTTGATTTTGCTTGTTATAGCAACCACATGAGATTGTAGCCTATTCTTTCACTGTCTGAAATGTTTTAATTCATTTCGTAGCAGCTTTTGCCCTCTGGAGATCTCCTGAGCAGTCCCAGCACGTTGTTCATGACACATACACACAGTTCAATACAGGTCAACACTGCGATGCAGATCTAAGTGACTTGCTAATGTCTGAGAAAGTGGAATGTTTTATGAGCAACATATTTTCTATACAGCACTTCTTATGTAATTTCCTGTGACTCACATTTTCTTCTAAGTCATTGGTTTAATACTCAAGAATTTTTACTTGCAAAATTGTGCACTAAATGAACATTATGACTACAAACTCAAGTGATTGGGATTTAGGGATATTAATTATCTTGTTTTCTTTTCATTTGTCCTCCTCATTTGTGTATATGTAAACTCAGTCCTCTGTGACAAATCAGCACACTATCTTTAATTTGGAACAAAACCCTTTAGTGACTTTATAAGGTATTGAACAAGTTGACAAGAAGTTATTTTCCCCACATTTTTGGTTAGTGACCACCTGGCCAATAGTCTTTTTGTCCTTATATGGCATTTGTCACTACACTTGCACACACACACACACGCATTGGGAAATAAAGCAGTAATACGTGTTCTCAACATCTCTATTGCTCTGTAGAGGACTGGTAATAAAATCTGACAACTACATTCACTCTGAACATCCCTTATGAAGTACCACATCCCCATTTTTCTGAACATACCAGCCAAATCCCTCCAATGCCTAGAACACAACTTACCTTTGATACAACTGGATGTGCTGAGAATTTCTTCCAAGTAGATCCTCAGTGCCTGAGTTAGGTGTGCAGAAGATGAGAAAAACACAATTGAGAGGATTGCATTGAAGTTCAATTTTGAAACCTAATATTTTCAGCAAGCTGGAGACCTATAGAAACTGTTTCCTCTGCATTAATGAGACATACAGGTAACGAAAAGACTGATGAAAAGAAAAGCATATGAATTAAATCAAATGTGAAAAAATGATGGGTCTTCAGGTTCCCTCAGTGATTAGATGAAAATATTTCTCTTTTTTGATTAATGGAAGTTCTTTCACTGACCATAATGACAGGTAGATGAAATCTCATGGGACATAATGCTTCATTTATTTGCAAAATTCATGCTCATTTACTTTAATAGTGACTTATATTAGAAAGCAAAATCTCTTACAAAGTTTTCTTAGGAATCTCCTCACAGCCCATCCCTGTCATTTCTTTAATTAAGCTTTTCAAATCTCCCTTTTCAGGAGTTCTCAGACCAAACTGTCACTCTGCCTTGCAGTAATAAATCACATTTTGCTACCATGGTTTAAGGGAAAAGCATCCAGACTGCAAGGGGCAAAAGTTCATGGGTATAATCCCACGATGGTGCTGCTTTACCTCCCACTTCCTCCAGATCTGTAACTTCTTACATGTCTTGGCCAAAAGCTAAGGGCCTTGTAAGTATTGTCTCTAATGTATGGAGAATTAGTCTTTCAAACCACATCTTTTAAATGAACCACTTGATTTTCAGAGTGTTTCAAGTGTTCTTTTGAAGCCAGAATATGCTCATTGCTCCAGGCCTTGGGGCACTGTAACTTCTGCCCTATTAACTTGGGTGGAACCTTGAAGTGAGCTGCAGCCTGGAAAGGGTATCCTCAGCCTTTGCTGTGGTTTTTCTTCACTCAATGTGTCCTTCATTCCTGTATTATTAGTGTTAGCACCAAATGTATTTCTCATAAGTCAGGTCATCTCTTATATCATACTTGGGCAAATATAATACAGCACTAAAATTAAAAGTGGTTTTAAAGAATCAGAATTTTGGAAAGGGATGTTGTAGGAAACAGGAGAGGGATGGGATGGCCTGGCCTTAGTGCTTTGGGGTTCACTATCTTGCAGCAGAGGAGGAAAGAGTTACTGTTGAAGCGGAATTCAACAACTTTACCAGCTTTAACTTGCTCCCAGCCTATGTGACTGCACATGAGCTCAGCTCATTTCCCAGAACCACAGAATGGGTCAGGCTGGAAGGACCACAGTGGGGTCATCTGGTTCAGCCTCCCTGCTCAGGCAGGATCACCCTGGAGCACATGGCACAGGATGGTGTCCAGATGGTTCTGGAATATCTCCATTGAGGGAGACCCCGCCACTTCTCTGGGCAATCTGTTCCAGTGCTCGGTCAGCCTCACACTAAAGAAGTTCTTCTGTAGGCATTTGCCAGGATCTACACAACAGGGAAATTTGCTGCTGCTCTGACTTCCACTTTTTGATTTTACATCAACATTAGCCTGAAGAAAGTGACAATGTGCCAGCAAGCAGGGGAATAATTGTGTACCTGTATGTAAACACACAGGTGCATGTGGGGTTTTGGACACATGCATGTGAGCATGCACTGGACCAAAGTTTGCCACTGAAGTTGGCCACAGGGCAAGCTGAAGGACCTCAGCCATCTGACTGGGACAGAGACACGGATCAGTGTCCTCATCTTTGGTTTCTCATAAAGATCCCATTAATTTTGTGGCCTTGGATGAATCATTGAGGTCAGATTTTACTCCAGTGATTCTCCAGCTGGATAAAAAAAAAGAGCACTAAAAGGAGGCATTTAAGGAAGGTCAAAGCAAGCAAGGAGTGACTTGAAAGGAAAGAAAGACCAGTGCCCCTTTGGAAGGGAGCAGAGTCTTACAGCATCATTTGTTTTGGACCTGGGAAAATAGCCAGCACCTTCTCTCTCCTGCTCCTGCTGCATGGAATGAATACATGCTTGTGAGACAACCTTTATCCTGGACACACTTAAACCAAGGTTAAGTTGTAATAAAAATAATTTGATCTGTTTGACACACAGGATATCCACAAAGTCATTCCATCTCTGAAGTTTATGAATTTTAAAACCTTGACATATTAAAGCTGTGGTTGAGTATCAAATCTGTCAAAAACAACAAAAGCCTAAATCCTGGAAGAGTAAAATATAAGTATTATTTATCTTGCAGTTGCAGCAGGAAACATGATTGGGTTCAAGGCATCACTGTATGAGGTGGCATGTTAAAAAAAAGTGATCTCCAAGCAGGGAGGATGCAACATGAATTTTAGAGATGAAGGAAGAGGAAACTTGGGAATAAGGTAGCTGAAGTATGCATGAAGTTTTTGTAGCTCAATTTAAAAAAAATTTCCACACATAGGTCTTCTGAGGAAGATGGTCACTGCTCTGTCAGCACTGAACACTGACCCCAGGCAGATCCTGGATCTGAAACAGAAATCAGCCATAAGGAAAAACAAATATATGAAACAAAGTTATAATGAGCTGGAAATAACCAGTTTACTCTGGTTTTAATAGGCACATGTGTGCAAGCCTCCGAGTCAACTGGCAGGCCAGGGAAGTGGGCCAGAAGCTTGGGAATGAGATGAATGACGTTGTACTGTGAGCAGGGCTCTATAGCTGGGGGCTATCCCAGCCCTTCTGCTCTGTGGGCTGGCACAGATGGGGAGATGTGCAGCTCACCAGTGAATTATACATCCTGTTAAATGAGCTGTGCAAAATCCCCGTTTGTCTGGAAGGGCACTGAAATGAACAGGAAGCATGCACCAAAAATCCTTGATAAGGATACTGCCTTGAAGCACTTTAATCTGAATACCAGTGGTCCTCATAATCTTTCCTCAAGGTTGCCTGACTATCTTTAACCCTAACAGCAGCAGGAACCCTGTGAGATAATACACACTGCACTGAAAGAAACACCTGTGGGAGGGAAAGAAAAAGTTCCCAGGGATCTGCCCCAGCTGGCACCGTAAATCTGTGTCACACACACACAACAACAATTTTGTCCTCAGCACCTTTCCCAGGCACAGGTGAGAGGCCTGGCATTAGCAGATGTAGAGACATAAATGACACCATGCCAGGAACACCCTCAGATGCTGCATTTTGACATTTCTTCTTGTGAGCCCAGGATGGTCCCTGGGGTGATTTTGTCCCATGGTTAAGTGCTTCTGGCTCAAATCCCAGTACAGGTGGGTGGTTAGCTGGGCTGGAAGCTGGTCCCAGCAACCACTGCTGGTGCAGACACCTTGCTTTGAAGGTGAAAGACATTCAGCTGAATTTGGGACCAGCCTACGCTAGCTCACCTTGGTACCAGAAATCTGCCCTGGTAATGCTCAATTTACTAATATAGATGTGACTTAGCACTGTTACTGCAGATTCAATTTATTCTGTCATTCTGATTCTAGGGCCAGCCCAAGCAGATAATCAGAGCCACAAACATATTATCACAGAAAGAAATGTATTAACTACAGATGGATAATATCCTCATGCCTATCCAATCCTCCTTTGAATTGAGATTCACACATTCAATATAAGCCTGCCTTTGTATTTGCTTCCTTGGGTCCATATTAGTCTTTACTCCGTTATGCTTCTACAGAGGAAAAATGTAACAAAAAATGTCCTAAGAATGGAGCTGAACAAAAGGTCCCTTGTTTCTGTAGGTATGGATTAGTCTTTGCAGAAAACAGAGAGATGAAAGCTGCTGCAGTGTTAAGAGGATTTTTTGGGTAATGCTTTAGAGATGCATGTACGTATGCCTTGTGAAATGGAATTTAGTGTTAAGAATAAGAAGCTTCAAAAACTGAATTCTTTCATTTATCCATAGATATTCTATTGAGTGGGTTTCCCATATGGCTTCATCAGTGTTTCAGTCCCGAAGGGGGTTAAAAGTCCATCCACACTTTTCATTCCATTCTTCTTAAAAGAAATAGATAAAACGCTTCGCACATCTTTGCTTCCAAAGGATGTTTGCAGAACATTTTTCCTTTCTCAATAATATATTTGGTTCATGAAAAGATATTTTCAGAAAATGAAGCCAGCCCTAAACCAGTTTTTCATATATACAGTGAAAAACAGTTGTGGATAAAAACAAAAAAACAAACTAATTTTTTAAAAAATACCTATTCTTGCAAGGAGAGATTAATGTTTACCAGTGGGCTCCCAGATGGACAAGTTTTGGCATTGCACAGGTTATTTGTGATTTGGTCTCAGTACTGAGCCTCTCTTCCTATTCTGCAGTGGATTTTCTCCTGAAAATCTCTGATCCGCATTTGGTGTTTTCTGCAGCTTTTAAGAGAGGCTGAAATCCCCAATACCTTTCTTGAAGCAGCCTGTAACCCCCCAAGTTCTGACCTCAGCATCAGGTATTAACAGCTTGTTCTATGATAGAAAATCAGCAGTGCTATTTGTGTGACAAACCTGAAACCTGGTTTTGTGACACACCATTTTTGGGGCTCAGAAAAGGCCCAGACTGAGCATTGTAGTCCAAGATTTAAGAGACTAAAGAAGTTCAGAGCAATCAGGGTAGTGTTCAAACCCAGAGCTCCTAACAAACCTTGCAAATATATCCTCAGACGGAGGAACTCTGGGCACACTACCTAGGTTTATCTCCAAGCCATTTTTTGCAAAATATGTGTGGGGTTTCATCCTTAATTGTTGAAATGTATTTGAGCAACTTAGATCCCAGTGTCCACAGTGTCCACCAGCCAAACCACCTGTAGTTATTCCTATCAGAACTCTTTGGAATTCATCAAGGCTACTGAGACATAAACAGTGCTAAAATAAATAAAAAGAAGCTGAGTAACAGAATACCAAGAATGCAAGTGCTAGATAAAGAAGGTCCATGAAGCAATGGACAGTAACCCATCATATTTCCTGAAGAATGTGTGCTGGACACATGGACACAATAGGGGGACCAATGTGTGATGGTGTGAACAAGCAGTCTCAGAATGCATAAAGATAACTTAGTGTAAACAATAAACTGCTTCTGCTTAATCATACTGGTTGGCCCTCCAGAGGTCCTGAACTCTGGCACTTAATCCTGCTTTTTTGTCCTCTGCCCAGGTCCTATGGGATCTGGCAGGAATTCTGTGTGAGCCCTGTTGCCAAGGAAAAGGGAGCTCCCCACGTGTGATGGGATCACTAAGGCAGGAACCTGCCCCCGGCCAGACCTGCTCCGTGCCACCAAACATGTGGGTGCTCCAGGGTGGCTCCGGGGGCTGAGGGCAGGGCTGCTGACACCCAGGCTGGTGCACTCTCAGTGCCCCACTGAGAGCAGCCTAAGGATATCCCTCACTTACAGAGGAGGGATTCCAGTTCTTGCATGGGAAACCTGGGTTAATGGAAACCCCATAAATTCTCTAACTAGATCATTTGCTTGTTAAGCCTCACAATGTAATTCACTTAGCCTTGAGAAACAAGGAGAAGCTGCTACAGCACAGAAAATGTCAGCTCCATCAACTCAGAGGGATAATAGCCCTTCCTTTTATTCAGCTGGCAGCAACTTATCTGAGCAAAAATGCTGGCACCCAATTCTGCAGAAAAGAAATATATATGAGGTTGTCTGCAACATGTGAGGTAGTTACACAAGAAGCGACTTCATGAAGAGATTTCTCAGAGACACGAGGAGCCTTTCTTATGTGCCCTTTGCAGGATACACAGATAGGTTCTGATCATAACAAAGTGATGCTTTAAAAGACTTCTGCCCCTTCCCGATGCCTTCTGCCACCCACACTCAGCAGTCCACATGTTTTGTCTTCATAATGGAAAACTGTTTTCTTCCGGTTGCTTTTGGGAACATTTTGAGAGGGTGAAAAGGCATATTTATAATTTTATTTCTGGCAAGATGGGACCCTGATGTAAACCATGCTAACTTTCAAATCTCTAGCTGTTCCTATTTGTGTGGAAAATCTTTGAATTTTCTGCACCATATATCATAATAACACGTGACTTTGGTAGATGCATTCAGACAGCAGGTGACTTCAACAGCACAGGAAGGATGTGGTGTATTTGCAACAGTGATGAATAATATGTGAATAATAATTTAGTCAAAATAGTGGCTGGAAACTCAGCTTTGCTCTTTCTTAGAAACTATATTCATCTTGGATGTAAGCTCATCAAAATTATTAAATTAGCCCAAGCCTTACTGCCCTGTGATCATGCACCAGTTGAAATTAGATGAATTATGTTCCCTTTGTTTAAAATTATTATTTCTCAAAATGAGTATGCAAGGAGTATTAGTATTCTGAACCAAAAGATGTGGTTCTGCAGACGCTTATTTCAAGGGACAATTCCAGGTCAATTCCTTAAGTATTCACATGAATTAAAAGCACAATCCTATCCTAACATCAGAGTTTAAAGTTTTCTACTGAAATCTTCTTTTTAAAATGGATTTAAAAAATAACAATATCTTTCCTAATAATTTCAGCCAAAAAAAAGAAAGCTTTTATGCTAGAAGAGAGTTTCCATTGTCCCTGGGAGCAAAAAAGGAGGAGAGGATGTAATCTCACCAGCCCAGCAATTTGGTTACATTTTATCTGGGTTTGGCAAAGAAAAAATGTCTTGTTCCTCTCCCTCAGTTAACAAATGTATCTCTATTCATAACACACTGCAAAACTTCTTGAAATATGTTCAAGTGCCATCGAAACTGTTTTTTGGTTGTTTCTTCTGCACATAATATTGCAGAAGAGAAAAATTACAGCATTTTCTGTGTATGAGAAGTAACAGAATCCTTTTCAGCAGAAAAAGCAAAAGGAACTGTTTTTTGAATAGACCCTTCATTTCCTTCCAGTAGTTCATTCATTTCTCCTATCTTCCTAATTTTATACTGTCCTTACAATCTTTCAGCTTGCAAGAATAAAGGAAAGAAAATCACTTTTTTTGGATAAGCTTTTGAAAATGTGTTAGACTAGCTTCCTCCTGTATCTCTAGAGCTAGTCCTCTTTGCTTCATGCAAGTTTTAATTTGCAGTTTCTGATATGCAACTGTGTTTATTCATACCCACCTGAACATTCCATCTGTAACTGGAAGTTTGCATAAACTATACTGAACTTTCAAGTTAAATTAAGTTTGTTCCTGAAGTTATAATGCAATTAGTTATTAATTCAGCAAGGTGTTTAAGCACCTTTTAATTCCTTTGAAGTCAATTAGACTATTCCCAAGCTTAGAGCTATGCCTGCATTTAAAATTTTCTCATTGAACAAAGTGTTATTGATTTAATTTTGAAAGTTAGGATCACAAATTAAATGTAAGAAGTTTTACCAGGGTTCACAGAGATCAAAAGAATGATTAAATCATTGAATGAGTTGAGGTAAACTGTAGAAACTCAGCTATAGCTTAAATAAAAAGGTGGCTGCATGCAAAATTTTTCAATGCCAGTGCTCATTATTGTCTGTGAACTGGACCCTGCACTACGAAAGTTTTGCAAGTTGTTTGAAAGATTCCCTCCAGAAAATAGTCCAGGCACTCTGAAACATGGAGATGAACAAGCTCACATTGCTCTGAATGTCATAAAAGTTAGGGTGCAGCTGCTGTAACCAGCAGCTTTGGAGCTTTCTTCCAGATGGAAAAAGCCCACACAGAGAAAGCAAACCTAAAATCAATCAGTCAATGACTAAAATAAAACATTATCCAAGGGGCAGCAGGCTTAGTGGGGGAAGACACGGTTAAGAGTGGGAAAGGGTAAGGATAAAAAGGAATAAGGAAGACCTTCCTGTTGATACAAAAGGTTCAGAGTAGGCCCCCTTGCTAAACTGAGACTCAATCTCAGTTAATGATAGTTAATGCCTAAATGTTAAACAACATTAGTTTAAGTTAAACAATTTAATGAAGGATTCATATAGACTTCACTACACCACAAGAGTAACTCTCTTACCATAAATATAAAGTGGTTAAAAATCTGGGAGAGCCACATCCATAGTCCATTTGCAACAGCACATCTACTTGCAGGCACATAGACCAAAAACATATCTGCAAAGTATCTGTGAAAAATTCCCTTTAAATTCAGTGAAATTCCCACTCTGGATGACTTTGTATCTTCTTTATGGGCAGAGGGTTGAGCCTAGAGGAGTGTGGGGAACAATCCAGGATCTGTTGATGTTGTTTGCCAGTCCTCCAGGTGCATCAAACTTTAGAGTTTGGTGGCTCTGAGAGGCCCCGCTGGGAGGGATCTGCCAGTCACTGCTCACTGCAGTCCAGGAGAACTCAGAGGGTCTCACTTGGCTGTTTATGGGGTTGCAGGAGGGTTGGCTTTAGTCACAGTAATTTTCCATCTGGTGGCAATTTGGGCTGGTAACTTTCTTAGAAGGTTCAATAACAAATATTATTGCACTTGTGTTATTCAGGCAAGAACAATAATTTTCCAAGGCTGCTCATTAAAAAACAGGAACTTGTTAGACAGGACTTGTTCCTGGGAACAGTGTTGCTGATAAGCTCTGGAGGAGCTGAGCCCAGGTGCAGTTCCTTAAGGCTAAGGCCTAAAAAGCATTTCTTAGGTCATGGACCAGCCTAGAGGGGGCTGGGGGGATGCACCAGCACAGGAAGTCATACATGGAACAGGGAATAGGATAACCAAAAATGGAAATGCAAGACAAAATTGCACACATTGGAGCTGGAAGTCATTGATGTGAGTTATCAGTGTGAATTCTCTACTGGATTATGCACAGGCCAGACTCTCTCTGAGATTAACCAGGAAAAAACCTGTGGCCAGGTCAGATCCCTGTCCCTCTCAGGGTTATTCACAGAGTTAACCATAGCACAGGGAAACTCTGGGGGAACTTCAACCAGGGTGCTCTGAGTGTCTGGGAGGACATTGCACATCCTTCCCTGTACAGATCTAACCTGTTTTCCAATTCTTACCAAAATCCCTGACCATTAGCCAAGAATAAATGTTAACTAGCAAGAATAAAATCCACATAACCACAATAATAACCACATGTGCTAATTATAGCATGTGAATTTTTAATATAACACTTTGTTAGAGTAACCCACAAGTGTTGGTGTCTCATGGCTTGCTGATTTCTGGGGCTACCAAGAGGTAAAGATTTGAAACAAGTGCTGATAAATCTGATAAAGTTTGTGGTATCAAAGCTGAGACACAACAGCATTGTGCACTCACAGAAAAGTTCCTTGATGGAAACAACAAAAACAGTGGCATGAACTCAGTGAAAGGAAAGAAAGGGATCCCCTAAAGTGCTGGCAGATGTGAGGCAGGTGACCAGCAGAGACTTTTGCAGGAGAATGGTGTGTGACACCAGAGCAGTCAACTTTCCGTTCCTGAAAAAATTATCATGGAAGAGAAGATTACAGACATCCTGAAAAGACAGAAATGAAGGCAGATGTTAGACTTGCTGTCAGGAGTTCCCTGTGCCAACAAAGGGCTAAATCAGAGCTGTAAAGAACTCCTGTGGTAACACAGGAAGCAGAATAGGAGGTATTTCCACAGAGTATTTCAGGGTACATAAAATAAACCAAATACTTGTTTCTTGTAATGATCTGAGTTTGCCACCAAGTTCAGTGTATCAACAAAGCAATCAGTTGGAGAGCTCTTGAGAGACACACAATAGAAAATGAGATTGTGCAATACACAGTGCAAGGATCTGCCTGAATTCAGGTAATAAGGAGTGGAGTGTGGGATTATAAACTTCTGTGTCAGACTTCGGGAGGTTCTTGATGCATGCTGGGCTTCTGCCACTACTGACATTAATCCAGTGGTCAATCCTGTGCCAAATGGTGTGTAGATGGATAAGGCAGAGACAGCTGGACTGCAGGAGGAGGTGGGACCCTCCTGAAGCCCTTTTGTGGGTGACTGTACCCTGCAGGGCTGGGAGGGAAGAGTCAGAAGATGTGCACGGTCTCTGAAACACCTGGAAAGGTGTGCCTCCCTGCAATGTAGATGTTGTCCACTGAGCAGCACAGATCACTGACAGAGAAAGATGTAGCAAGGAAAACAACCTAATTCCTCAATCCATTTCTGTCATTTCCAGTTTGTCCTAGTGCACTCTCACCTATTTTGTAACCTCACCAGTGAAATTAGTCTCATCTTTGATGCAGAGGAAAAATTTCTGTCACTGTGGTTTTTTATGATGGTTATGAACCTGAACCAGGGGGAGTACAGCACTGCTCAAAAGCCATTGGATTAGTGTCAGAGTGGCCTAATGGAGATGTGGGGGAGTCCCCATTCACCTGTATAAACTGATGGAAATCAGGAGGTGAATAGTTTTGTATACTACATACTTCATGAAATAATGAAACATTTGGCAACCTGGGGTCTGACAGTCAGAATACTGTATATAAATATTTGTACTCTTGAACTGGATGGTGTTGATTCTTCATCACTGCTGAGTGACAAACAGAAAGCACACTCCCAGAGAATTTTGGGATCACTCCAGCCTGTATATTGTCTGGCTGTTCACAGGAGTGAGCCAGCAGAGTTAATCCTGGAGGGTCATGGAAAGGTTTATCTGAGCAGAAGGAAAATACAGGACAGAATAAATCCTTGTCTTCATAGAAACAGCTGGGAAGGCATCCAGAAGTTTAGTGTAGATGATCCTAACCAGACCACTCAGAGGAGAAAGGGACACTAATCAACGGAGCAACAAGAATTGGCAGCCCCAACAGGACTGTCCCCAGGACTTCCCAGACCAAAGCAAAGCAGCACCTCTCTTTCCCTTCCTAACCTCCTCTGCTTTCATCCAACAGTACTTGCTCTTTCCCATTGCTCCCATTCAGTGGCAGACGCATTTCCATCTTAAATGCAAAGAAAAGGAGGATTTACTCATATGGTACAGGAGTTTATACCATATCAGCTGACATTATGAATGGGGAAGGAGTCCTTCCTTCCATATGGTGAATCTCAGCCAGAGCACAAATCTGTGAGTCCTGATGGATCTCCTGTCAGTCACATGGGAGAGCAGGACTGAGAAACAAACCTCTGCCACCTGCACTTTGCCATGTGTTCACCACACTCCCGTTTGCCAAGATTTCTCAGCAAAATCAGTCTCTAGGCTGCTCTCAAAGACTATTTTGTATTTCCTGCACCCTTTGTATTCATATTTGACTATTCATTTCCTTATATTCCTTTTTGTCCTAGCATTGAACTCTATGTTTTTTTACAATATTATCATTCTGGGAGCTAATGACCAAATCTGCTGCCAAAAGAAGATGACATCTAGATTAATTCCTTCAGATGTATTGTTTATGGGGAGGAGATGTTTTCAAATTAAGATTACTTGTGAGAGGTTATGGGAAACTTCTTTGGCATTTTTATGGTCTTTTTTTCCTTATTCTTTAACCATAAATGAACAGTTGCCTTAGAAAAGAGAGATAAGGGTAAATACCAAGTCATTAAACTCCATAAAAGAAAATGTTATCCAAAGGTGCTTCTTACTAAAGTCCTTTTCTTCATTGTTTTGCTCTTCCTCTGGTTCTTCTAAATATTGAAATGCTTTTGGACCCTGAAAAACCTTCATTCAGTTTCATGGGCCTCTCCTCAAAGCTTATAAGTGATGTTACTTCTATATTTGTTTCATAACTCCTCAACTCTCCTCGTCTCAGCCTTGACCCTAAAACTTGGCCTCAAATGGTGCAGAACAGTCCAGACTGGTCAAGGCTACGCCTGCTGGAGCGGTTTGTTTATGATGGTACCACATAAGAGTTGGCCCTGCCTCTCCTCTGAGTCCTTTTTGGTGCTCCTTAGATACAGCTGAGACTTGATTTGAAGACTTCTGGAGTTCAAACACCTGTTCTGCATCCCAGAAGAATATTTTTGTGATGAGAAGCCATGACAGGTGCATGAGCCCTGAGATGGTATGAGAACACACTGAACTTTCTAAAAAATGCAAAACTAGTTGGAGTAATGTTGGATATAGAACAGAGGGACCCAAACCTCACCTAAATTCTACAACGAATTGAGATTTAATTAGTCCCAGAACTGCTTAAAGTTGGTTTCAGAGGGAACTGGTCAGAAAATGAATTTACATTTCTCATCCAGAAACAATCTCCACCATATTTCTTGCAGGCTGCTGTCTTTCCCCACTCACAAAGGGGCAGAGCAGGAGAAAGTCAAATTTCAATATTCACTGTCAGTTTTAAAGGCAGTGGACATCAAGGAAGGAGAGGCTGGCTCTCGGTTCTGTGCCTGTACAGCACAGCTCTGTGTGACTGTCTGGACTAGCCCTAGCCATGGAAACAGGAGCCCTGTAGAGGTTCAGATACTGTGGGATGAACCTTGAAACTGGCATGTGGGTGATCAGCTATGGCAAAGGACTTCCCTGCCCATAGAGGCAGTTTTGTTTTGACAACAGGAAGTCTTGATTTTGGTGACAGAAATCAGATGTGAATGTAGAAAGGCAGAAATCCCTGCCAAAAAAATAATCAATTTTTGCAGGTAGATCTCTTTAGTAAATCTCAGGGTTTTCATGCCCTCTCACCCACATACACCATGTAGTCAGCAGGATTTGTTTGTGCTTGTCTAATGTCAGGAAAAAAGAAGGGCCCTGTATCCTCATTAGCACTACATTAATAAGCATGATTAATGTGCATAATTAACTCAATTTACCTCACCTTAATGGAGTTCCTGAAGGTCCTCAAATAGCACTATTAAGGCTCAGGGAAAGTGGAGAGGACTTTTCCTCTCGTTGCTTTGTGCCAGCTGGAGGGCAGTCAGCTCTGATCCACAGCAGCTGTCCCCATCCAGGGAGCACAAACCTGCCCAATGGAGTCAGACAGCCCCGGGGGAAAACCTTCCACATGTCCTGTCCCCTTCCAGCACAGCAGGAGGGAGCCTGGCTCTGTCTGCAGCGGGCTGGGCAAATGCACAGCACTCCAAAAAAGGGATTATCAGTTGGTGCCAGGCTGAGGAAACGGCTGTGCTGGTAAATTGGAAGGCAAAATTAAGGCAGAAAAAGTGTTCCTGTTTAGCAAATGCAGCATGTCCTCAGAGTGGGACTGAAGCTGTGGAATTGAGTTGCCACATTCTCAGAGATATCTTCAGGGATATCTGCACTCCTCACAGGAGGTCATGACAGCCTTCACTGGGATCTGAGTCACAAATAGCCCTCTAATGAGGCCAGAGCGTTCTGTTGTACTCTCTCTCATGATCCAGCAGCTGCCTATACATCCAGAAAGAATATACTTGATAAATTGGCCTAAACTTTGCAGCATATTACTTTTTGTTTTTCTGTGACTTTTAGGGGCTTGGTAGGCAACCCTTCCCACCTCTTGCAGGGCTTTTAGGAACATCCCAGGCTGGGACACACTTTCCTTGATGCTGGGAGTGCTATTATGCATTTTCTCAGCATCTTCTTCCTTGGATGTGAAGTGTCTTTTCTGAAATTTCTGGAGAACTAGAAAATCATTCCCATAAACTAAAAGAGTGAGCAATGCATATTTGAAGGACCAGATATGCAATGCTGCAGAACTGGTGGGGTAAGTAGCTACTTCTGTTATAACCCCTTGGAACTTGCAGAGCTGTTAACCCTGCCCACACAGGGGAAGGCCATTGACTGACCTCTAAAACTGAAGCCCTTGGGAAATGTCCAATTCAGAGCTGGAGCAGCTGTCAGCAGCTCCTGGGCAGAAAAGGCTTTCTGACCTGCATGAGTCCAGACCATCCACTTTCCTGACAGGCAGGAATTTCATCCTTACAGCTTTTAGCTCAGCACTTGTTTTTATAAGCTATCCATCTATGTCTCAACTATAAAACTTAGGTGCTTTTTCTGAGCTGACCTATAAAAGAGGATGCAAGCTGGACAGCTCCTGGAGTTGGTGCTCTCTGTTTTGCACCCAGGCTCTGGCATTTCTCAGACAGTAAAGACAACTACTGTGCTTAGCAATGGCTCCCATTGATTGAGGTCTGGCATTTTGAAGTATGTTGGAAACAATTTCATCCCCGTTCTTCCAACAGGTTCAAACTAATTTTTATTTAAGGGTCAAGACATGCCTGAAATGCCAGCTCTTTGCTGGTGTGTATATTGTCTTCTCTTTCCTTAAATATAGAACCGAAAGCTAAAAGACCAATACAGTAGAAGTTCTCATGGCCCATGCAGTCATTATATTTAAGTGTTGTCATTATGTAGAACTGCAGTGATTATATATAATTACTAAGAAAGTTGTGTAACTAACAAGAGGTCTATCTTACAGAAATAAATTTGTTATCTTGGAGATTGCTATTGACACACAGCCTCCTCAGACCTACAACTAGACCACCTCTTTCCTCTCATTTCTCTTACAAGTTATTTCTCAGAAAGCCAAGATGTAAATTATAAACACTCTTCTTCAATTAAAACATTCAGTAATGCTAGTGAGGAAAAAATTTCAAATAAATTGATTTCAGTCCGGTTCAGCTGAGTTCAGCTCAGCAGCGTGTGGGGCTTCTTCCTGCCTCTACTTCTTTGTAAAGCCACAACAAGACTGCTGGGGAGTGCCAGATTCACTCCAATTAAAAACCATACAGCCACAGGCAGCACATTTAAATAGGAATCATGGACAAAATACTTTAGCTAGAAGTGAAGCCACCAGCACCCAAACACTGCCATGGAAACAGCAGTGCAAGAGAAACTGAAGCCAATGAGAATCTCTTCAGCTCAAACTGAAGTTCATATGTTGAGCTTTATTCCCATCCTGGGTTCTGCTGAAGAAGTTTCCACTCACCAGGCCTGTGGTGAGGAAAATCTGCCTTGTTGTAGGGCACAGATAAACAACACCTAGCCTTGTTCTCCACATGGAGCTTCTTAATAACACAGAGGATATCAGTAAAGACAGGGTTCAAGTGTTCTCCAAAGAAGCCACTCCTTGCTTCTATTCTAATGAGCCCTGGATATAACTCCCAGAACTGCCTCAGACAGCCTTCATCTCCATCTGGCCCAGGCATTTGAATTGTCAACTGGACTGCAAGGATGCTGAAACACAGACCACTGCAAGACCTGGGACATAAATCACTCAAAGTTGTGGTCTCTTTATGTGTCAGTGTGAGTCAAATGTGACAATCACACTGGATGTGAAGAGCCCTTGATTTCTTTTAAGCAGGCTTTAAAGTAATATATATCAACACCCAGTAACTTCTTCAACCTTGGCTCATTTGTGAAGATGCTGTATAGCATCACAGAATCACAATCAGACCTCTAGGATCATCGAGTCCAACCATTGAGACCCCAATGTAAAAAAGATAAACCCAGAATTAAGATACTTCACTGCTGAGATGCATTTCTCCTCTTGAGGCTGTCTGAGGCTCAGCTGATGTGCTTGGTGTTGGCTTGCAGGACACAGGCTGTCACTATTCACTTGGGACTTGGTGTCAGCACTGTGGTTCTGGGAACCAAGTGCTAATTGGTGTGAACAAAAATTAAGGTTTCTGGCTTTTTGTGAACAGCAGACAAAGGGCTTTGCAATGGCACATCAGCCAAGAACAGAGCTCTCTGTTATGAATTTTATATCATTAGAAATGTTTTCAGCTTGGGAACTTTGGGGAGGGAATGGCAGGCTCAGGGGTTTAGAATGAAACCTTTATATTTGCCCAGTGTGGCAGATGGCTGTGTTCTCTGGTGAGGAGGGTCTTCCAAAGGACACTGGGAGCTGTGGAGTCCCAGCTTCCCACAGAACAAATCACTTCATGTTTATGGAGCTTGTGCCTATTTTTAACCTTTCCCCTTGATACAGTAATCCTGTAATTAGTGGTTTTTACTGTATTTTGTTGTGCTTGTAATACAGAGCACCCATTTCTGCTGGACCCTTTCAGATGGTACTTTGATGCAGAGCAGTATATTTGAGCATGTGGTGTCATTACCACCAGTCTGGTAGCCAGTAGAGTAAGATTCATACCCTATTAATCATACGTTTGCTTTTTGTCAGAAAAACACCTTAACAAACTTAAGCCATCATTTTGTGAAGAGAAACAGTTTGTGACTTTTCACATGGCAAAAATGCATGAACCTTATTATGTCTTTTCTCTCCCAGGCTACTGTTGCCAGGACATGAAAATCAATTGATGTATTTAGCTAGCATTTACTTTTGTTCCAGCACTAGCTGTGGGGAAAAAAAAAAAAAAAAAGAGGTACCAAAAGTAGACATTTTTATAAATCAACAGCAAGAAGCAATTTGTGTCTGAGTATTTAAAAGAGCAAATAAGATCCCACCCAGTAATTCCTAGAAAACAGAGGCTCCCCCACATCTGCAGCAGGCTGGATTCTGATCTCACTGACATGAAGACACATCAGGAATCTCCTCAGGTGATCAGTGGCCATCAATGCTGACCTTCCCTACTCTGTGGAGAACTTGTCCAGAGCATCCACTTGGGCAGCAAAAAGCTGTTTTCCAATAGATACAGCTACGACAAAGAACAAAAAGGGAACCTTTATTTCTTAGATATTGAGGAACACAAAGCAAGGCAAATCAGTAATTCTTTCTCTGACTTGCTTTCCAAAGCACAAAGTTATGCAATTCTTTACAAAAAGAAAATAGTTTGAGAGGGCCTTGCTGAGCTTTCAAGAGATTTGGTCTGAAACAAATTAGTTCAGCTGCCATTTACCAGCCAGGTAAAGGTAAACCTGGGGTTAGTGAGTACAGGGAAAAGAGAAAGGAAGGCAGCGGAGCTGTCTGGGGCCCAAAAGAAAACAATGTCTCTGCTCTTGAGGTGGTTAAGTGTCAAATAGGCAGTGGAGAAAACTGAGCAATGAGCACAATGGTTAAGGCAATCAAAGTAGGTCCCCACTGTTTTAGGAGACAAAAATGGGCCATATAAGAAGAATCTATCTTGCTGATTTACAGTGAACTTACAGAGAACCACAAATGTTTTTGCATGTCTGGGTACACAGCTGATCTCATTTGGTTTACAGAGCTGGTGATGTTTTCTTTTTCAAGACAGGAAATCAGATAAAATGTAGATATTAAATTAAATCTTGTTGGAAGAACAACTGAAAATGTAATTTAGGGAAAATGAAGTCTTAATGATTAACAGAGATCCCACACCAAATCCCCCTCCCTAACTTCAGGACAGCCTGACCACAGGTGTCCTGACACCACCAAGCCATTTGCTAGTGAGCCCTTTGACTCAAATTTCTATCTCATTTTTTGTTTGTTTCAACCCTGCAATGACTTTTCTAACAGCTGCTCCTTCTGAGAATCTTTGTTTGATTTTGGCCTCTGCCATGCACACATATGTGAGAATACACCACACTAAACTAAATTTGTTACCACCTTCCTTTTTACTCCATGAGTCAGAGTGAAACCCCTTCACCTATGCACTGTGGACATACCAAGGTGGACTTAAAAGTATCTGTCTGTACTAAAGCAGATGCTGGAGTGTACCCCAGCTCTGTGGCTCATCAAAAGATGTTTTGATTCTGTTGTATTGCTTATTCCCATTTGAAATGAGACCCCGGCATTTTTAAGTGACATCATTAAATTGTTCCAATTATTGTGGGTTCTTTTTATTTTTTTACATTGTATCTGTTATTGTAATCATACCCACTGTAATTTAACTTGGCTTTAGATGATTAAGTTAATGGTTAAGTAGATGGTTAAGTTAATATCTTGATTCAATCACTGCAGGAATAGAATTATTATTGAAAGTATAGATGTTTGGAGATTTCATTGTAGGAAAAGTTGCCATGTTTTCAAACTTTGCTTTCAACCCCAATTTCACCAATTTTGCTTTTATAAATCTTCCCTATAACTCTTGGACAAAAGTTTTCCAGAGGTGAAGTGCAACACTGGTGGGACTGAACCCAGTCATTTTTGTGGCTAAATGCAGCAAGAAATAACAAATGGTAATCTGATTTTAAAATTATCCCTAAATTTTGTTAGCAATCCCCTAAGGGAATATAAGGTAACCAGGAATTCTTAGTGGTCATCTACTTCTTTTCCCATTATATCCAGGCATTTTAAAAAATAATAATTAAATATTGACTTCTGTGATATTAAAATGAGGTAAAATGAAAATTGCATGCCTCTTGACTATAGAGTTCACCTGGGTATTCCTCTATGATATAAAAATGCTGTACAAGACTTGAAATAATTGCATTTCAAATATTTAACTGCAAGTCATGGTCAGTGCAGAGTTCTTGGATAGGATCACTGAGCACCAGCAGGTTGAATTCAACCCTTGCACAGTCCAGTCTCTCTGTTAGTTCTTGTCATTCCAGAGCACCAGGCTTGCCTTGGTCCCAAGCTGCCATCACCTTCCTGGTGAGGAGCACTCCAGCTATCAGCCCACATCTCCTAATTGGGTGGGGCTGGTCCTGACTCCCTGCAGTGATTTGCAGCACAGACAAACTGCCAGCGGAGACTGATTTACAGAAGGTGATATATTTTACTCTCTTCTTTTAGCTTGGGGCGAGTGATCTTGCCTTTAAATTGTCTGTATGGGAAGCACAATTAGCTTAAAATGGATTCACAGTTTGGGATGGTGAAGTGAAATGAGTTTGTGATAGAAATACAGCAAACACTGACTTTTAGAGCTTTTCTTATAGCTTATAGAGAGCAGATGTTTGAGGCTGCTCTAGATCATCTTGGGGGGGGATCTTCTTTTCATACTTCTACATTTTGCAAACCTTTTTCCTCTGTTTATCTAAGATGTGCAAATGCTGTCAGTATTTCCCTCAAAAAGATCTTTCTCTTTACCGCACATCATTCTCCAGATTAAGGCATTTGGGTTTGCTTGTTTGATTGACTTGTTTTCGTTTTAGAAGCTACCAATATTTTTTTCAGAGAAGGTAAAGATTTCTTTACCTTACCTACAAAAGCTCCTTTCTGAGACTGTGCTCTAGGATGAGCACAGGCACTTGACCTTTAATAGGTTCAAAAGTAAATCAAGAGTCCAACATGCTCTAAGCAACAAGTTCAGCTGGCGTTTCTTTCTTTCCTAAAAGAAACATTGTCTTTTCCAAGGTTAAACATGTAACCAGAAAAACTATGAAGGGAGTATGATTCTCACTTGGGGTAATTTTTTTGAGCCAGCTGGTGATAGCAGCCAGTCTTGATGAAGGTCACAAGCTCCTCATGGCTGAGAGTAATCAAGGATTCCCTTACACAGGACTTCAGTGGATAAACAAATACAGCTGGATAAACAAATACCACTGCCACCAAGTATCTGAAGAACCAGAAGTGGGTGTTACATTAACAATACTTATCATAGGCTCAGAACATAGAGGATAGAAGTCTAGAGATAAGTTGCTTTTGTAGAATAAAGTCACTTTCTTTTATTTGTCTGCTGTGCATTACTTTATTACTTTCCCCATTTAGAACTGGGGGCATGCCATAAGTAACTATGAGGTTTAACTTGGGATTTATTATCCACTTCCTTTTAAGATTAGAATTTGTAATGAAAACTGGATCAAGCTACAACATCTCATTTTAATATAAATGCATATTAAAAATGAGCCTATAAAGCAGAAGATGTCTTCTGGTAATGAGATACAGTCACGGAACCATTTGTAAGTACCTTAACTGAACAGCTTACACACTAAGAATAACAGGTTGATTCTTTCCACAACATGTGTTGCTCCAGCTGTGCAGGAAAAGATGGTGGGGTCATCTGCATGTTAATTTACAAACAGAACAGTTACACATCAACATTTCCTCAACAAAGAGCTTTTTCCCAACAGGACCTCCTCTCCAAATATTCTCATGCAATGCTGTGTTGAAAGGTCAGCCTGGACTCTCTCCACTGCTAGAATATCAAGCAGTCAGAACTTCTGCTGCATCAGTCCACCCCCAGCCCATGTCCTGCCATTCTTGGGCCATTTATCCCATGAGCAGGCTCATTCCACACTCCTCAGTCATGGAAAGTGCCCTGGAAGGGTCAGAGATTTTATAAAAATACCCCCAAATGTGGCAGGAGGTGAGACGTTGGTGAGAGAAATATGAGATTTGGCAATAATTTCTTTAAAGTTTTCCTTGCTGTGACTGTCTCTATTTGATGTGATTAACCAATTGAGGAGTTGTGTCTTGCAGGCACAAATCTTGCACTCACACATGAGTGTAAGTCTGGAGCATGGGGCTCCCTACCAGTTTATCTCTGTGTTTAAAAGTCTTGTAGAGCCTCTGGGACAGGGAGGAGAGATCTCTGTGGAGGAGAGATGAGCTTCCCAGGATGTTTCCATCTCCTGCTCTGCTGTAAAATTTCCTCTGTGACTTTTGACAAGCCACTTTTTCATCTTCCTGTGCTGAAACTAACAACCAGTTACCAAACCTGAAGGCTTGCCAAAGCTTAATTCACCCCTTCTTTAGATGTTTGGGTGGAAAGTATATGAGAAATGCAAAGTCCATTGATGCCTCATCCATCACTTTGTCCCCATGACTGGGACATTCACTTCTTCTCTGTTTGAGGGGCAAACGCACTGGTGTAAGAGCAGTGCTGTTCTGAACTGCCATCCTTCAGATGCCAAGCTGTCACTGCGTGTGGCGATTTGAGAAGGTATGAAAAATGTTCAACAAGATTTTTAATGGCTGTTAAATCCAGAGTCCTGGATATATTCCAGCTCAGGTAATTACATTCATCCTGCTTAAAGACAGTTTAACAGGATAGATCATCCTTCACAGAGCCTCCAGTATGGAAAGAATGAAAGAAACTCACAGTCCTGCTGGCAAGAAGCAGAGGAAGGCAAGTGGGGGTGTTCCCAAAGCAGGGGAGCAAGAAGAGTCATCAGTTTTTATGTCTTTGTGTGTGGTGCCTGAGAACAAGGACGCTTTGGTATGGGAAATAAACTTACCTTCAAAAAGGAAACCCACCTTAAAACAGGAAAGCTGTTTACTGTGCTGATTTTTTAGAAAGTGAATCAAATGATAGATGCAAAGCCAGGGAGCTGTGCTAAATTCAGGCATTAGTTGATGACAAGTTCCTTGTTTTTTCTCAAAGTATAAAAATGTAGTATTTTAAAAGCTGCCATTTCAAATATCAAACTCCAGCCTAGGAAGTTTTAGGGTGTTTTCTGAAGAAGTAAGAAATCAGGTTTGACAAAGGCTATCTTCTTTTTTTGACCTCAAAAGACTTTTCTGGATTTTACTTTCATAAAAGGAGATATTGTCTCACATTTTTGTTGGTGCCAGCCTTTTAAATTTGGTAAACATGATAGCCCTAAAGGGCCCTTTGCATAGCTATCAGCCAGCTCTTTTCTTACAGCTGGTCTATCTTCCTGACATGATTTCATTTGCTTTTCTTACTGAGAAAATTAAGATGCACTCACAGATCTACAGCCCCAAATTAATCTGCACATGGAGATTGATTTCAGTAAATTGGATAACACGGAGTTTTTGAAATAGGCAGATATTGCTGGCCCTTTAGGCAATGCTGTAGATAACATCTGTTTTGACAGAATTTTGAGGGGACAGAGGATATGAAACTTTGTGAGGGTTTTTAATGTTGCTGATTGATTATCACTTGTATAAATGGTTAATAATTTTTTTTCTTACTTGTAGTAGGCAGAGCAGAGACAGAGTACACACCACCAGTCAATCATACCTCTCTATTTCAGTGATTCCAGAGTAATTTTGTTTCTGTCAGCTATGATTACTGCTGCTGATTGGGTTTGAACAGTACCTTCACCTGGGATACCCACATTTTTATTCCCATTTGATTATTCTCTGTCTTCTTTTCCATTGTCCATCTGCTTTGCCCACAGTTTACAGCCTGGGTTATTTCATACAATTAGCTATTTATTTTAGATTATAATCTGTAGTCTTGATTTGATTTGAAATAGTAAATCTAATTGCACTAGAAGTGATAAATGATTTAAAGTAGCTGGGAGAAATGCAATTTCAGCTCTTACACTCATTTTCTCAGGCCAGCTTTATTTCATGCACGCTGGATATATTTGTTGTTCCAGGATCTGAGAGAAATTAAGACTCTCTGAGAAGTCTCTCTCAGCTAAAGAAGTGCTGGAGTTGCTGAAGTCTCATAATGGCTCTTTTCCCAAACTGTCTCTCTGTCTGGTGACAATCTTGGAGAGCTCCACACCTCACAACAGATATGATTTAGGTAAAAAGAAGGGCTAGATGTGTTATATTGCCTTCAATGGAAGGTGCTGGCTTATTTAATTAAAACAAAAGATGGGTCAGGCAGGGCTGTCAGACCTAAAACCTGCTGAAAACAAATTATTTGCAGATAACACAAACCCTCTTTTTTTTTTAGACCCTTTGCAAGTGTGCTCAATGTTCAATTATTTACTGTCTGAAAAGCAATGCTCTCTCTGGTGACAGAGCTGAAAATACTGTTCAAAATTGATTATATCTTACCTTTATTTTTAATGTGGAAATAAATTTAGAAGCCAGGATTAGGTACACAAGCTTCAAGCTTATTACATCAGTATCAGGCATGACTGAAATCATGGCTTTATTCTCTGATAACGTGCAGGGTACAAACTCTGAACTCTAGGCTGGAATGTGTTTTTGTATTCTTTACCCGAGTAAAGCATCAAAGGATGTCAGTAGTGCCAAATATGTTAACTACAGGTCTTTTCTCAGGCCTTGCTCCCTTGATCATGGGTGTAGGCTTGCTGGTTTATTCACTTTCCTGACTGGCTGACAGATTGTCCTCTGCAGGGAATGGATGAGCTCTGCCTGAGGGGAAACCCAAGCACGGGATAACTCACTCCAAGGATGGCTGCTCTGAAGAAATTCCTCCCTCTGCACTGGGGTTTCATCCAACACTGAGCCCTCCTGTACCCTCTTAGCCTGGTTCCTAATCTGGAAGCACACGTTCTTCCACTCCTACAGCCCTCCTTCAGGTATTGGCAGTCAGAGCACAGCAAAGGTGCATCCTTATCTCTGTTCCCACCGATATATAATGCTGTTATTAAAAGATGTGGAATATGATGTGGGGAGAGCTGTAGATGGTTGTCTTTTAAAGCCTGAATAAAGAGTTTGAGGTGGAGAAAATATTACTTTAGCAGTAAGGTCCTACTCTGGGCAACAGGGAGGTAACAGCTCATTTCCTTACATCATTTATTCTATACCTAACCTAGTGTCCCATTCCAGCCACTGCATCCCAAACAAGATATGACACTTCAAATCCTTCTGAGAAGAAGGATAAAATGTGAACAGTAGCCATGGGAATTCTGATACTATAATGGTGAATACCTAGGCATGTTTTTATCTGGTGAGTCTTATTCACATAGGTTATAAAACAGTTTATGGAAGACTGAAAGTAGCATTTCCTAGTAATTATTGTAGAAAAGAATTGAATTGCAAAGATCTTTAAGAATAAGAGATATTTTATGGGTATCTTCTCTGTAATGCCACAGTGAGATTATGAAAAAAAAAAGCTACAAAAATGCAGAAAAGCCAATAGACAAGGTAGAATCAGTCGTTGTCAGATGTGATTAATAATTTCCAGGTGGTGGGAGAAGACAGGAGAATGTAACATCTCAGCAATTACATCCAAGACTGAAAAAAAATTCTGTCTGGTTTTTGTCCATGGTGATGATGTTTCTTCTGCTCCATGAGTCAAATATCATTGCTTGGGAGAAATAATGATCTGCCATCAAATGTGTGAGCTTAATTATTTCTACCACCAAGAGAAAATAAGAACTTCAGGCTTCTGTCACTCTCTCCTTCAATTTTCCTTTTGATTTCTGTCCTGGAGTTTTGGGCTTCTCCTTATGACAAGGTCTCCCAAATGCTGCCATGGTGAGACAATGCCATCAGCTACACACAGAAGCTCTTCCTCCTGCTCCCTGCTAGCTCAGGAATCACCTGAGGCAAGCAGTAATAGCTCATTATCCCTCAGTCTGAGCATGAGCAATAATGAGCTGGCTGTTCAGTTGAAATTCTTGTTCTGTAATATAAACACAGTGCACAGCTTAGAGAATTTAAGAATCTCAGGGCTTAATTAGCATCATAAGAAATTCTAGGAGCAGTGACTAATATGGAACAGCACATTGCAGCTTGGAATTAATATGTCTCATAAGTTAAGATCAGGGTCTGGAGTATGATGAATGACTTGTGTAGCTGAGAGGTTGAAGAAAAGGAATATATTCTTTTCTGCCAATTAATTTAGTATTTTGGTTACTGACCAAGAGTTCTTGTCTCTGATATCTGCATCCAGCTGATAACTCTTGTTTCATTGGCTGATGTAGGGGGTGGAATTTTCCTCTCTCATCATACAACACCTAATGTATGGTTTGACTTCTTGGGTACTGGATGAAGTTGGATGATGAGGTACTCCTCAAAAACAGTGTGGCCATTGAGAGGGTTTAGTGCCTAGAATAGCAGCGAAACTGCTGATAATGCTCTTCTAGAACTTCTCCCAAATCAAAAGGCCTTAGAGGATATGGCAATAATTGGGGGTGAGGGAGGGCCCAGAGAAAGGTCAAGTTGCTGAAAGTTGACAAGAAGGATGGAGTTGGTATTGTGATGATTAATTATGATCCTTAGAAGGTTAAACTGTCCTCGGGAGATGAAGGTGGGTTAGTATGGAAGTCTGCTGAAAAGATCAGACTGTAGCCAGTGGGATGAGTTATTTCTAGCACAGACTCAACAAAGGAGCAAGCTGTGAGGTGGTATATTAATATCTGGGTCAAAATAACCTGTGCATGATTTTCTGCCACTTGCCACTTCTCCTATTGCTCAATACCACAGAGCAGAGCCTGGCTTCATCCTCTTGACACTTCCTTCAGATATTTATAAATATTGATGTGGTTGAGGTTAATGTGCCACCAGTTTCTGATGTTCCTTCTTGTCCCACCGTAGAAGTTGCAATCTCCTCATGGGTGTGAATTGACACCTCGCCCCTCCTCAGCCACTCCTGCCCAAAGATAGTAGTGTAAAAAACATATCTAAAAATAGCATTTTTTTGTCTTTTGGTTGGTTTGGTTCTGTTTAAGTTTTTTGTTAACACTGGTGTTTTTGACAGAAAGGGGCAGTGAAATGGCTGAAGGAACTGTCATACTTCATCGCGGGACACCTACCTCCAGTGCAAGGCTGGAGGAGGTCACACTCATGGTTTAGTGATGGACCTAGCAGATTTAGATTAATGGCTGGACTCAGTGATCTTAGATGTCTTTCTCAACCTAAAGGATTCGGTGATTCTGTGAGATGACTCTCTGGAAAATGTGACCTCAGCTCCAGATTGACAGCTGCCAGATCATTGTGTCTGGACGTGTCTATAAACAAATTGCTGGCTTTTCTGCTCAACAGCTTTGTTTCATGCTCTTTAATCCACTCATTCTATTGTGTTTGGTCTGGGAGGTTTCAAGCCACCCCTCAGTTCAAGATAAAAAAGCTGAAGTCCTTCTTTCACTGAAACAACTTCATAGCAAAAAATATGTCATTAATGTAATTTTCAAAATGTCTTTTTCTTCTAGAGATTTTCTGAAACAGAAGGGTTATTGTTTTTTAAACTTTATGAAAAGTGATTTCTGTTTCTTATTCTATCCTTGTGTTTGGGGGTTTTTCCCTTATTTTTCTTCTTTTCTTTTAAGCACTCATCCTTCCTTTTTACATCCTCTGGGGCAAAAAAAGCAACAGTTGGAAAAGAATATGTATCAAGTTCTACAGGACTGAAGGTCTGGGAGAAGATGGCTCTGCTACTTTGCCAGACTCACTGGGAGCAAGTTGCTCTCCTCTGTGAGGAACCCATTCCTCCTCTAACCAGGTCACTGGCATGAGGCTGGGGGTAAACAGGCTGCAATTCCCATTTCTATTACAGAAATTGGAAGATGGGAGTGAGTGAGTTCCTTCATGTGGCAAATTTGAAATGCTTTTCATCAGGGCTCCCAGGGACTGGCAGAGCCTGTCTCTCCATCTCTCCCCAGTTCTCAGGTGGAGCTGCAGGCACAAAGCCAGGTAAAGAGCTCCCCACCACCCGGACTCCAGCTGAGCATATTGTAGTTTTCCTTCCATCTACTGAGCCAATAAAATTACTTCTGCAGAAAGGAAATAAATCTGATTACCACTGTGGCCAGCAGATCCCTGTAACTTGCAGCTGTTGCCTGAATATTTTGCCCCAGTGCCAGAGGAAGTTGCTCTCCTGTCAGTCACTAATAGAAGCACCATGGCTGGTTCTCCAGCTCCAGATCACTCGCACAGCTCCCTCTTCTCCCTCTGTCTTTTCACTCTGCAGTGTACTCATTGTGCATGTAAATTTTATTTTTATAGGGACTGTTACAGTCCTCAAAAATGTAATACATCTCCATCTTTAACTGAGGTAAATGGAAGCTATTAAATGCTTAAAGCAGGTACATAAAACAGCTTCTAAATGTCTTCCTTTCCCTGGCACTGTTTGCAGATACACAGTGTGTATCATCACAAGTGTTCAAATTTTCCTTGCTTGTGTTTTTTGCATCCTCAAATTCTCAGCCTCTGGAACAGATTTTAACTGCCTTATTCTTCTTGGCAATGTATTTTTTAATTTGACAGCCTGTGTCCAAGAAATAAGGTCCTGTGTTTCCAGAGAGCCTTCCTGGAGGCACTCTTTAAGGACATACTCCTTGCTTGTCCTGCACAGGGTCAGAGACCATTTCAGGGAGCATCTTCAGGGCAGGTCCCTGGAGAGAGAATGAGCCTTGTCTTGGAGGTGAGCAATTGCTAAACAGCACTGGCTGCTCTAAGCTAGAAATAGCCTCCTTCAAAAAATAAGATTTATCATAGAAAGTTAGCTGTAATATTCTAAAATTGTTACCTTAATTGTAGGTAAGTAAGGGTTCAGTGCTTGAAATCTCTTTGTCCTCTTCCTTTAATTGGTAGTGCAGGCATTCCTGGTCCTGTGCTGCAGAATATGAGCCTTAAGCAGCAAAGCAAGAGCCCTAGAAAGTTCACATCTCTGTTGTTAGCAGGCCAAAAAGGCTTCACAGGCATTTAATTACTGGCACTGGGGCTGTGCTTCGCTGTACCCTCTTGCAGATATCCTCGTGCTGTGGTTCATGTATTCCTTTCTCTGTATCTGTGCCAGATCATGGTGATAACAGGTTTTTTGTATATTCTAGAGTTTCTTTTCCCACTATGGTTCTTTCTGTAAGGAACTGGCTTACATGTGATCAAATGTACCACATCTTGTCTACAGTTAGGGAAAAGGTTGCTATAAATATATGTATGGCACATGGTGAAAATTGGTATGATGGGTAGCTGCAGTTCTGCTCATCCAGTAATGAATTTTGACTTTGTAGTATCAGAGGCTGAAAGATTTCATTTTCAATGAGGTCAGATATTTTTAATGTCGATTCTACAGAATTAAGATGATTTACAAGGTATGCAAACCATTTCTATGGCATAAAAATAAATAGAGCATGAGAGAAAGCAATTGCTCTATTGCTCTGCCTTCAGTAGTGGAGTTTCTGAACACAAGGGGTCCAATTTTTGAGCCAGCTGCAGTTCAGCACAATTCAAGATCTGCAGAGTAGGATTTTGAAAGGAATATGGGTGAAGGTTTCCTGATGAAAAGAGGATGAGAAGACAAAAAGCATTGCAACGAACTAATTAAATTCGATGCCAGGAGAGATCTCTCTGATGCCTGTGTGGTGAGCAACCAGCAGGTGTCTTCATTACTTAGACTGCTGGTGACAAGTTACATATAAAATTATGGGGTAGCTGGTTTAATTTCAACTGCAAAGTCTTAGCAGGCCTCTGGAGAGATGGAGTGGGAGGAAAGCCCATAGATGATCAGTCTGTCAGGTCGGTATTTGGACAAGGAGGAGTGTTCCAGAATCTGGGCTCCTGTGAGTTTGAAATCCTTTTCTCTAAGAGTAAAGCAAATGAACAAAATAGGGTGAATTTTGGTTTAACAGAAAAACAATCACCGTGGCTGACCACTGCTGTATGAAGGCTTTGACTTGTATCCCAGTGGAATGTGGTTGATTTCACACAGTCAGGCTTATTTTCTACCCAAAAATGTGGGATCTCTTCTCTGGCAGCCCCAGCATGCATGAAGCCTTGGGACAGACGGAAGGCAAAGTTATTGGTGTTAATGGATGCTGTGCAATTTTCTCCTTTAAAGGAATTGCTTGCAAGGTGGAAAAATATGTTTCAGCAGTAACTGTGAGCTGTTATCAGACTTGTGCAGGTTGCAGGTTTTATAGTTAAGGATGCAAAGAAGAGTTCTTTCAAGTGCTGGCTTCGTATCAGAGCTGGGCAAAATGTGTGGACCTATTTCAATGCAAAAATATATGACATACTCATTGCTTTTTCATGTTGATTCATATAGGTGACTTCTGTCAATGAGATTTCGATAGCCCCTGTCTTAGAGGCAAAAAAAATGGGCAAGTCTGGCATCAGTTTGCAACTCCCCATTTCAATGGGGAGACAAAGAGGAGGGCTGTGTATTAACAGAACGTCTCTTCATCATATAATTTGGAGCCAAGGTCTACAGATTTTTTTCTCCCTCCCTGGTGCTCTCTTAAATGTTCACTCAGCTGTGAGAATGAAGAAATTGTAGGGAAAAAGAAGAGCAGCAACAAAAAATGGCAGGAGTTGAGGAAGCATCATTTCAGTTCTGCAGGAATGGCCTTTTACAAAGGTCAAACTAGTAATTGTTGTCCAGATGCTTAAATATGATATGGAAATATTTTTCTATACATAAAAGCCTGTCCTTTTGTTACAAATAAGACAACCAGTAAAGTGTGCTTGAAAGCCCTTACAAAATATAATTTTAAAATACCAAGATACCTCCTTTTATTAACTTGCCAAGACTGGAATTTGAAACAGTGTTTATTTTAATATTTTCACTCCAGTTAGTAGGAGAGTTTGAAAGATAGCTCTAATGTAATGTGATGTGTCTTGCCACAAGGAATTGGGAAGCCTTTGATTTATTTTGAAAATCTCTTTGCTGACTCAGAGTAAAAGTCGGGTGAGATGGAAGATATAAAGCACTGGTTTGTGTTTGCAATTACTTTCCTGTTGGCATCTTAATGGATAGAAAAGATATGAGTAGTGCAGGACACGTATATAAAAATGAGTTTAATTAATTTCAAAGGAAAATAAATATATGGAATTGAGCTTAGCTAGATTTTGACCAACTGAAATATAACTCATGATAAGATATTTAAAATATGCATATTTGCTGCATCAGAAATCAACCTTAAATATTTCACATTCCATCTTTATCTTTTTAGAACTATATGAAAGTTATGTTCCTTTTCTGGATAAAGTGGTGGTAGAATGGAAAGACAAGGTGTAATAGACAATAATAATTAACCAATTAAACCCTCTTGCTTTTACTAGGAATTGTAAAGTATCTCTCAGCTAAGACCAAAGTAAAGTTGGACTTTTGTTGGCAGGAGGGACAGAAAAAGTTTTGGAATCTGGAGCAACAGAGATAGTTCTGCATCCTTATTTCACCTCTGCAAACTGCAGGAGAAGATGATGGTTTTGCAAAGCTGAGATTGCTGCTGAGGAGCTCTGCATGGCAATCGGGGGAGCAATTACAGTCAAACTAAACCTGCTGCCTGACACATGGTGAGGGAGTCTGGTTATTTGTATTTTCACCTAGCTCATGCAGATAGCAAGAAATGGCCAGCTGCTCCCGTGCTCATTTTCTTTCTACTTAGCACAACATGTTTGTATAGTGCCAAATTAAATAAAATAATTTAAAAAAACAATCATAGCAACTCTTGCAGTTATCTTAATGATTAGAAAGGAGTGCAAAAACAACAGGGAATGAAGAATCCTGAAACACAATAGCTGTTTGCCATAATGTTATCTCTAGCAAAAGATAGAGTTTTTATTCCTAGATTCTTCTAGCTGAAATTGCTGGGCTTCTCTATCAAGAGGGTAAAATTGGCCAAATTGTACTTGCTGTCAAAGAAGCAGCTTTCCTTCTCACAATCTACTAAGCATAGCCATGGCTCCATTAAGCTGAGCCTTTTAAATATGCAGCAGAGCATGTCACTACAGGTAGAGAGCCCTGAATAAAGAGAGTAAGACATCTTCAAGAGAGGGAGGATGTGTGGCTTTGCTAAATTACATTGAGGGCAACTTATTAGCACCTCAGAAGTGCAGACGTATATGTGAAAATTAATGCTAGGCAGGTGTTTCCCGAAATAAATCCTCTCTGTTACTTTTATAAAGACCTGACATGGAATCAGGACTGTCTTTCCCATTTATCACACTGGCAGAGTGAGCAGGTTTCATCGTTTTTGACTACATAGCCAAGAAAGGAAGTGTGTAGTCAGCAGGGGGTGGGGAAGATGTACAGGCATGTGTATCACAGACTCTTAAAGCACTGTCCCAAGGAGGATCCTGCGTCTCTTGACTGAGTAGGGAGGGAGCATTTGTAGCAATCCAGGTCTGACTTCTGGGGCTGGAGATGGCCTGACTACTCATGACCTGCATCCAACATGTTATCCTGGTCTTCTCTGCAGCACTGGAGAAGACCCAGTGACCAGAACTGTTGGCATTTGGTTTATGCCTGAATATGTCCAGTCTCATGCCTGGGAGCAGCCTGAGCTCCACCAGCTCTGCTGACTGGTTCCATCTGACAGCGGAAGGATTCTAGACTCTTAGGTCAGGTGTCTGCAATATAAACTTCTGCTGCTGAATTTAGGCATGGTGATAATAACTACTCTGATTTCAAGCAGGAGAGGTCAAGTAGCACAAATCTGAGCTTATCAGAGATGAGTTGATGTGTTTGTCTTTGGTAGGTGCACAGCTCCCAGGATGTAGTACATGAGACCACTCCAAGCTCTGTTGATAAACTCCTCACTTCATCCATCTGGGCTAGAGTAGAGAGTTTAGAACTTTGATGCTTCCATAGGACCAGGATTCAGTTCTGGAACCAAAAGCACTAAATTTTGGTGATTTTCCTGGGTGACAGAGAGAATATACCCTTCACATGTGCGTAGCTGAAACCAGACTGGGGAGGATGGTTGACATGGTGGAAGGTAGATTCATGTGGATGTGCAAGCTGAAGAAATGGACTGGTAGGAACCTCAAGAAGCTCAATGAAGACAAAGGCAAAGCCTTGCACATGCTGGGTGAGCAAGAGAAAAGGACCTTGGGGTTCAGTGGATGACTAGTTGAACATAAGTGAATAACGTATCCTGAGTCACAGAGCACCAACCACAATCTGGGCTATGTTAGCAAGAGGAAAGAGCTTCAGGGAAGAAGCAATTATCACATTTCCAGGACACTCCTGAAAGCTCAGTCCATCAGAGTCCTGTTTCCTAAAGACACTATAGGCACTCTCATTTGAGTACTCACTTAAACAGTACAGATGGACTAGATGGAGAAAACCCCCAACATCCCATGGTCTGAGCATGTTTTCTGGAGGCTTAGAGCTCAAACCTTCATTTAACTATAGTACACATCAGTTCATGACTTATCACAGCAGTTACTTGTCCAATTTAAACATTCGAGCAGCTTTATTAAATTTACTGCTTAGGACTAAGGATGCTTTTAAACACTCTGCTAAGCTAGAGCTGTAAAAGCTCGTGCCTATGCAGCAGTTATCACGGGACCCAGAAGTGTCTCAGGCAATGTTTGCTATTGGAATACCATTACCACAGCTATCTATCAAGCCCTGGAGTGTCCAGGTGGCTGGTTCTCACTGTGTGGGTTTGCTCAGGAGCTATTGAAATTGTTAAAGGGTAGTTTTCTTCCTGCCACTGGCTCAATTATATCTCTGTTTTATAGACTTCATTAAAAGAGAATGATGAAGATGCCTAAAGAGAGTAGACAAGTTTAGTGGTGGTACAAACAGATACCTGAACATATATCCCTTGAAAAATTTGGTCTAAACTTGATTTGATTTATTTTTCACTAAAACTGTCTCCAAGTAATAGCTATTAATTAGCACTGTGAGGTAGTGTACTAGCAAGGTCATGTGTGGTTATCTTAGATGTTTCTCGAAAATTGGTGTCTGCATCACAAAAGAAATTTCATTTCCCCTTGAAACTTCAGCTGCAAGTAGTAATTGTTGGTGCATAAAAATGTTATTGCCTTTGCAGGTTGTGGAGCTGAGTTTTCAGTTACCTCATGATGCTTCAGTGTTGCTAAATTGTCACTTTGCAAGATTTTTTGAGGAGGCTATGTAATTTGTTTGCATTAGGAATTCATTTATTGTTAGTGGAGGAAAAGTACTTTTCCCCATAAAAATCCCCATGCTGATGACAGATTTCTATGTCATGCGCTACTGTACATTCTCCTTTAGTTTTGTTTCCACTCTGCAGAAGCCTGGAAACAGGAGTAGTGAAGGGAAGTTTTATGAATGTGAATAAGAAATGTTTATTAGAAGAGGGAGTAACTTTTATTAAACCAATATCCATGCCCCCAAACAGATCTAGTTTTGGCATTTGACTTTTGCTTGTTTGTGTGTTCCATCTGTGTTAGCTGGCCCAGTGACAGGCATGACCTTGCTTGAGAATGGGAAGGAAAAATCAGAGAATTTTCTGTAGCGTGGAACTTGTGCAATGACCACTTTTACGGGCAACCCAAAGATATTTCTCCCCTCTCTCCATTATCACCTTCTTGACCTCAGTCCTTAGGGTGCTCTGGGGGCCTGGGCAGCTTGACACTGAAGTGGAGGGTGAGAGGACCCTCGGGCTGCCTGTCAGCCAGCTTGCAGGAATGTGGAAACTCACCCATGGAGAGTGCCCTCAATGCCAGAGGGTCCAGTGGGGCTTTCAAATTGGCCTGTTCTCAGTGTAAATCCAAATCATCAGAAATTCTGAAACTATCTTGAGTTGTACAAGTAGCTCCTTCTTAAGTCTCCTCAGGTCATTGTAAGATTTTTCAGACAGAAGCAGTAATGTTTGGTTAAATTTATGTGAAACCTTGGCAAAGGCAAAAAGGCAATATCTGGATATCCAGGTCTATTTCTCCAGTGCTGCTCTTCTTTCACTGTAGCCTCTCTACATCACTATTTAGTAAAAATTGAAAAGATGAAATATTTGCCTGAAATCCTTGAAGGCTGTTCAAGTTCTGACTTGTCCAAAGGACATAAATTTGTCTGTAAAACAGATTTCATAAAACCTTGTACCTGCACACAGAGAGACTGTTCAGATATTGCCAGGAAATGGCACTAACAACCTACCTCCACTACAATTCCACTAGAAAGGGGACTCCTCCACCTCTCCACTACATCTTCTTCCACCACTCTGTGAGCAGCAGGCTTTGAACAGAAGAGTCCAAGAACCAGGTGTGTCCTAGGTAGGTCCAGAGCTGTGTCATCATGGTAAAATGTTGCCATCAACCATGATCCTGGCATAAAATCCAAAGGTCCACAGAAAGAAGGAAGAATTTTCCTGCTTCTTCTACCATTTAAAACACAAAGACTGAATGACATTGTCATTTCTGTGTTCTGAAATTACATCCAGAAGGAATGACCATAACAATCACTGCAATAATGTAGGGGAGTTTGCTTGATATTTTGTTGTGAAACAAAAACCAAACCAAACCAAATCAAAAACAAAAACAAACAAAACCCAAAACAAACAAACAAACAAACAAAAACTTGAAGAAAGTGTGGAAAAAGTCCAGACTTTTCTTTGAAACTGGCAGTGTAGTTCACTGTTAAGAATGTTATTAGATTAGAAAAAAAAAAAAAAAAATTATTTGGCATGTACTTTTTCTTTGGGTGCTTTTTTGCTCACATTTTTTAATAATTTCAATTTTAAATAAATTCATTTCAAAATGCTTAATATTTCATTTGAAAGAATGTTCTAGTTTCCTGTGCCTCAATAAGCTATCCCTAAAATGTATTTTGCCATATGCATAGGAATATTATGGCAAAAAAAAAAGAATATAAGCAGTGCATAAAATTGACACATCAATATGAATTTAAGTAGCAGGGTGACTTGTATTGAATTTTTTCTCAGTGCGAGGATCAATAATTTGTCTGTTGACAAATTTAAAATTACTGTAAGTGGCAAACAATCTCGTTTTTGGTTCTCTGAAAGATGATACTTTCAGAGTCCCATGACTCCAGGTCAGGAGTGTGTGCATGTTGCACAACCCCTTCAGTCTCAGCTCTGCAGGAGATGGGTGTGTTTGGGGTGCGTTTACAGTGCCACTCCATTTGTAAAGCATGTGATCCATGCTGCAGAGCTAGAATCCTCTCATTGAATTTTGCATCAGGAGTTAACATCATGAAAATATATTGGGGCTGCACATAAATTCATCTATTATTTCAAATCCTAAATTAATCTCTAACAAGACTGGTGGCAGTGGTAGAAACTGCAATACAATTAGCATGACATTTCTGATAAGCAGTGGGCTGTGTCGATGTTGGCCAGGCTGAAAACATTAAAAAAGCTTTTATTTTCTCTAGAAAACACTAAGAAAAAGTACAAAGTAATTTATTTTCCACTGTTCCTGAGTTTTTCTTGATGTCAACCTTAACTTTACAGAATGCAGAATCTGCTGGGAGTGATTTTCATTCTAAGATTGTCCTCAATCTGCTAAGTACTGATGACAATACACAAGTGGTTGCTGTCTTAATATCCAAGCAGCCTGAATTAGATACAGAGCATGGTAGCAATGCATTATGTGTTGCTGGAATGGAATTTAAACTGTTCAAGCATACAAATTGGAAACTCATTCTGAGGAATTGCTTTGCTTTCCTAAACTGAGTATATGTTAAAAACAGCCAAGACATTCAAGAGAATTATTGCTGGAAATGAATGTAATAATATAATTCATGCTGTGTAAGGCAGACTTTAGTCTTGATAGATGCTGTTTGGTTGGTGTTAAACTCTGATTTGCAGAACAGGAAATTCCTTAAGGAAGCAAAATCTCTTGCCAAAGCTGGCATTGCGAGTGCTCAGTGATTAACAATGTGCCAAATCATTCACTAATAACTTAGATAGTCAGCCAGCACAGCCACCAGCTGGTTTGAAAACACCATGAAAGCAATTTACAGACCCCTTAGAAATTTAAAGTGGGATAATATAATTGCCAATATAATAACACCATCTTTAACTCAAACTATTTTTTTAAAAGAAAAAGCTAGAAAATTCTCACCTGAGCTGAGAAGAGTCAGTTTACCTCCTCTGTTCACTAAGGAAAGAGCCGTGTCCATTTTCTCTTTATGCAGAACAACATTAATCAAAGACCAATTGTCCAGTACTTAACTAACCTTTCATACAATACCTCCTTGAGGAATTGACTGGAGTATTTCTTGGGCGAATTTGGTGATATTTTGCTGACAAGAAAGAAAATTTACTGAGTATTCTGCCGAAGAAGCCTTGTATTTCTGTGAACTGAGTCTGCCTGTATGTTGAGGCAGACACATCTCAGATTAGTTCATCATCCCCTCTCAGCAATGCCCTCTGTAGAGCTGGAGGTGCGAGGGTGGCTTGTGCAGCCCATGGGGTTGTTTGACACTTTCTGTGTGCTGGGGATTGCTCTATTCTTGCCAAAAAACAGGGGTACACAAGGACTGGGTTGTTCCTGGCCCATCTTGGGGTCATAAGTTTGTAGTCAGCTGCAATTTGCATAAGGGTTTAGGAAGGGCTTAGGAAGTCCCGTGCTTTGATTGGTCATGTTCAGCACATGGTGTTGGCACAGGAGAATAACATATCTGCAGTTCCTCTATGCCCATAGGCACCCGCCAGAAACTCGGATGGTTTTTATGCACTCTTTATTCAAGACTGTTTCAGGACTGTGAGTGGTGGAAGGGAATGAGGTTGAGGAAGAGCTGGGTGGTCCAGCAGGGTAAGTTATGGGCTTGGAAGCAACTTTTCCTCTCTTCTGGTTTCTGAATGACTTCTAGCCAGGTTTCTCCCAGATCTCTTCAGGCTCATGGGCTGTGCTTTTCAAGGCACACTAATGATTTGCTCACTACTGATGTGTAATCTTTCCTCATTTGCTTTCTCCCTTTCCTAGTCCCAGAGAACAAGGAAAATTCAAGGACTGTGAGCAAGGCTGGGTGGTAGCGGGTTAGAGTTGGGAAAGACAAGGATTACCTAAATATCCATACATTGCTTCTACTTACCAAGGTAGAAGTTTTACAGGAGCTAGAAGAAGAAATAAGGCCACTTTCAGGTTTGGTGAGCAATGGAAAAGTGTGTGCAAATCTGGAAGCCAGTGTGGCATTCTCTGATAGCAACAGCCACAAAGTAAATTGGAGAAAGCAAATATTGAAGACATGAGCCTCAGACATAGCCCCTTCTGTGTGTCTTTCCAGGAATTTATATAAGGAAACCTTTCTGTCTGAGAAGCTAAGATGTCTTAATTTTAAAACCTGGGAAGGAATTCAATGATTCCTTCAAGATGAAAACTAAATAAAATATCTTTCTATCAGAAATACAAGTTCAGTTGTTGGGTTTTTGGGTCTATGGTTTTCAGTTTTGGTGGTTTTCCCCCTTCCCATAATTATAGAACACTTCAGTGCAGCTATCCACGATTTCTTTCTGATCTTAACCCAAAAATATTTAGCAAAATTTAACAAATTTCATTTCAGAAACTATAAAATGTCATGATTAAAATATGGCAATCAAAAATGTTAAAATAGACATTTTCTAAATGCTTCACTCTTGAGTTTAATTTCTAAAATCTAGTTAGGCTTGACACTCTTCAAAATATTTATAGGAAAATATTTGACTTAAAAGGGAAGATACACTATTGTGCCAACATCAATCTTCTGAATTCACGAGCTTTCAGTCAGAGACAATATTGGGCACTGAGCCTTTCAAAGCCTTAGTGAGATAATGATAAATTATCCTCATTTTTTATAGAGAGAAAGTACAGTTAGGCATTTGCTCACAAAAAGAAGAGAGCTGCCTGAGACAGTCCTGAGCCAGGAGGGAAAACAAAGGCAACCTTCAAGCTGAACGTGGGCATTGGTCCCTTATGAAGCAGTAAGAGCCTTCCAGGACTGAGCTGGGGCTTATGAGGTTATTCTTTGCTGATTCAGTTGATTTAAATACATTTGCTGTGGGTTTCAGCTGCTTAATTTGCTACTGTCATGGGGCAGAGAGCAACTAAAATCAAAGCACTGTAAGGATTATTGTTTTCATTCTCTCTTAAATTGTGACACTTTAAAACAGAGTTCCTCAACAAGAGTATGGCCTTCTCTCAGGCTGAATGTAACTGTCTAGTTTAATGCAGAAATCACCTATTCTACATCCAAAGTTACAAAATACAGAATCACAGAATCATAGAATCATAGAATCATAGAATCATAGAATGGCTTGGGTTGGAAGAGACCTTAAAGACAATTTTGTTCCACCCTCCTGCCATGGGCAGGGACATCTTCCACACAACCAGGTTTCTCAAAGCCCCATGCAGCCTGGCCAGGAACACTTCCAGGGATGGAGCCACAGCTTCTCTGGGCAACCAGTGTCTGTGCTTCACCACTCTCACAGGAAAGAATTTCTTCCTAACATCTAATCTAAACCTTCCCTAATTTGAAGCCACTGCCTGTTGTCCTGTCACTTCATGCTCTTGGAAAAAGTTCCTCTCTCATCTTTCTTTCCTCTCCCTTCAGATACTGAAAGGATACAATCAGGTCACCCCTAAGCCTTCTGTTTTCCAGGCTGAACAATCCCAATTCTCTTAGCCTTTCATTGTTGGAGAGGTGCTCCATCCCTCTAATCAATTTGGTGGACCAAGTTGGTTATGGGGTCTTGAGCTGAAATAATTTTTTGTTGCACAGTCTTAGAATGGTAAAAGGGGTATAAAGTGCTGCTCTCATGACAACCACACAGTGGTTTTGAGCAGTGTGCACCAATGAAATAGGGAAAAGTACTACGTAAGATGACCTTCACTTCCATAGAAGAGATGAATGCTCCCAGGAGACATCTATCACAGTTGAGATAGTCTCCAGAAGCAGAGCTTTATTTGGGAGTTCAGTAACAGATGAATAGATTTGGCTGTCAGGAAGATTCTCCTGAAACTTCTCTAATTGATTAACATTGATGCCGTATATGCCTTTCTTGCCTCACTGTGCATATTTCTTCTTTCTTCACTCCACATACTTATTCCCAGTTCCTCATTATTCATTCCCACCAGGATTATACAAGGACTTGAACTCCTAATTCCTTCTGAATTTATTTTCCCATCCATTTTTGGTTTTCAGCTATTATTTTCCCTGTAAAGAAACTTCAATATCTTGACTTCAGATTATGGGCAAAAACCATTATGGCAATGCTTCTGTTTGCAGTTTTGGTAGTTTGGGACAGTTTGTGTAGTGCAATGTAACCTTGTACAGATTTTCTCAACAAAGAGCAGACCAAGTGTGTCAATTCAGATAACATATCTTTAGCTACTGACCAACCTTTTCATGTCTTCAATTTCTTCAAGTGATATTCTTCACTTAAGTAGAGCATTTCATGCTTTTGAATTTCTTTTTATTTACTTTAAAAAACTTTACAGAACTTAATGATTTATGTGCAAGGAAAACTTCTGGATTTTGCAGAATATGGTCCTTGGGAAAGCAGAAAAATTCTGAAGTTTTTTGGCTATATAAGTAAAGTTTTCATTATTTTTGAGACAGAGATTAACAGACATGAGGGGAAAAGAACATCCTCCAATCATTTCTAAGCCTCACTTTCATCTGTTTCTAATCTTTGTGAATTATCTTTCCATTACCTCTGATATACCCAAGAAGGATTTAGAGTTCTGTGATTATATCCCTACTTATGTGATTTCCTTGATTATTAATGACAGCATTGTCTTACAAAAGTATTTAACAAACCAAATGAAGGAACACTTAAACTTCTGGGATTTGAGGGACATCTTCAAGACCTGGATATTCAGATTCTATCACCTTGCAGTCTCATAACCCCTGGGATGTAAGAGTTTATCTTTATAAAAACAGCAATGCTCCATACATCACAGGACATGTGGATTGGATAAACTCACAGGCTTTCATTTTTCTCTTACTTCTCTCTTCAGCTTGTCACTGCAGTAACTCTTGCTACTCTCTGTAGGCAGAACTCAAGTTAATCTTCTACCTGCAAAGGATCCCACAATGAAAAGAGGCAATTTATGTTATTGGCAACTCAATGGAAGTTAAATAAACCTATGTGTCTTTATGTACCAATCTGTAGAAAACATATTTAAAGTTTCTTTTGTCCCCAGAGCAAGTTGGTTTCTTAGATCTCCAATGTCCCCAAGTAAGGTCTGTTTTGCCCATGATGGTAGTGGGTGAGTGACCTTCCTTGGCCCAGCTCACAAGCCTTTTGTTATATTGGGGGGGGAGGGATAGAGAGGTTGGGTGGGCACCTGTCATTCAGCCAGGATGAATCCACCACAGAGACCAGCAAAAAAAAGTGGAGCAGAAGTTTAATACTCAGTAGTTTTCATCTGGTTTCACCTGGATTCTTGTAGGTTTCGTTTTCCTTCCTTGTATTTCTACACAGAAGCTATGATGAGAAATGTAGACCTAGATGCAACCTGCTAAGGAATTTGCATTGATTTAAGACCCAAACCCAGCTCGTGTTATTCCTATGGATAAAGAACTAGACTCTCCTCTCCAGGGCAGGCCAAAAAGAAAGCTTATCTGCTTGCATGCCAGACTGACAGTTTGATTTAAACAGGTTGTCAAGTTCAAATCCTGAGGATTGGATCTGCTCTCTAAGAAGCCTTGAAACCTCAGTATTAGTTAATGTATGTTGAAACTGTGAGATTTTTAGCACTGTTGCTGTGTTACAACAGTATAAGTAAAAACTCATTAATTTTATGATACAAGTAAATGCTACTCATGCCAGTGCAGCTGATCAAAGACCCTGACATCTATAGACCAATAAGGGAAAGCAGAACAAGCCATACTATTTTAATATCACTTATAAAGGAGGTTGGGAACAAAGGGGATGTTAATCTTAGAGCTTCAGGCACTGTGACTTGCCCAGGTCAGGGGTTGGGTAACACCCAGGTAAGCATTGTTGAACCTGGAAGAATCTGTGACTCAAAAGATATTTTTGTCAAAGGTGACAGTGTGGCAGTGGACTATTCCATATATTCCCTGCTCATTCCAGTCCAGGGTGGTTTGACACCTCATCACGCATAAGCTTTATTTAAACACAGTGAATAGAGATGCTGAGTAAAAAAGATTTCAGGAATAGGTTTTCTTGAACTTTAAATTTTAATGTGGCTTTTTTCTACAGATTTTTCCTTCTACAATTTTCACACTGAAAAATATAATTTTAATACTAAACAGAAGTTCATGTTTTTATATACCTCCTTAAAATCCCCAAACCCACAGATTTCTCTAGCAAGTAATATATACATTATTGCTCCTGCCTGCCAGTGTTATTAGCCTACCATATATGAACACAGTCTCTTTCTAAATCATAGCCAATTCCTGCACAGCCTTCCAAATCTTTAATTAGCATAATGAGCAATAGATGACATTTAATAAAAGCTTGTCTCTCCTTGTAGTTCTGGTATTAGTCAACTGTGCAATCTATGGGAAGGCATGGTTAACTCAGGGCTGAAAATTTTGAGTCACATTCTCACATGATTTGCAAATTATCTGATAGAGCCACGTCACCACCTTAAGTTCCATTTCTCCTATTTGTAGAATAGAAGCTAGTCACAATGATGTTAAACTCTTTTATAAACTGCTTTGGACAAGATTCATCTCAACATTATGTACTTAGAACATATCTGTCCTCATCAAACCTCACAGGACAGTCAGACAGCACTCTGGTCTCTGTAGTCTGTGAAGTTTAGAATGATTCACCTGAAAAAAATAAGGTTTCCACCATAGAATGGGAACAGTCTCCCACTAAACTCTTTTAGCTTCAGCAATCAGGTATGCTCACACTGTAAAATCTAAAGTTACTTGAAGACATTTACAGATGAAGACATTTACGTGGTATGTCCCCACATTCAATTAAAGATCACTTTATAAGTGGGTACATTAGTTTGAGTGAGTCACAACTTGTGAGTTTGGAACACAGACCATCCTTGGTGTGTCTGGACAGTTAGTAGCACACTGGAGGTATAAGTAGAGCTCTCAGACTTCTATAATATTGACTGGTTTGCTTTATGGAGAATTTTATTAACTTTTTATAAATTTGTTCTAATCACGGCTTGAAATTAGTGTATTTATGGATTTTTGCATGAAAAACCATAGAAAAATTTTGTTGGAAGGGATTTTGGGAGCTCATCAGATTTAATATCCTATGCAGACTGCTGCCAACTCCAAAATTATATTAGTTTTCCCTGGACCTTCTCCAATCGAGTTTTTAATATCACCAAGGAGAGATATGCCAGAACTAGTGATTCTCAGGATAATTATTATATCCAAGTTTGACCATGTTAATTTTGACTTTTTTTTTCCCCTTATTGCACTCAGAATTTCTCTTGATGCAATCTGTGACCACTATCTCATCTTGCTGAGTACCTCTGAGAATGAGTCTGGCTCCATCTCCCCTATATCTAATCATTGTGCACTTGGTCTTTCCATATCAATTGTATGCAGTCAGCACTGTAAGACAGGCTTTAATTTCATTTATATAGCAGGCATATTCTTAGTTAATGTACTGTTCATATTTTTAAGTAATAAAACAATATGGTGATTGAAAAAACCCAGGAATTTTTGACTGAAAAATGCATTCGAATACTTATCAGTGATTTCGGGTTTCTATTGAACAGGCTTCTTCCATCAAGACATTTTATAAAGACTCTCTGTGACAGCTTCTACAGGAGGTGTTGCTGATGATAATCATCATCTATGCATTTTCAGCATGGATACTTCAGAAATTACCAAGCACTCCTTAATAATTTTGTTCTTTCTGATATCTATGAAAATTAGTAAACTGTGAAATTAAGAAGGGACTGTTAAAAAGGGTCACAGTGTATTTTCCTGTGATCTGCAGAGGCAGGCTCAGATGAATCAAATAACAAAAAACTCATGTAATTCTTTTTCATTATGAATCCTTAGCTGTTGTAAATTAAAGAAGCAATCTAAATCACCAATTCAAACTGCCCTGAAAGCATCTTCATTATTAAATGGAAGACATAAAATAATAAGGCAAAAAACATGCTTTCTCCACCATATGTAGATCTGTTGCAAAGTTGAAATTCATTTCAAAGACAGTCCCAGTCTTTATCCAATCTCTTGGTTGTTGAGGCACTTAGACTAGTAAACAAAACAAGTTACAATCTTCTTCTACAGCAAACCTTCCCCTCACATAGGAGGTGGCTATAACCAGTCTGTCTTCTGGGAATGGTCCCTCGCACATTCTGTTTTTCACATTGTTCCAGGAATTTCTGGTTGACCCTGAGGAAATACAGCCTGGAGAGCATGCTAACAACTAAACAGGATGAATAATCATGGCCCAGTTCTTGAACCTGAGACCTGCTTCTGTTTGTTTGCTATTGTACACCTGTCTTTGGGTATTCAGAGAGCTGTCCTTGCCCTCTGACACATCAGGAGACATTATTTTCATTTCCAAGGCTTTCAGTACTTTTCATTCTGATAGACAATCATAGTGCAATGAATCGCTTTCTGTGGCTTTCTTTGTCATCACATAAATTGCAAAGCTGTGGTTTAATACACATTTTCCCATTTTGCTGAGGCAGCAGACAGGAGGATTTAGAACATGTCAGACCTTCATCACAGCATTACCTGTCAGATGAGTCTTTCTGCCAAGACACACAAGTAACTTTAAACCTAAAACCAAAATGAAACAGTATTTTTCTTCCCAGAAGAAGTGCCATGTGTTGCCTTATTTGGGTGAAGTAAAACTAAATTTTTTCCTTACTCACTTCCATGCATATTCTGAACTCTTCAAACAAATCTGTTTCAGCACTGGCAAAAGGTCAGAAGTGGATGACAAGCAGGTTCTCAACTCCACTGAAATGTGCATTCAAATACTGAAGCTTAAAATGTGCACAGCCAATAATTCTTTACAATTTTATGATCATATTAAAAATTTGGAATCATTGAAAACATATGTATGATGGGTGGGAGCAAGAGGTACAGCTCTTAGCTGATGGAATTTATTGTGTAGGTCTTTGCTCTCTTGAAAAATATTGGCAACTTACACTTGATTTCTACTTCACTACTTGAAAGACTTGGTTTCCTTTGAGCTTTACATGCTTCATATAAGTATTTCTAGAATTAATTTAATTTGTTAGGAGTTTTACACTTGAAAAAAGCTAAAATGAAGGTAATTGTTCTGAGAATTTGGGGTTTTGGCTTGGGTTTGTTTTCAGATTACAAGGCACTCTCTAGCGATATTTAGTGCTAACACTGACCTGTGCGTGACTGCAGTTTATTTAAAATAGTGCTCAAACTGCAACATTTCTATACAGTCACAGCATTGTTTTAAATTCCAAGGGCTTTCTAGTAGCTTGATTATCAATTCTAATAGGTTTTCTAGAAATTCAAGTTAGCCTGACTGGTCTTTAATTCTCTGGCTCAGTTGTTCTCAGACATTTCAAGAAACTTTCTGCCTGAACTACATCACTGTGTTCAAATTCACTGTCACTGAGGCATGATCATAATTGTGCTGTTGGCTCTTCTGGGAGGTGGGAAGGAGAATTGCAAATGCCAAGGAGGTACCTGCAAGAAGAGAAAAGCCTGGAAGGTGCTATCCCTGCAAACAGTCCTGATTAGTCATGGAGTTGTCTGGAGTACAAATCTACGCTTGCTGCTGACATCTTCCTGCAAAGGAAAACCACCTCAAGAAACTACCCCAGGATCATATTTGTTTGAGTTAACTTGTGTAAATAAAGGGAATTTATGATAAAACTTTGAAGTCAATGTCCAGATGTCAGTACAGGGGTAGGACTAAAGGTCCTGCTTTGAGGATGGGCTGGCTCAGCTGCAGAAGTGTGAACCAGTCATCAACACAGGATTCATCAACACAGGATTTGTAATTTATGGACAAGAGAATAAGAAGAAATGCCCAAATCCTTCACCAAGGACAAGGGAACTCTTTCAATCCACAAAAGCTCAAAGATGATCCCTACTGACTTTAAAATTACCCATGCCAGTGGCAGTTGTCTAGATCTATAGAAGGGATTTTGTGAGATTCTGTTCATCTGGAAAGGTTTCTGCTGTGTAGGAAGCATTAAAGCTGCATTTACCTTCATGTGAGCTGTATGCTCTCTTTGTTGATGCTATTAATGTAGCAATCATCTTGTCACAGCCTACAGGACAGAAGGGGAGGTCTTCTATCACACAATCTTAGTCCTCAAATAGGAATGACCAAGATATAAGAGAACTTCAGTGATGTCACATGGTCAATCTTCTATAGACCTGAATATATTTATTTCTTCACTATAAAATTTTTGAATACAAGAAATTGTACTGGAGCACACAAAATCTTTCATTCTAGGCTAATTCCCTGCTACCTTATTATTCAGTTTCTATAACTATGAACTGGAGGGTGGATGCTCTCTTGCATGTGAGCTGGTGCCCGAAACAAAAACGTATTTTAAAGCATCCCATCCAGAGGCAAAGGAGTTGCTTCTGATTTACATCTATTCTGGACTGAATGGAAAACTGGGGTAAAAAGCAGTCCCAAAACTCTACTATTATTGTTCAGATTTTGTTGAACAAAGTGTTTAATTCAACTTGGTTTTCAGAGAAACTCCTAATTAAGAGTATAAGATTCAGTACTTTATTCTACACAGGTGATCAAAGCCAATTAGGGATCTTGCCCCAAATCTGGATAAGCAGAAAGAAATACAGATCTCTGTCACTGTGTACAAGGCCATCCATCCTTCCCCAGGCTTCAGTGGCTTTTGCTGCTCTCTGGTACACACAGAAGTGCTGCTGGCTCAGAGGAGGCACAACAGGTGAGCACAGACAGCAGGGCTGGGACAGAAATTCCCAAAAACAAACACGATGCACCCAGCTGGGATGAAGGCAAAGAGAAAGCTGGAGGAGGTTTAAAGCCTTTCAGTGTCCTCACCCCTGTATGAATTTATCACCCACTTCACATTGGATCCAGCATCTCAACAGAGCTCATGTCTCAGGCCACTGTGACCTCCTGCAAAGGAATAAGTTGTAGATCATACCCATACAACACGGCTCTGAGGCATGGGAGCCAAGTCAATTATAACTTAGCAGCTCAACTAAGGTTCAGAGACATAAAAATCCTTGCATTTGCTTTTTTTCTGCACAATTCCTCATCTTTGAAACTGGGATAATGCTGACTTACCTCACACAGGGGTTAAGAGAAACCCATTAATGTTTGTGACCAGAAATAAAAGTTAGAAGGTTAAGTGATTGCTGTCCATGCCAATAATTCATCACATTGGGCATAAAATTAGAGTCCACAATGACCTTTCCTTTCCTAAAATATTCTTTTGGGCCAGACTCTGGTATCCCCTCTAAATCCAGAATACACACCTATGTAAGAACAAATCACTTGTAGGTTTGCTGTGGTAAAAACATTTTGCTCTCATTTTAATATAAACAACTCTTACTATTAATCAGATATCAAAGTTCATGCAAATCCTTTCAGGCAGATAAATATTTTTTACTACTACCATAAAATTGATGATAAATTAATTGTTCCTCATTTCCATAAACATATTCAACAGTAGAATGTCTTTCCTAGGTAATGCAATTACCTATTAATTATTTCCTTGTCTTCATAAAAATGAATATGTGAGAGAGAAATTTATGTATACAATAGAATGTAGAAAAAAGCTTCCCTTGCATGGGTGTAAGCTTTTATGTAAGACTTCACTAATGGTTTCTGTATCAGCTACAAATTTTCAGGTTCATCAGAGTAATTACGATTCCTGGCTCCAGCTTCTGTCATAAATGAACCCTCATTTTTATGTATGCTTCTGCTGAGAAAATTATGGCAAGTCCTAAAGTCATTGGGTTCCCGAGTGACTTGAAAACACTGGATACATACATTTGTATGCATACACAGCTTTGCCAAATACTGGCCTTTTATGGGTTTTTACAGGGACTGGGGCAGGGGAGGATCGTTGAGACTTGTGCAAAAAGGCTGTAATACCTTGCTGTGTTCTGTAGTCATTGTCAGGGTTCTCCCTCCCCGTTTAGGGGGAAGGAAGCAATTGTCTGCAGCTGTGAAAGTCATTGGACAGGCTGAGCTCCTCTGGCCCTTCTGAAAAATATCCGGAGACAGCCAAAAGTTCAAGACAACAAAGGCAGGGTGTAGCATTTGACAGAGACAGGAGACAGGATTGGGAGCAAAGCAGATGGTGACATTTCCTCTCTCTTTCTTTTGCTACAACCAGCCCTAAGGAACTGAGATGGAAGCAAAGTGCCATCTTCTACCCTCCCTGCAGCCAGACTTAACATGAGGATGTGCTTTGATGCAGCTTTATTCAGAGAAGGTGACAAACTGCTGAAAATTATAGAAGATCAGAGGTTCTGAATAAAGAAAAATTCCCAGTTGTGCTTGTGGCTCCACAGGGCTCTGATATTCAGGGATGTGCTCTGTCCCTGGCAGATTTACAAGGCTTGCAGGGTGCCTCCATATGAGGAAACCCTACAGGGATTTCCACCCTGGAAGCTCTGGACATGCACTGCACTAGAGGAAAGGTGTTCATACACGCAAGGGTGGGTACCAGGGTGGGATAATTCCTGTTTCTACCTGTGGATATATGACTAAAAATGCCAAAAAATGCATTGAAACCTTCCTGAGTCTCAGAAACATCTCACTGGTAGTCATAAAAATATTTCCTGGGGAGTAGAATCCACCTGAAATCTCTGTATGCTCTCTGTTAGATGAAAGTAGGCAAAAGAAACGTTAATTGAATTGCACCAGTGACTACACTGGATTAACAGTATCGATAGTTACCTGCTACCAATAGAGCTTCTACCTGTGGAGAACATCTATAACCACCAAAAATCCTTTTTTCTTCTTGTCTTTGTTTGAAATTTGAGGCTATGTCTCTATTATTAAATTCAACGGTGGCAGGGAGGTTTAATAGGCAATGAAAGTCATTGTCTCTGCTGCCAAATTGCCAGAATGGCCTCCAGAGTGGCTGGACTCAGGGCTGGAGACACAGACCACCAGGCAGATCAGGCCCATTGCCAACAGGAACCTTGGATCTCACTACCCTGATTTGAACATTAATAGGGTATAATAATATGATCCTAATTCCATCCCATAGAGCTTGTGGCCAGCAAGAGATTCCCAGAGCCTGTAGAGGGAACACAGGTCAGCAGAAGAGTACCTGGGGGGCACCAGAAAGGAATTTTGGCTACTCCAACCAGAAATTTGGCTTCACTGAGAGCCCAGCTTGCATGCCTCTATCACACACACACACAGTCACCAAGGGGAATAAAACAAAGCAGTTAGAGGCGTGCACTGCCTGGACAGCTGTGATTTCTGGACATCACAGAGATGTGGTGGGATGGCCCCTGTGACTGGAGGGTTGGAGTGGAAGGATCTTTGGGAAGGACAGGCAAGACACAAGGAGGGATGACACCCTCCACATCAATGACTGCACAGAGCAGTGAGTGCACAGAGCTCCATCTGGGGGTGGAGGAGGAGCTGACTGCGAGCTCCTGGATCAGGATTAAAGGGGGGGCAGGGACAGGTGACACTATAAGGTGGACCTGCTGCAGGTCATCCAACCAGGAAGACTGAGGGGATGAGACCCTGTAGTGTAGAGACAGATGGGAGTGAACACACATTTCCAAGCCCCTGTCCTCCTGGGGGACTCTAACCAGACCAATATCTGTTGGAGGGACAACACAGAAGGGTGTAAACAATCCAGGAGGTTCTGAGGAAGTGTTGATGACAACTTCGTTCTCCAAGTAATAGAGGAGCTATGAGGAGAGGTGCTGTGCTGGACCTTGTTCTCACTAAAAAGTAGGGGTTGATGAGGAATGTAAAGCTCCAGGGCAGCCTTGGCTGCAGTGACCCTGAAATAATGGAGTTCAGGATCCTTGGGCCAATAAGGAAGGTGCATGCCCTGAACCTCAGGGGTGTAGACTTTGGCCTCTACGAGGATCTACTTGGTAGAGTGCCATGGGATAAAGCCCTGGAGAGAAAAGGAGGCCCAAGAAAGTTGGTAAATATTGAAGGATTTCCTCCTCCAGTAGCTAAAGTGGACTACAAGAAGGCTGGAGAGCCTTTTACCTGACTTTTGAGAAAGTCAGGTGAAGATCAGACAGGAGGGGTTGAATTTAAACTGAAAGAGAGTAGGTTGAGATTAGACATTAGGAAGAAATCCTTTCCTGTGAGAATAGTGAAACACTAGAGTAAATTGCTCAGAGAAATAGTGGATGTCCCATCCCTAAAAGTGTTCCAGGCCAGGCTGGATGGGGCTCTGAGCAACCTGGTCTAGTGGAAGGTGTCCCTGCCCATGGCAGAGGGTTGGAATGAGATGATCTTTAAGATCCCTTTCAACACAAATCATTCTGCTAATTGTTCTGCTATGTAGGTTTTTCCATGCTCCAATTCAAGAGAACAATCCAGATATATTTAACTTCTGGGAATAGATGTAGTTTAAACTTTTGGGGGTTGAAATGATAATTGCAAAAGAGATCAAGAGTTTGTTTTGCATAATATGTCAGCAGAGTATGTTGTGCATGATCTTATAATGTGCACTTCCCTACTGGCAATTATATATCTCGTTGTAGAAATCTCACTTTTGTAATTAATGTTGCTTCATTTTCTACTGGGAAATATAATTCGTGAGTGGAATGGCAAAAAACCTTAATAAATCAATGTCAGTGTTCAAAGGCTTAAAAAGCCTGTGGCAGAAATTAGAGTTGCTTAAATGATACAAGCAGGTAATCCTATCACAACCTAACAAGACCCTGTTTATCTTCAAGGCTGAAATAACCGATACTCAGTCTTTCAATATAAGCCACATTTGTTTAAAATGCCTTTTCACGTACTGACTTGATGAAACTAATTCTACCTGTGCAGTAATTAATTTCCTAATGTAAAACCAGCAACCAGCGTGAAAAAAACCTTCAAATCTTCAAAGAGGGTAAGTTAAAATGTTTATTCTCTTGACCAGTATGCTAAAAGACGGTACATATGGTTCATATTCTGCTAAGAAGTGGGAGATCTTTAAGATAATCCTCCCCTTTATAGTTGTCTGTCCATTTTGGGTGAGCAGTAATTCTGTTCTACACTCCTTGTGTTCAGCTGTTTAAATATTAAGGAGTCATAGGAAAACTTTATCACTGGCAAAATACGTGGGCAATCAGAGAAGCTACCCTGAGGCAGTCTGAAGTCTGAGAGAGTGCAAGGTTCCCCTTTTCAACTACTGACAATGATCTTGTGAAATGTGAGATTCCTTAGCTGTGTCTGTGGGGTGACAAAGGACAGCATCTTGCATGTGATAGAAAAGTGGTGAATCCATGAAGGATGGAGAAACAAGAGAAAAAGTTAAAATCTGGATAACTCACCTCACTGATTAATTGTTTATTTCAAAGCTGATGCAAGATAAATTGTCTTCCACTGAGCTATACACATTGCTGAAGAAAACAAGACAAATTGCAAAAGCTTAGTGGAAGAAATGTTCTGGCAGGGAGCATTTTGATTGCGAGGCACACCCAGATCACTGAAGATGTTGGTTCCTGAAGGTTTACCTTGGGGTAATGAAAAACATGCCACTTGAGCACAAAACAGAAGCTTGTGGGTTTACTAAACACTCAGATATCGTCTGTTTGTGTTTTATCTGTTAAATAAAATTTTAGGAGCTTTGTGTCTTAAGAAAACCTCAGTCATTTTATACACCTGTTAAAGGAAATCTGGTTCATTCCTCACTTGCCGAGTTACTTTTTTCCCTTCTTCTTAATGTCACTCCTGATTTGCTGTGATGTGGGCTGGCTTTTGAAATGTTCTTTTATGACTTGAAAAATTTCATCTTTTACCAAGTCAAAGGCAAACCCTTCAATTACTTTAGTGAAGCTGATCCTCAGTTGTCATCTGGAGGTGAAAGTCCCTCTCCACTGCAAGCCTGGAAAGAAACGAGAATGAAAACATGGATGAATTTCTCTCTTTCTGTCATGAAAGTCACATCTGAGTGTTCAACACTGTGTTTTATTCTGGCATTAAGAAAGAGACATTAGCATTGTTGAAGTCCAGCCCTGAAAGATTACTAATTATGAAAACACCATTCCAAGTGTGAAGTTTGGAAGTGATTAGAAATCTCCTGAATTTCCATTTTTTTCTCTTAAGAAGCAGCTTCCTTGCCTTCTGAAATGTGAGGGGGGAAAATGGTTTGACATTTTTAATCCCAAATTTAGACATTTGAAGCAAAACTCAATTTTTCTGAAAACATTGGACTCTGCTTTTTATCTCCGTCAAATCTTCCTTTAAAGTGACTGCACTTCATTTTGCTGTAAAACTGTATCTCATAGGCAAAATATGATTCATCTCACTATGAGTTAATCTTTCATCCCTAAAAAACCAGCAGTGCTTCTTGTGGGAATGGGGTTTTCTTTGGTCCAGAAGAAAGAGGTTAAGGTGTATAAGCACAGGTCATAAAGGCATATTAATCACAGAGTATGTACTAATGAGGCAGCTGCTCCAGCTCGATTAAAATTGCAGTCATTACCTTGCTCCTTTGCCTTTGCAGAAATGCTATTTTTAATTGGAAGTGGCACTTGCAAATCCCCTCATGCAGTTCATTATGGAGGAGCATTGTCAGGACTAGATGGCAGCGTGATGCATCAGTAGGGCATTGTGTGAGCTCTCGCCTCGTGCCAGCCCCGTGAGTTCCCTCCAGGTAGAGCAGACAGGTTATTGAACACCCTGGCTGCTCAGCTGAAAGGATGAAGAGTGTAAATGATGAACACAAGGACCCTTATGTGTCACATCAGTGCTGACCCTTCGCAGGAAAACTGATTATTGCTCTTGAAATGCTCTTGAGGATGGTGCCTGCCTCTGGCTGCTGATTCTGCGTTGAATAGGACAGGAAACTAATGGGAGGGATTAGATGGGAGGTGATGAACAGCAACTGAAATGGGACCCAGAGTGCACTCCTCCCACTGCAGATACAGAAACTGTGTTTGTGCTCTCACAGAGGGGAGTTTTGTCTTGTCTGAGATTCCCAGTCCCGAGGAGGTCAGTTTTGTGGGGAAGACACAGAGTGCTTTCTGTTGTGGGAGGAGTGCACCAGGCTGTCTCCATGGTGCACATTTTGTGGGTGAGCAGGCAGGACAGCCAGGTGAAATCAATGCAGACAGTGTCCTGAAGAGAGACACCTTGCTTTTGCAACTCTTGAAAGAAATGCAGTGTTGAACTCTGAAGAAACCCTTTGGTGACAGTCAGTGGCCCAGCACCTGGGAGCTCAGCTTTGCATTTTTCAGTCATGCATTCATGAGATGCGTTTTCTAAGTCTGCTTCATGTTACCCAACACTGTCAGGCTTTCTGGGCCATCTATTTAATATGCAGAGCTGTGGTTCACTTTACTGATTTTATTATTTTTCTCTATCTTTCTATTTATCCTTTTGGTATTTTTTTCCCAGGCCCTCTAGAAGGCTTCTTAATTTTCCATTAAAGTAGAATCCAAAACCCACTAAGTCAATGGAAAGTCCAGCAAAGATTGAATTGAAACATTCAAATCTTCTTGAATGTTTCTCTATCTAGAGACCCCCTAAAAAAGAGATAAAGGTGGTACCTTGCATTTTTTTCTGAGACTTTTTTGAAAACTACAAGGGGGTACAATGGTATATATTCTATTGATGTGATATGTGTGTGTTTTATCAACTATGGTAAAACATATTCACCAACATCGCTTCTTGCTGTTCTTTTTCACATAACTATGGCACATTCAAAGCATAAAAATACTATTGATTTTAAAATACTACAAACTAAAAAGTTTGGATTCCAAGAAAACAAGTAAAAATAGATAACCTTAGAAATAAAAGGTAACTTCAGAAGACTTCTTTCTCTTAAACTAGGACCTGGGATGAATCTTCTCTTTAGACAATGGAATCTTTTTCTCTGAATCTGAAGAGATTTTCTATTTTTTTCACTGACTCCTGATTAGACTGGGGTCAATGTCTGCCTGAGATGATAGAATTTCTGTATATATCTGTTCACACACAGCTACCTGAGGGGAAGGTTTTAAAGGTCACTTTATAGCTAATGGAGGTCTCACCTAGATTCTACTGTGAGACAGAGGCACCCCATTCCATGACAGATATCCTACCTGGCTTCCTTTTACCAGCTGAGGCAATCCCAGGTACTGTCAATCACATGAATTTGCCTCAGAGACCTTACAGCATTAGAAATGACTAGGTGCAGGTTAGATGGAATACCCTAGAGATTAGAAAATAGCCTCAGGCCTTTACCTTTAAGAAAAGCACAGCATTGAGAGGAAGAGGAGCTGTGTCAGGATCACAAGTGATAGGACTCAGCTGCCAAATGAATACTTGTCATATCTTAAGTGAATGGAATGACTTTTCCATCCCTCCGTTTCTACTGAAATGCATAATTCTCCTCAGGAGTCTGTATCTAGAGACCTTTTAGTTTGGTATCTAAAATATTCAGTAAGGTCTGAATGGGTTCTACACGATCCTAATATGGTACTGGATGGGTACATTCAAACAAATTAATCTGCCTTTTTAGGTTTAAATATCTCAAATCAAAGCTGAATTCCATCTCTGTGTGCTCTCTAGCTTTCAAAAGCTAAAATAGTAGGAAATTGATTCCTGCTATTGGTAGAGATTCCTGTTCTGGAAATATTACAGAAAATGTATCAAAATAGAAATAATTACCTTTGTGCTGGCTTCAAGGTGACTGAAGATGGAATCCTTACCTACATGATAATTTCTGTCAGAGCACTCCTAATGGAGGAGGCTACATCACTACGGAGACCTTTCATGTACCAAAATTAGATAAACCCAGTTTCACAGAACTCATAAAAAGTCATGCCTACTTGAGGAGTATCCTAATTACCCCTTGGAATCATTGTGCAGGCACTGTGTCTAATAAATACACATCATTAGAACAGAGCACAAAAACTCCTTAAAGTGTTGTTTTGCTAAATTATTTTAATTACATTTTCAAATATATATATTGGGAAGTGAATCCCTGCCAAATGATAGTTCAATTGTGCTTCTGAGATTTTCGTACTGTCCTGGTGAGCCTTCCAGCCCAGCACCTTTGCTTGATGACCTAAAAATATTTAAAACCTTTTTTCATAGCTAATAGTTTTGTTTAGGTGTGTTTTGAAGAGTCATTCTTCACCCAGGAGCTTCTCTCTTCCAAACACTGGGTTATTCTGTGATGCTGATGAGGGAAGGATAATCTGTCATTATTCTGTGATGGTAATGAGGGGAGGATAATCTGTCATCTGTGTAGTGCTAGTATGCAAGTTTTTGCTTAGTCTGGGAGTCATTTCTCCATTACTAGTTGAAAGTGAATGTTGGAAGGGGCTTGAGGAATGTAATGATCCTTCTAGGATCCCAGGAATACAGAACATGCAGACATGTCCATTCCTGAAAGTTTTAACTCTTTTGATTCATTATTTTCAAATAACTGACACACTTCTCTGGGAAAAAGGGTAGCAATTTGTGGTCAAGGATGGAGACAAAGAATTCTAAGATCAATATTTTCTTGCACTTACCCAGAGGGCAATTATATCCCCCAGAAACATGTCCTGGCCCAAAACCAGAGCAGGCTAGATCTAAAATGTAATATGTGACTTCAATCAGCAGCATTTGTAGATGACCTTTGGCAAACTTGTCCAGGAAAGGTGGGCTTAACTTTGGAGTATTTGTCTATATGAGATCAGTATAATGGGTCTCTGAAAAGTTGGAGAGTCTCTGTAATGTTTCAGATGGAAAGTAAACAACCTTTTCTGCAGGAATGTTTGGTCATTTGGGTCTAGATAGACCCGCCAGCAAGGGCAAGCATTGCAGTCTCAGTTCTGGGGCTGACATTCCCAAAGGGAACCCAGAATTTTATAACTTTAATGAAAATACCCAAAAAACTGCCATTAAAAAAAGTGTTAGGAACAATTTTGGATTGTCTGATAATGAGAGCAGACTATTTAGTCTATAAAGTTAGGTTCAACTATTTAAAGAAGCTTCGAAAACTTGTCCCAAAAGTTTCCTTTTAGCCAAATAAAATACAAATTCTTTGTTATTCTTGCTACTGTCATTCTGCTGCACATCACAGGTACTGAGGTCCTACATTCCTGCAGGAAATGGCAAATCTACTTGAATATTCTGTATCATATTTGCCAACCTGAATAATAAAAAATAATGCAATTAAGCTATTAGTGAATAAAAGCAGTAACACTAGAACCTGTTTTATGTTACACAGGGAGAGCCCAAAGGGTTGTGCTTGAGGTCCACAGACTGGTAACAAGACCTGTTGATAATTAAAATTAAATGAGTTGTTTATTTTTACCCAGCTTGTACTGGGGTACCTGGGCAAGCCTAGTTCTCATCCATGTGTGCAAGAAAGAGATTTTTGAAATGCATTTTTCTTTTCTTTAATTGTGTTTTCTTAAAGCTGATGCAAAGGCATTGGAGAACTCTGAAATATCCTGTAAACTGGGACTTGATCTTCCAGCTGTGGAAGACTTCTTCCAGACTCAGTTCATTTTAGCAGTAAAAAAGTTTAGCCTGTCTCATAGATTGTTGACTCACAACATGAAGGTGCCAATTGATACTCACTGACTAGGAAGGTAATTTAGAGAACTAATTTTGACCTGGCATCTAATCCTGGTGATTGATGCTTGTAGAACCCAGTTATCTATGGAATTAAAAAATATTTTCTAAGAAGTTTCACAGCTCTCGCACCTACCAGCAAATACATATTGTCTAGGGCTTAGTAAATAAGCACAAATTTCAGTGGAGCAATTCTTCAGTGAATTTTTACTAGAGGAAAATTTATTGTCTTCACAGCTGTCATAGGAATTAATGTACATATTATGAAAGAAAAAAATCTATTTCAAAATATCACTAAAGCCAGGCATAGCTGAGCACTTTTTTACTTTGTTCTAGTGAATTATGGCTTCACCTGTTTCTTCACCAAAGAAAACACCTTGCAATAAAGACAGGTGTTTCTTTTCAGTAAGAATTCTATGGAAAAAGGGTAAAATGCTTGTTGGCAGAGGAACATCCATCTTCAGTCTGGGTGTGGTTGATAACATCCATTTTGTCTTGGTTGTACTATATGAGAATTCGTCAGACTTCAATAATTTCCTTGAAGCACTCATTTATTTCAATAAAAATGTAACTTCAAGAGGTACTTTTATTTTTTTATACTACAGAATCTTAACTGTGATCTTAAGGTGATCTATCCTTATGTCCCTTCTTGGTGTACCTCAGGGTTGTCTTTAGTGGGTTAAACAACTTCCCTTGCTTCAGCATCACCCAATGCAATCTACCATTTAAACAAGAATGGCCATGAAGCTGCAGAGATATTTCCTCGATCACTTATTGATAATTAATCTCAGAGGCATTGAGATTATTGCACCTCTGGAACATTTGAGAACAGACTAGTTACAGTTATTTAACATTGTAGTCAGACAACCAAAGCATATATCCTTCCTTCTCTTTGAAACATCTTCCTCTAATCATGAGATAAATGGATTTTTATTAGCATTATGATATTCCCAAGATCAAAACTAACTTCCTATTGATGCTATATCTCATCATCACTGCATCCAGCCCTGTTTCTCTGGGGATTTCAGGCTGAAAAATCAGAGTCCAAGAAAGAGACAGATTCTATGGATAGATAGATAGATAGATAGATAGATAGATAGATAGATAGATAGATAAATAGATATAAAAATATGTGGGTTGTTTGTATGTAGAAGTAAATACATGTGCAGCATCTACATATATATGTATTAATTAAAAATAAATTTCAAAAAGCACTGCCTTCTTTAAATGCTTAAATAATTAATGTTATCTGTGAACAATGGTACCACTTTTTAATGATTCTCTTAACTAATATTAAATGTAACTGAAGGCATGTGAACACACAAAGGCCATTTTTCCTGCATCTGAACATCTGTTGTTGCACCAGCTTTTGGGTGTCATTAATTTCCAACTTAGAGATTGCAAAACATTTCATTTCTTACAATGGCTTATCAAAATTATAGGGAATTGCTGTAGCCATACCAGCACTCCCAGGAGTCTAAGCACATCATGATTTACATAGTCATCAAGGTAACAGAGTGCTGCAAATGTTTTGAAGGAGAATCTCCATATACCTGAAGAGTTTTTTTCCATATGGAGAGGAAGAACATGGAAGAAATATGTTTTAAGTCTATCCCCCTTGACCGGGCTATTTTATTCATCACCCTTTTGGGCTCTGTTGTAAATTAGGTGTATTTAAGAATGACAAAATTGTCTTCATTAATTTGATTTTTCCCAAGTTCAACTTGGCCTCTGAACTGTTAATGAAATCTCAGAAACCTATAAAATTTGCACAAAGCTACCTAAAGTGAGGTTCATCTTACACACACGTAATGATGTTTGCCTTGCAAATCTAAGACACAACTTTTAAAGCTGATTTTGCATACAGACGGCTGGAACAAAACACCCTCAGTACTCATGTATCACATTCACAGCCAGAACTCATGAATTTCACAATGCCAAGTGCAAAGTCCTGCACCTTGGGTTGGGCATCCCAAGCACAGGTACAGGCTGGGCAGGGAATGGATTGAGAACAGCCCTGAGGAGAAGAACTTGGGGGTGTTGGTGGATGAAAAGCTGAACATGAGCTGAGGTGGGCAATGGCATCAGGCTTGAATCTGGCACAGTGTAACCAGCAGGACCAGGGCAGTGATTCCTCTCCTGTGCGGGGCACTGGTGACACCTCGAATCTTGTGTCCAGTTCTGGGCCCCTCACAGCAAGAAAGACATTGAGGGCCTGGAGTGGGTCCAGAGAAGGGCAACAGAGCTGAGGAAGGGTCTGGAGCACAGGTCTGATGAGAAGCAGCTGGGGGAGCTGAGGCTGTTCAGCCTGGAGAAAAGGAGACTTAGAGAGGACCTTATCACCCTCTACAACTCCTGAAAGGAGACAGACGGGGCTCAGTCTCTTCTCCCAAATAACAAGTGATAGGACAAGGGGAAAAGGTCTCAGGTTGCACTCAGAGAGGTTTAGCTTGAATACTGGGAAAAGTCTATTCACCAAAAGTCACTTTCAGTCATTGATAGAGGCTGCCCAGAAAATTGGTGGAATCACCATCCCTGGAAGTGTTCAAAAAAACTTAGGGGCATGTTTTTGGTACTGGTTGGACTCAATTATCTTAGAGGTGTTTCCCAACCTTAACAATTCTGTGTTTCTGTGATTCTGGGTGAGCTCCAAGCAATAGGAATATGTTTTGCATTTTTGGGTCTAACATGAGGCTTCAATGTCAGGCTGTGAAATCGCATAAGGCATCCATCCATTATTTCTTGAATTTCAAAGTGGAAAAAAAGCCCAGAGATGAATTATAACTTTGCCTCAAGGCAAAAGCAGTCACATGGGATGCAGAGATGACACTGACAAAATACAGTGCAGCTGAACATGAGCTGGGCTGCACCATTCAGGACTGGGGCTCTCACTCAGGAGCTACCCACAAAACCAAAATATACACAGGACTACTTCTCTACTTTTGAATAATTTCTGTGGTTTTTCTTTCCATCCCCCTTATGTTTGCTAATCTTCCCTCCCCCTATCCTCAGTGCAGGCAGAATGACAGCATCTCTCCCTGTCATTCTGTACCATGAAGGATCCTCACCTGCCTCACTGCTCTGTCTATCCTCTGCATTTCTGAGTGGAGAAATTGTAGTACGTATCTTTCTGTAATTTTCAGACAAACAAGACCTTAAGGATTTTTCTATGAGCAATTAGGTTACACTGACAAGAAGATGAATTTCTGTACTTTTTTTCTCAAAAGGAAAAAAAAAAATAAGACTCCTGAAAATGGCAATCATTTCTGGTGAAGGAGGGCAACTTAAACCCAAGACTACAATTACCTGTAGGAAACCCAAGATACTCTCAGTCTCTCAAGGTAAGGTCACTTGAACACCAAGTAGAAAGAAAACAGGCTAATGGGTTAATATCCTAATTTAGTCAGGGTTTTTTGGGAAATTCCCCCTCTGTAAGGTCTAAAAGAAAAACACTTCATCATGGAATCATAGAACACAGAATGGTTTGGGTTGGAAGGAATATTAAAGATCATTTAGCTCCAACCCCCCGGCCATGAACAGGGGCACCATCCACTAGACAGTTGCTCAGAGCTCCATCAATCTGGCCCTAAGCACTTCTGGGATTTCTGTCACTTGTAAAATCATGACTTTTCTGAAAGTTTGTAGCTGCATTTTGCTTTTGCTGCTTATTCAACTGCTGTAGTGGACAAGCTCCTGTGCCTGCAAAGTGTCCTGGTTGGGGCTTTCTTGCCTTACTGTAAATTAGAAGTGAATTTAGCTTCTGTTGAGCAGAGCTTGCACAGAGCCAAGGGCTTTTCTGCTTCTATCAAACTCCACCACTGAGGACACAGTGGGGGGACAAGAAAATGTGAGGACACACAGCCAGGACAGCTGACCCCAGCTGACCCAAGGGTCATCCCACACCATGGCATCATGCTCAGCATGTAAAGCTGGGGAAGAAAGAAGAGGGGGACAACCACAGTGTGGTGTTTTTCTTTCCAAGTCACCACCATGTGTGAGGGGACACTGCTGCCCTGGAGGTGGCTGAACACCTTCCTGCCCATGGGAAGAGGTGAATGAATTCCTGGATTTGCTTTGCTTGTGTACACAGCTTTTACTTTACCTATTAAACTGCCTTTATATCAACTCACAAGGTTTTTCACTTTTATATTTTTGACTGTGTCTCCCATCCCATCATGGGGGTAGTGAGTAAGTTCCTGTGTGGGGCTGAGTTGTCAGCTGGAGTTAAACTTTGACACTGAATTCTCATGCACTTATAAACCACTGGGAGAGAGAAATCTCTGAAGAAATTCTTTTTTTTTTCTTCTTTTTTTCTTTTTATTTTTTTGCCTATCAGGTGCTGTGCTGCCTGCTAGAAAATCAGCACATGTTGAACTAGACTAAGGTTTACTATTGCTAAGCCTCAGTAGTTAAAGAGGACTTTGCTGTTCCTCACAACACGAATTGGATTAAATGAAAGTGTGCCATTCTTATTTCATGGCAGCTGACTTCACAGTAATGTAAGTAGTTCAAGAACAAGTAACTCCTTGGGAATATGGTAAAGGTTGATATACACTGGGTTTTCTAATCTAGGACTCAATGGAGAAAGTTAATGAAAACAAGGGGCTGGTTTTCAGAATTTCTTATCATTCACCTGGATCATTTGGACCAGAGAGAACCCAATTTTGAGCTTCTCAGTACAAGAGGGACCTGGAGCTCCTGGAGCTGGTCCAGTGTAAGGCTAAGAGGAAACACAGATGGGATCTGCACCTCTATAGACAGATGGCATTAGGGTACATTGTGCACCTGTGAATACCAGAGCCTAACAAGCCTGTGGGTATGTTGTGCCAGTGCCTTGAATCCATGCAGTCCAATAAACTCAGTTTTCCCCTCCTTTGACCTGTCTGGAGGCAGAGCCCCTCTGGTCCTGCTCATAGTCTTGACTACTCACTTCTGGTAGATAAGAATCAGAAGTTTCTTTATTAAGACAGCAAGTAAGAAAGCCATTCTGCTATGTCTGGGGAACTGCCCACTAGTACTGGGGTTCCCAATACCTCTGAGGGTCCAGCCCTTGCAGAGAAGTGGCTAAAATCAAATAGCGAGATGGCAAGTTCGAGTGTGTCTTGAAAAAGGAAAAAGGTTTTAATAAGGGAAGAAAACAATACAAACACAAAGACAAAGCCGAACACAATGTTGGGACAGGTCTCCATATACCTGCTACAACACCTTGAAAATGCCCTGAGCTTCTTTGTTTTCTCTCTTTAGTACTCAATAGTTCAGGTGGGCTATTTGGCTCTTGGTGCAATGAAATCACCAACAGGCTTTGAGTTACACTTTCTGAGCCCAGTCAATGCCTCTGTGCTGGCACTGAGCCAATTACTGTCAGGTGGGAATGGAAAATTCTAGGTAAATTTCCTAAAATGTCTAGAGGTAAATTGAAACTCTTTCCATATATAGAGATGCCCACTTGGGGGTGGGGGATGCTTTACTGCACACTAGAAACCAAAGCAACAATTTTCCTGAAAGCATCCTCTTCCACGATGTTTTTCCTTGCAACTTGTGTACCCATTTCTCTAAGGTTTAGGAATGTTTTCCATCCCACTTCCAATTTTTCACTTGTTCAGGGGTGAAGTTCTAAAGCACTGGATGTGTCTACGCTCCAAGGCACTTGTCCATACTGTCCCACACTTAACTATCCAGCTAGAACTGAGACAGCAATACTAATGTGTTGGTTTGAACATACCAAGAATACTCAAAATGTTCAAAAGGGGAGAAGGAAAAGGTGAAAGAGCAAAGAAAAGTGTTTCATTTTTTTGTCCCCATGGACTGACTTTCTGAGGAGCAAAGAGTGTAATTATTAACACTCCCTGAGAAATGATTCCTGATGCCAGGATATGATGGCAGTGCTAAGTACAATTACCAAATTAGTATCCTGACCAGTAATTTTATTGTAGAAACCTTCACTGTTACACAGTGTGAGGAAATGATAACTTTAATCCAGCCCCCAGAGATGATAAACAACACAACAGAGAACACATACAACAAGTGAGGTGTTAGATAACGCAACTCTGGAAACAAGCACAAAACCCCTGTCAGCAAATAAATCAACACTGTGACCTGCAACTGTTAAACTAATAAAATGAAACCTTATAACAATTTGTTTTAAAATGATCTGATGATATCTGTCTACCTCAGCCCTCCATGCTCCCCATTGAGTGCTATTATCTTGCTCCCTCAATGGAAAGAAAGTGTCCACCTCAGCAAAATATATTGCAGGAAACAGCTTTGGGCTCTTGGTCTCTATATTGACTCATGAGGACATCTGAAAAACCACATTAAATTAGCTACCTACTTTCTGAAGGGCTAAAATTGCATGAGATGACTCCCACTCACTGTTGCTTGTATAAATTTATATAGGAAGAGTCCAATGAACCCTGATTTCTTCTGTTGTAGGTTAATGATTTAGCCACTAAATTACCTTCATTCTTTTTTTTTAGTCTCTGACCTTGGCTAACATCTCAGGCTATTAGCACATTATAAATATTAAGCATTGGCAATACACTTTTTTTTGTATTGAAAAAATCTATAGGCCTTTCAAAAGGTAGTTGGCAGATAATAAAATCTAGACTAAATTAACCTGTCTATACCCTGCTTTTGGTAACACATTAAGGCAAACCTACCTCCACAGGCTCACAGGATCAAAGGATGATTCAGGTTTGCAAGGGCTACTCTAGCCCAGCCTGCTGTTCAAAGCAGGGTCAGCTATGGGCCATGCAGGATTGTTCATGGATTTATGCTGCTAGGCCTCAAAAATCTCCAAGAATGGAGATGTCGTGATTCCACTCAGAAATTCTGACCAGTGATAATCACTATCCCTTTACAGATAAAACAGACAAAGCTGTATCAGAAACAGCACAACCAACTCCACCTGCACAATGACTTTGGCGCCCTAAATCCCCCCTGGTCCAAGAGCTCTGCTTTCCCTCCCATTTCCAGCGCAGGCTGGGGTGGTCTGGGCTGGGCTGTGGCTGATGCAGATGTGCAGGTTGGGTCTGTGAGATCCTGGCACGCCCAGCTGCTGCCAGGAACTGCCTGTAATGCCCAGTGCCTTTGCCTGTGTCTCACTGAGCTCTAATTTAAATCTTTCTATTCTATTCAGCTCCCAATTTCTGCACAAGCTTAGGAATATAATATCTTTCAGATGTCTGGAGTGCTCTAAATTTGGTTGAAATTGGCTAGTAGTTTCAAAATTTAGGGAGAAGCCAAGAGACTGATAGGTAGACTGCAGGAATTCATAAAGGTTCATTTCCTTAGGAAACTAGTCTGAGAATCCAATTATTGTTCAATTTCTGCACAAGACTCAAAAACCTTGAAGCTGAGAAAAATGTAGTGAGCAGAATGTTTCCTCAAACCAAGCAGACATTCAAACTTTTAGGAATTAAAATGGCATTATTTCCACAGCAAATTCGCTTCCCAGTGGCACGAAAGTTACATCAGTTTTTGCTGTTACATGAAGACATTAATCCTACTTTAAATGTCTGTAGGCTTTTTAATCCAACATCCCCAGTGTGATTACAATAATTAAGTTTGCCATGCAACACTTTAATGAGAAAAGTATGATTTGTGGGCAAAGGTAATATATTTTATGATACTAAGCAACACTGTTGGGGACTAAATCAAACTTTCAGGAGCACAGATTTTTTGTTTTTTCTTTCCAGGTTGTTCACCTAGGTTAACAGTGTGCCTCACACCTTTCTGAAACAACTGCCTTAGACTGAGCATGTGTTAATGCTCCAATGAAAAGGGAGAACTTGCTCCATAGGCAGCAGGGATCAACCACCATTTCCAGGGCAGTTTTCATGAAATAATACATAGAATTCCAGATTCCACCCCCCGCCCCTTACAAATTATCACACAATAAGGACTTCAATTAATACCCATGCCCTTCCTAATTGTTCAGAACCAGTATGCTTAAAGATAGGAAAGGCATGTTGAAAGCAATGCAACATGAAATGGTAAAAATACTGGAAGAAAAAGGATAAAATTTGTACAGCAAAATCACTGCTTGGCACATTATGAAATTGCAGGCAATATATGATAAGGTTGAGTTGAAAATGACAAGTTTATTGAAAATAGCTGTCTAAATAGAAAACAAACACTTTTCAGATGAGTTGGGAAGAAGAACTAGTTTGCCTGTACTGCAAAAGAAAAAGGAGAGGAAGGAGTTTAAAAAGAACTAAAAAGAGGAGTTAGAGAGAAAATGAAAAGATTATGAGGATGATGATCATCAAGTTATCTAAACATTTGGAAATACTCTGACTATTCTCGAATATTGTGTTTCAACTTTGATTCTTGCATTTTGTATCTCTAAGGAAACAAAACCTATTTTAACTAGCCTGAACTTTCAATAACTTTCTGAAGCCAGTTTTCAATAACTTTCTGAAGCCAAAAGTGAGATTAAAAAAAAAGTTAAAACAAAAGTTTAAAAGAAAACACACCTATATATATATATATATATTATTAAANACCTATATATATATATATATTATTAAAAGTTAAGAAATATGCAACAGAAAAAGGATCAAGGTACTGTTGCACTCATGAAAATGTCTTGTCCCTTCCATACATCATCCAGTCTACATATTTTCTTTTTAATTTCTTGATATGAATTCTGACTTGTGTGCTTATTAACTCATGACTCTTTGTGAGCACCCATGGTGGCCTGAGGAAAGAGTGAACATGCCACAGTGAAGGCAAAAAATGTGAAGACGACATAAATGGGACCCTTTCTCGGTGGTCATGCTGGAAGAAAAAGGTCATAAAATATGATATTTTCTCTCAGCAGGATCTGGGAGGGTACAGACTCACCAAGTGAATCTCTGGCATGCTCCTGTGTTTGTTCTGCAGTCAAAGAAAATGGATCACCCTCCTGGTGCTTCCTGATGCTCAAAATACTCCTGGCTCCTCCAGTTCACAGTGATCTGGAACTTCTGGAATGGGCTCCAGACAGACAATCTCTTGTGGGTCTGTGCCCAGCCTTTGAGCAGAGTGTTAGTTCACTGTTAGTGAATGTTAGATAATAGTGGTTTCTCTTGGCTAAAACATGAGGCTAGAAGGAGCCATTTCATGGATGAAGTATCACTCCACAGAGTGGAGTGACCAATGGATCTGTTTTTTGGCATGGGCTGTGGTCACAGTATCTCCCTTTGTCAGGACTGGTTGTTTGAGTCTTTTTTCTCACGTCAGTCCAGCCTCTTCTCTCCCTCTCCCCAAGCTGTGCTGTCTCACTCCCCAGGCAATCATCAGAGTTCAGAGATATAATCTAAACTCTGAGACCCCAATATGAGCCACCATCTGCAAATCCAAACATGTTCCAACCCCAGAAATGCCAGGTCTGAGGTAGCCACTACCTTTGTCTTTAATAATGAACCTCTGAGAACATCTGAACTGCAGTATGTAAATGCAGCCTAAAGGCAGCAATTTATCCTGATACACCAACTCACTCATGGTTTGCAGCAGGATTTTGAACAAATGTAGCTAAATCACTTTCACACCTATATTTTTCCTTAATCCTGTTTCTCTGAAAGATATGATTAGAAGTGCCAACTCTAGGCAGAGCTGAAGAGGGTAAAAAGGTTGTTAGTAGTTGGCAGGAGAGGTACCTGCCTTTCTCCTTTATTGTGAATAGTTTGTGACATGGTGTAAAGTCTCATTTTACAGTGTGTCACCTGTGGTGGGTTGATCCTGGCTGGACACCAGGTGCCCAACAAGCTGCTCTGTCACTGCCCTCCTCAGCTGGACAGGGGAGAGAAAAGAGAACAAAAGGTGGTTTGAGATAAGGACAGGGAGAAATCACTGAGCAATTACAGTCATGGGCTGCCCACAGGGTCACAACATCCTTTGGGCATCCCCCCACTCCACCGTGGGGTCCTGCAGGGGCTGCAGGTGCAGTTCTCTCCCCCCCATGGACCCCCATGGGCTGTGGGGCCACAGCTCCCTCAGCATGAGCTGCACCCCAGGCTGCAAGGGAACCTCAGCTCTGGTGCATGGAACACCTTCTGCCATCCCTCCTTCACTACCAAGGTGTTTCCCTTATGAATTCTTAATCCTCCCTTCAGCAGCAGTTGTGCATTTCCCCCTGCTTTCCTAAATGCATTATCCCAGAGGTTTTACCACCAACACTGGTGGCCTTGGCTTTGTCCAGCTGTGAGTCTACCCTGGAGCTTGCTGGCACTGGGGGAAGTTTCTGGCAGCTTCTCAGAGAAGCCACCTCTGCAGCCTCACCCCCTCCACTGCCAGAATCTGGCTGTGAAAACCCAACAAATGACCAAATGATTTGGATTTTACCGTGAGAAAAAGGTTAGTCTACCTCTCATAGGAATTCACTGGTAAGGTTTCTTATTACCAAAAAAAAAAAAAAAAAAAAAAAAAGTCTCCTCTGAAAGAGCCCTTCATCTGGATGTTTGAATAGATTACAGCTGAATGAATGGAAAGAAAAAGCTGTTCATGCTATGGTGACACAGAAACTTTATAGGTGGGTGGAGGACAAAATAGCAGTAACAAAAAGAGAACCTTTTCATCACATTTTGCTTTTACAGACTGATTTCCTTATTCAAATACCCTCAAGGTGTGCATATAAAACACTCCTTTGCACTGACACCTTGAGGGATCTATAATCTTTCTTTCACTAGTTGAAATGTCTTGTCACAGCAATTTGAAAATTTAGTAGAGAAAATCACTCAATCACAGCATGTCTTACAGCATGTTTCCTGCTGCAGTGAACTCCAGACCACAGAATTCCTCTGTGTTACAAGTCTCAGCACAGCCTCTCAGATCTTGTTTGTGTAGGGCTTTTTTATTGTTTGGTTACAGAGAAGCCACATGTTTCACATATGTTTGCAATCTGAAGGGAGACGTTTTTAAATGACATAACGAATTCCATGTTACTCAACAATGGTAATTTTTTTTAAGTGAAATGGATTATTTTATACTTGAAAGGCTGAAAGCTCACCCTAGCATGTGAAAGCCAAACCACACTTTGTCATCCCCACACAAAGAGGATTGGAAACATCTTGTCTCCATATCCATGGTTTGTACAGGAAGATAGAGTGGGTTCCACATGTAGTAAGAGAATCTGTGGTAGGTCACTGGGAAACACTTCTGAAGAAAAGGAGGAAATCCCTCAGAAAAACTGATGTAAGCGGGAAGGTCCTTCACTGTAGGGATTCACAAACAGTGTAGTCAAAAATCTGGCGGGGATAATGGTGTGGGTCACTGTGTAACACATCAGAGAAATTACATAAATGATCTCTTGCATGGAGTCCCACCTGGCCCCATTGGCTGGGTTATTAATACAGTAAATATCCACCCACAACAAAAACCGATAATAAAACCCCAGGCACACCTGGGGTTACTCTATGACCTCACTCAGTATCATCAGTTTCACTCTTCCCCCTTTGCTATTCAGTTTTTGTACCAAGTAGCCACTCCTTTTCTTGAACTGGTAGTGTTTTATGGTGCCTCTCTACCTCCTATGTAATTTTCTTCCTCACAAATGTTTATTTGTTGCTCATACTCTGATTTCTGTTATACAGCTTGTAGCATAAAGCAGCCTCTACTTTGTGTTTCACTCCTGTCATACACTTGTTTCCTTACAGTAAGAAGAAACAAAGCCTTTCCAGCAGAGTAACATTGTTGTAGGTGAAACCAAAAAAGTGGAACAATAGAAGTTTTATGGGAATGTGCCCAGTAACATCAGACCTGTCTAGTCGTGCACGTCAAACCCCATCTGGAATTGCACCCTAGGGGACTGACGGGTGTATTGTAGGGGACAGGAATGATACTGGGGGGCAGAAATGTCCTCTTCAACCACTGACTTCCAGAATCCAACTAAAATATGCTTCAGGTTAAAAGGGACTCTGCCCTTCAGTTGCACCTTTGCCCTCCAAAGGGTCCACACAACCCTACTTGGGCTGTACTCTGCAGCCTCTGGCCCAGAGCCTGCACTCTTCTCACCACGCTCCTTGAATTTTGTTTTCCCTTCATTTGATAATATTTCCCACAGGAGTTTCAATTTCATGCACTTTAGTCATAGTCAAAACACAATGCAGGAGAATTTCAGGGTCACCGCTGACGGTTTTGTTCCCAGCTCCCACGGGAAGTCAGTAGGAACAGGAATATTGCTGCACTTCAGTCTAAATGTTTGACCTTTGAGAATTTTTTCTTCTCTCTCAGTCCTTGCAGCTCTATTGTAACTCACCAAGTACACAGTGAAGTTCAAAGGAAGAACTTTTTCTTGGAACCCAAAGACCATCGGGACAGTGCCCTAATTATCATTGCACTGCAGTAAAATTGGCAGGATATGTTCCAAACTCTTTAAACATCCAACAATTATGTTTGACCTGCTGACTCTCTGTGCAATGGATTTGACAGTCTATGTTAACCTATACAAAAAGAGGGATTTTCATATCTTTTAAACTTTCCATTCTTTTCATTTAATTGACTGACCCTGTTCTCATATTAGGGGATACATTACAAACCTGTCTCCCAGGAGAACCTGCAACTCTTGCTGACAGTCCAGTCACAGGTTGTCAGACTCTGCCAGGAATATGGTGGTGTGCCTTCACACTGGCCCTGGCAATTGCTTTTCTTCAGACTTGCAACATATCAAAAATTTATTTTCAAATTAATTTCCTCTTCTACTGAAACATATGTGAGATATTTTGTCATCATGAATGATAGTGCAATCAGACATCAAAAATTGGAGGCATTATATAGAAAGGTTCTGTACAGACAGCAAATTCCTGGTATTTTTTAAGTCCTGTGCAGAAATTTAACCGACACTCCCCCAGGAAGTTATGAGTCAGGTTTTCCAGTGCACTGGCCCAAAATTTTCTAATAGAGGGAAAATAATTAAACTCTCAAACAATTTATTGCCTACTGCTCTGAAATATGATACTAATATACATCAAACAAGAACCTGGCTATAAAGAAGTGTGGATTTCATATACAAGGAAAAAAGAAAAGAAAAATTGAAGTCAATGTGATATTGTGGTGTCACTTTAGCTTGAGAATTTTGGGTGGCATTTCCAAGTTACATTGGCCACTTTCAGTGATACAGAAGTACATGATCAGATTATTCCTTGGCACCCTCTGTGTTGTGCAAAATATTTGGCTGGTGACAATAAATCCACTCCAAGAAATGATGTCAGGAAATAAGTAATGTCTAATAAGAAGAAAGGCATTTTCCAGCAGGGTTTTTTATAACCTTACTGCCAGGAATGGGCACTTTTGGTTCTTCCCCTCTGCCTTACATCAAAGGATTTATATTATTTATTTTCTTAAACTAAAAGTTCAGGACCATTAAGGAACTGCAGTTCATCTTTAAGATGAATTGCAAACCAGTTGTGCAGTATTTCACATTAATGATCCAGTGCCTACTGAACAGCATGCAGAGAAGCAGGAAACCGGTTCTCTCTTTGCTAAACACAGCAAAATAGTGCAATCTAGAAACCAATTAACATTGATAGAAAAGTGCAATGATTCCAGTTGTCTAAACTAAAAGTTATGAATAACTTAGTCAAGCAATTTAAACCTTTCCAGACTGCAACTGAATTCTACACAAATCACATCTTGAAGGCTTAGCAGTCAGAGTTCAAAGTTACAGGTCTGCTGAAAACAGCTTTCCAATGAAATAGTGAGCATTTAAAACTCCTGTTATTTGAATTTTACAGGAAACTACATCTATCACTAGGTAGTTCCATTTTCCAGGAAAAGATATATGCTGTGCTAAGAATTATTTCAACCTTCATGAATTTCTTATTTGAATTACTAGTGTGCACCCAGTATAGGTTGCAACATCTCATGTAACAGATGAAATCTGGGTTTTAAATGATCAGCAGTTAACAAATAGCTTTCAGGCTAATTAATGAGAGCTAAGGAAAGGATTATTTCTTACTCTGTATCTAGTAGGAGGTGGGATGAAATAGTCTAAAGAGCACATCCTCATGCCAGGCACAGAACTCTGGCTGTTAAAGTAAGATGATACTGGCCAGGGACTCAAGAAATGCCTTTACAGTGTAATCATGTTGATGTTATGATCAGACTTATTTTTTTATCATATTTTGCTTCCAATTAAAAATGGCTAACAGCCAACACAAAATTTAAAGATAAAGTGAGAGAAACCCCTTGCCCTTTTTAAAAAAACGTGTAGACAAGGGAAACCACACTGGTTTTCTATTCTTTTCTTTCTGAGTCGAACTATTATTTTTACCAGGAAATGCATCTGTAAAGCATCAAGCAATCCTTTGTTGTGTGTATGTGGTTCGAAGGTCATGTAACAATGCTGAGACTATGGGTTGTTCAAAGGATGAATACAACAAGGTAACTCCCTTGGATGTCTCTGTCTGTGGGGCAATGTGAGGAGGGAAAAGCAAGTTTCCTGTTAGGTGCCCCATATCCCTCTGCTTCCGTTTCTTGAAGTTCAGTGTGAGCTGAGCTGCAATGTCTGCCAAGATTAACAGCATGATCTCAGACAATGACTTCTTTCAGTGTAGTAAAAGACAAAGGAGTTGTTCTTGGCTTTGCAACAACAATTGCTTATTAGTAATTGTAGCATATGGCAAGCCAGGCAGTTAACCAGACATTTGACTTCTCTACTATTAGCAACAGCTTCTTCCTGTTGCAAATCCTTTCTGGCCCTCCAATGGCAATTTTCTCTCAGAATACGGTGAGAAAATCCATGACTCTTTCAGATGTGCATCTCTTTTTTTTTTACACAGGAGTGTTAACTGGTACTCAGAAAGAAATTAGCCATCACTCGCAAGGAACAGCTCCTTGGGAAGGTTTTGATATGTGATTGTTTCCATTATTTGACCAGATCATGTTATGGATAAACCCAAGGCTGAACTGCAGCAAAAGAGATGTTTTGAAAGAGATGAAGAGTGATGCACAGATACAGGCCCCAAAACCTGAGGCACAGAGCAGTGCATACACATTTCAAGTGAAGAGTAGTCTACCATGTGTCTCAGAACTTTGCCAGATCAGGAGGATGTTGTGATGCTGATTAAACTTTCCTGGTGACCTCTATGGCCACCCAAGACCCTTAATTCATTTTCAATAAGAAGAGCTCACTGCAGTGTGAGGCTTCATGGACATTTCCATGCCTGCATCTTCTACACATAGCAGGATGCTCGAAGCAAAATTTGTCCCTTATACACAACAGCCATTTGGCAGCTGAAGGTGTCATGCCCTTTAGAGTGTTTTAAAGGTAAGTTAAGAATATCTTTAAAGAAATAAGAAAGGGTTTTCTCCAGAGAAGATTACAGAGGAATGAAAATCAGCTTCTGGCCACTAGATTGTTGGGAAAACATAACTAAAACAATTAATTGTTTCTCCAAAAGTTATTTAAGTCCTCTAGTGCCTGCCCTCATTGCTACTCTCATCATACTGGTTTATAAAATGTAGATGTGCTATTAAATCTCACAAATCTTTCATGTGATTCTGCTGAGGTGCAGGGAAGCCCAAGGACTGTTCAAAAGCAGTCATCTCAGCACCATGAAGCCAGCTGAAGTTCCCTGAATGCCTCATCTATACCAGAGAGATCTACCTTTTCAAAGCCTTCCAAAAGAGCCATTTACAGTACTCACAGCACTGCAGGAACCCCAGGTAAGTAGTGTTGCATGTGCTGTTGGTATTTGTTGGAGATGTTTATGCTGCAGTAAACTTAACTTTTAGACATCTCTCTCTTCTTACATAGACTTGCAGAACCTCTCTTCCCCCTTTTTTTGGGGCACATGAAGGGCAGATGTGAGAGCAGGGAGAGTCTGAGGTGAGGCAGGAACAGGAGCCCTTATCAGAGCCCAGCCATGATCACCCACACACCACCAAGGGAGCATCAGTCTCCACAAACTGAGCTGGCTGCAAAGTGCTCCTGACAGCTTAATTTCTCCAGGGCATGTCTTTAATGGACAGGCTCTGCATATCTGCTACCGACTTTTATGAAGGGTGTCACACTTCTGTTCTTTCTGTCTTGTAGAGGGAAACTATAATAGAAGGACAAAACCATTCATACAGATTAAAAAAAAAAAAAGAATAATCTTTTGTAGATTTTTTTTCAGTTAAAAACAAAGGTTTAAAATGAAAGTAAAATTACAAGCTCCACAAAAAACAGGCTTGAAGAAACAGAACAGTACACTGGTATAATCCCTATTTACACATCAATATTTTTTCTGGAATTCTGATGACACACTGAGGATGACACTCAAAAAAAAACAGACAGTGAAACAGGTAACATGGCAAAAGGGATGTTCCACAGAGCAAAGCAAAAGGGAGGTGCCACCTCCATGAAGGTTTGGTCGATTTGGAAGGGATGAAGCAGGGACTGTATGGAGCAAGTTCCAAGAACCAGAATGAAGATGTGTAGAACTTATATAAAATACTAAACAGTCTGAAAAACATCTCCCCCTGGCCCAGGAAAATAGAGATACCACCAAAGGAGTGTACCTCATTAAAACTTGACATGGACAAGTAGCTGATTTAGTAAAGGGCTTTAATTAACTATTTAAGAAATTGCAATCATTACACTCCCTCTTTCCCATCTTTTTGCCTGCTTCATCTCTGAGGATCACGTATTGTCCACTTCATTATGTTTTACTTATTTTATCAGCCCTTATTTCTCCCAGGGAGCCCAAAAAAGGGGCATTTTACGTGGGAAAGATGTTAACTCTGAGCAAAACACGAACATGATCCCTGGATGTGGAAGGGATTTTTTTTCTGCAGTCAAAGTTTCATTTATGTTCCTGCCATGGAACTACAGGTTCAAGAAGAGAACAATACAAGCAGTGGAGCTCAGTTTTGTGGCTGTGGTCCTCATCCAGGCTAACAGTGTACTTCAATAGAAGGGGCTGCATTTTATGAGATCCTGTTTTTAGATCATGGGTAAGTTCTCTTCATGATTTCACAGATGATTACCGAGGCAAGAAATATTGAGCAAATGTGGAAGTCCAAGAAAGTACTAACAGTCAAATTGACACAAATGAGCAGGACTCAAGTTTAAGTTTGGCTTGACTTTCTGCAGCAGAACCAACAGACAAAAGTGGAAGACACATGTAAAATGCAGGAGGCTTTCTTCATGCCATGAACAGAAGAGTGAAATCAGAACAATTCTTATTTTTGTGTCTTCTCTTGAGGAGCTCTGCTGGGTGATGTTAATCAGCACAAGAAGCTGCCACGTCCAGGTATGTGTGGAGTTATAAAACCTGAGGGTTTTTAGATGCTTCAGTGAAGATGGGCTGGAAGGGATTGAGGATAAGAAAAGCAGGAGCACAAAACTGGTTATGATGGAAGTCATTACACACTTAGTATTGACTTCTCTGTCAGATTAAATCTGTTACACACAGAGGCAACAACAGCCCTGTCATACTGCATATTTCTTACTGAACAAAAACCTTGCCAGTAAGATAAAATTGGCTGCTGTGATTCCAGGTTCATCTGAAGAATAGCAGGAGAATCTGTGAATTTGAAGCTGCTCTTTATGACCTTCACTTGATCTTGCATGTGAAGAAAATCTAGTCATTAATCTGAACTCCATGACTTCCATGTAGGTTTGGAATTTGCAAAACAGCTAACTACAACCTGTGTAGTTTCTTTCCTACAGCCAACATCTCCCTTCCTAAAGGAGTGTGAATCCATAAAATTTCAGTAAAAATTTCAGTGAGTTCTATAGATACTTCATGCTGCAAGCACCATTTGTTTTTTGACCCTGGAAACGCAGTTGATTGAATGATCCTTTGAATCTCTCACCTAAATCTGCTGCAGTTCCTTGGAGAGAGTCCATGAATTTTAGTGGGTGTTGGATTAAGTCCTGAGGGAGTAATTTCCTAAGCAGTAAAAGATGCAATGCTGATTTGCATGGAAAAGAGGCTGTCCAGGTTGATGAGTGTAATTTTGTTATTAGACCAGAGGTCTGTGTATGGCATCAATCTGTGGTGGCAGTAGGGCTGTAGGAGGAAAGACAAGGGGACAACCATCCCCCTTGCCAACTCTAATTAGAGATGAGGCTTTTCAACCTGATTTTCATGATATTTGGGGCCAAGATATCTTGATATTTTTCCTGCAGTCCTTGCCTAGTTAACATTCAGAGAGACCTCTCCCTCAAATCGGAGGAACTCTAGATAAGAAAATAGGAAGTCAGGGTGAAGGCAATTGCCTTTTAACCATATTTTCTTACTGAAATCGACTCTACACTGCTCTTGTGTGACAGATGGCTTTTGGCACTTGTGTCAGCGCACAGCAGGAATGACAGCTGGAAGTTTGCAGGACACATTTCCATTTTCTTTGGCCCCTGGTGTGGGAGACAGACGTGTTTGCAATGCAGCAGTGGCTGAATCCTGCTCCAAAAGGCAGGTCTGGATACAGGCTGCGGGGTTTGACCAGTCAGACCCTTCTCATCTGGCCAAGAGTTTTGTGAATGCCTCGCCTGTGAGAGCTAGGCAGATGGCAAATTTTACTGTTCCAATTTGTCTTATATTTCATTATCCCCTTAACTTTTTAATTTGACTGCTCTAATAAAATAATCAAATTTTAAGAGGCTTGGTTTTTTATTCTGCTTGGTAGGCAAACATCACAGATATCGAATTGGAGTAGAAAGACAAATACTTGGGATCATCAAGACATGCTGTATCCATAGTGATTCATTTATAATGCATTAAACTTATAGTGCTATAGGCTAGTTCAACTGTTCAAACACATTATGAGGAGTGTTCCAGATAACTCCACCTTGGGAATGGCAGATATTTCAGGAAGTGACGTGCTCAGGGAGTATAAAAGGCAAAATGTGTTGTCATGAATGGTTTAAATAGGTGATTTGAGATTTTGGGATCCTGAAGGCAATGTGAATTTAGTCTTCCAACTATTTTGTTGTATTTACTGCTCAAATTTCTTGAAAAAATATGAAAGATAATTTGAAGGGCCACATTTCTTGCTAAGAAGACAGTGTTTGCTTGTTTCCCAACATAGAAACTTAATAAAGACCAGGAACAAATCTTTGCCTGTATGTTCTATGAAATAGGAAAATAATTTTGCAGTAATTTTTCCTCCCTTCTTTTGGTGGCAATGTTTATTAACAGGCTTGGAGCCCTGATGGACCAAGGCAAAGCTTAATAATGTCTGACAAGCCATTCACAGTAAAACTGGTTAATGTCACCTTCACTTAGCTGAGATGATTTAACTTCTCTTGCCCCTTAGCCCATTATGTCAAAGAGGTAACAATAAATACTTGGAAATAAAAATTAGTTGTACTTCTGTGTACAAATGGAAGCAATACAATAAACAAAACCTGTTCATTTTCTATACACGGCTTAAACCAGGAAATCTTCTTTTCACAGCAAAACTCTGTATTGGACAGACAATCTAATCCCACAGCATTTACTCAGAAAAATGCCCACAGGGCTGGAGATCCCTAATGCACAGGAAAAGTCACATACAATTCTCTCTTCTAAATGATACTGGAAAGCTTTTACAGGTTCATTGAATCTATTTCTGTCACATAGGTTTCTTTGCCAGGTATATAAGTAATTGTGATTAAAGACAGCCAAAAATGTCCCAGATTATTAGTCTTAACTGTGTTGTGTTCAAAGATGTGAGTCAGGAAAACAGAAAAAGCAGTGAATGAACAATAGACAGCATGAACTTTAGCTTTTAATTCTTTTGCCTGTCCTTGTGGAGAGAAGTTCCAAAAGAAACTGCCCAATTAAAAATTTGTCATATTTTATGCCAATTGGTATTGTAAAAAACATATTCCTATGCTTACCATGGATAATTTAAATATTAATAAATGGCAGGAGTAACTAATTACTATGATAATTAAGTAATTACTGTAATATTAGATTCAGATGTATCCAAAAGAAGGCTTCCTAAGACATCACAGATTTAAAACCTGTATAGAATATTACTTATCTCTGATTGCCTGAATTCCGTGACTTCTCTGTAAGAGGCAAGCATCATCTAAATAAAGAGCCTGTGGTTTTCAACCAGAGACACCATTATCTTCAATCAAATTGTATTTTACATGGTTACAGGAAAAACATAAATAAAATTCTCATCCAGTCTTGTGTTGCCTTTTCAGCAATGCTGTTAAAAATGTCATGTCCTAAATGTGAAGTTTATTTCCCCCAGATTTTGATGTGTTGTTATTTTCTCACAAATCATATTTGGACTTAGGCTGAGAAGAGATCAGAGAATCTGATGATGAGATAAAATTCCTGAGGATGGAAAGGGTTTTTTCCATTTAAGGGCTTTTATATATCTTTTTCTGGTGTTTTAGAAGAGAAATCTTAACTTGTAGGGTTTTGCCACATTTGTGGCCTGTTTGTAGAACTCTTGCCCAGATCATATTATTAACTGTTTTATGTAAATTAATAAGACTTTCACCTTAGAGCTGGAATCCAGTTTTTGCCTTTGTTGCAGGAAGTTATCAGCATGTTGTTTTTTTTATCTAACTCACTTCTCTGAGGTATTTTTCCAGTATTCTCAGGGGTTTATATAAGGTGAAACTCATTCAAATAGGTCAAATACCCTTCCCCACCTCCCCCACCCCCCACCTACTTTTAAGGTTGATTCTGCACAATTTTGTGTAAGTAGCCCTGGAAGGTGATATGAATTTTTGTCAGAGGCTTTCTTTTCTGATGTTGTGTCTGTAACCAAGAAAAAGTTTCCAAATTAATATCCACATTTACTCGCAAAGCAGTTACATGAGTAACTCCTGATAGCATTTTATGACTGTGTTATATTTACATAAATTATTGAGCATTCAGTTTAATAATAGAAAATAAAGCACTTTCAAGGACAAAGCTCAGAAAAGGGGGCCAAAGTTCATAAAGATGAATAAATTTCCCACTTCTATGAAGACACATTACCAACCTGAAAGAACTCTTCCTCATAACTCTATGGATATAAAGATTTCAACTCTCTAAAAAGAATTATTTTAACAAGTCTCTTAGGGTTTTTTGCTGCTTCAAGAAATGACCTTGCATTGGGACCTCAGCTTCCATTTAGCTGCTTCCAGCACTCAAACTCATTTGTCCTGACCCAGCTGCCCATTGCAGAGCAGACTGTACTCCAGGTAATCAGAGAGGAGGGGGAAAGGAGCAGATTTGTGACTTGTCTTTGCAGCTAGTGGTAATAGTCATTACCTAGAAGCCCCTCTCTAGCATTCTGACTGAAGTGGCCACAAATGTTTTAATTTTTGTTTGGTAGCAGATTTCCAAAACAAAAAATAAGATTGTATCTATGATATCATATCCGTGTTCATCCAATTATCTTTGTCTTATTCATTGGTAAAACCAAGCAGCAACAATTTGGTTTGTTTGCATCATGACAGAATATGGCAGAATTTATGAGATGACATTTTTAGTCTATTTGCATCCTCGACATTAACAGTTCCTTTTACAGATTCTGTATAAACCATAAAACAATAAAATGTTTTCATGCATTTTTCAAAACATGTAATGAAAAACATAGTAAAGAAAGAGCACAGTTGGATTCTATAAAAACTGCTTTTTAGAGTCTTTCCTTCTGTAATAAATATTATTTTATGACCCTTCTAAGATCATATAATAAATAAGACTTCTGTAATGAATATTACATTATTACCCTTCTAGGCATTTGGATTGTTCCTGTGAGATAGTTAGCTGAAAATTTCTAGAATATCTCAACAGTTAATGAAACAAACAACCAAACATTATAAGCATGAAAGTTACTCAGCTTGCAAACGTATTTTTACTTTTTTCTTTACACTGCATAACATTGTGTTTTCACTTTCTTTTACACTGCATAGAAGTTCCAGTAAGATTGCAATGACCTGACAAAGAAGACCAAATTATGAAAGGATAAGTAGTTTGAGTTTTTTGTGATGTAATTGAGTTCATTCCCTGCGAGAAGAATCATTCAGAGGAAACTTTTTTATTGAAATTGTTTCATTGCAGATGTGAAGCAGCAGAAGGTTCCATGGGGCTTGTATTTTTATGCTGTTCTCAATGATATGAGCAGTAAGAGAGTGAAATTATCATGCAGTTTATGTGGTACAGAGGTCAACTGAGGAGCAAAACCAGGTAAGACAACAAGGTTGCTCCAGGGGTGGGACCACTGTGGGGAAGAGAGAGTTGATTGAATGGACTTTGAGACTGCGTTCTCTCCTTTTTCCTGAGATATTCTAAAGGGTTTATTTCCAAAAATGTTGACTGCCTGTGAATAAAGAAGTGAATCTTGTCCAGGGCTGTCAGCCCAGTGCTTCCCATGAACAAGGCGTGTGATGGCTTTGCCATAACAAAGAACTGATTTGGGCTTCACCAAGTACTTTCCTATCTCTTATGGCACATCTTTAAACACAAATCATCTGGCCAGTTCTGCCTTTCTTTCCAGCCTTACCTCTTCTAGGGGTGTAATCGCAGATGAATTGCAACTGCCCTGAAGGCTGGTGCAGGTGGTTACCAGAACACCACACTCATTCTCAGTGTCTGTTACTTGATTTGCACTGGAAGAGCTGGGTGAACCCTTTGCCAGTCACCAGAGCAAATGGTCAGCAGATAGGTTGATTTCTGGTATTTTTTGTAGCTATTTCTCTCATGGTATATGGGGTGATTCCACATCACAAAGAAAGAAGGGAAAACAAGATGCTGTGATCTCATAATAACTTGATGCATCCAGCAAGCAGAACCTCTAACAGAGAGATGTCTCACTCAGCTTAGTTTTAAGTAGGAAAAAATGCAACACACCTAAATAAGAGATCTCAACACTGATTTGATAACCAAGTCTGATCAGTGGAAAAATATTTTAGAGTTTCTTGGAGGTGTGAATGCAAACAATTTTTCACAATCTGTTCCAAGATGAGCTAATATTTGAGGGCGAGTCCATCAGTTCTGATTTCCATGAGGTGAAGGTTCAATCCCATAGCTGGCTATTAGATGAAGGTAGGGTTTATATTGTTACTGCAGATAGTAAATGGTTTGGCCATTTTGGTGAAGACTCAGTTTGCAGCTAGCAAAAACCCTTAAGCATTGCTGCAGAACCTCTAACATATTCTCAGGCCTATTTTGCAAAGGGGAAGGTCGCATCAATGAGAAGACACTGGACTGTGGTATAACAAGAATTCAGACAGCGTAGCTGAATTGATGACTGCTGGAGATTTTTAAAGGATGCAGTCATTTCACTCATTGGCTTAAACCCACACACACATTTGACTCACTCTGAATGAGACTGTTTTTATTTTTCTATAATATTTAGTTTTGCAGCTATCCTCTGAGGCCCAGGAGGAATGTGCCTGGTGCTGGGAAGAGTACAGGACATGTTGGGCTTTGCTGGGATGACTGTATTGGTTGCTCACTGAGTGTTCTCATGTCTCTTTGCTCCTGTGTTCAGTTTCATCCCTTGGGAGCTGTGACTTGAGAGGGATTTTTTATATACATTGACAAGAAATCTGTAACTGGGGACTCAAAACTTCTGAAAACTTAAAACTTTCTTACACAGATTTTATAAAAAACCCCAAATGAAAGTCATGGAAAAACTGTCTTTGGAATAATACTGCTTTCTGACAAGATGTGTTTTCTTGGGAGAATGGTGAATCATCTCTATTATTTTCTAAGACATTGACCTCACTGGTGATGCAGCACACTCAGCCACTGCTCTCCTCACTGAGTAGGGAAGCCACCATTTCATCTATTGCCATGATTAGTGTTATGCTGTGTTATCTTTCAAAGCCCAGTGTCCAAAGCTTTCTAATTCTCCTAATTTCAGAGTTCAGCATTAAAGCATGAAAAGCCAAGGGCAGAAGAACAAAAGAAAATTGTCAAGAAGAGGAAAAAGAACAAAGACAAAAGAAATGTTGCTCAAGTGTAGTTCAACTTTACCAGATAAGCCATGGGGACTACGTGACTTCCAGATATCATCCAGACAGATTTTTAGCCCCCACAATTCACAGGTGAAGAGAAAATGAAGACCCATATGGTTGTGCACACCTCAAGCCCCTTTCCAAAAGGGAGTTGCAGGCTTGTCCTGACTTTGGACACTTCTTGAAGGACCTGAATCTCCCCTAATATGTAGAGGAGAGCATTCCCTTGGCTGATACAGCTGCCTCCATCCACAATTCACATTTCTGAGAAACCACATGAAGGACAGAGGGGCTGCAGAGTCATTGCTCTATGTACTGAAGACAGTACAACAATAATGATGAAGGGTGTTGATGATAATGAAGACAACACTTACAGATTACCGCATCTCCATGGAATTTCCTGAGCCCTTGGGCATCTAAAGCTGAGAAACTCCTTTTTATCATGAGGGTCATTGAGAAATTCATGTGTGACTAACCAAGAAACTTAATTCACCACCTCAGTTGTGCAAGAACCCTAGAGGAAATCAATGAGTAGTGCAGAAGCTGAAAATCTGAGAGGTGAGCTCAGAAAACAGGATCTGACTAAATTGCACCACGCAAAACCCTAAACTCCTGTCAATTTCCAAACCAGAGGATTAATTTTCCCAACCCTCTCTCAACTCCAATTATTTTCAATTCTGTTCATCATGCAGAAAATGATGAAGGTGTGGACATTTTTACATATCAAGTATCTTCTGATTTTCGATTAGGGCATCATCATCTTTTCAGAAAATCCCAGTTCATCCTAGTTTTTGAAAATTACTTTGAATAGAACAAAAAATTACCCCAGAATTTTCATCATAATCCAGGTTTAGGAGGTGTAGGGGTTTTTTGTGGGTGTGGGGTTTTTGTTTGTTTGGGGTTTTGGGGGGGGTTTAGGGTGTTTTTTTTGTTGTTGTTGTTGGGGTTTTTTTGTGTTTTTGGTCTTTTTTTGTTTTTGTTTTTTTTTTTGTTTGGTGGCTTGTTTTGGTTTTGGTTGGTTTTGTTTTGGGTTTGGTTTTTTTAATAAGTACAGCTTTATGTATCAGCCTGATTGTAGAGGCAGGGCTCTTATGCAAAGGACATCTCACCGCATGGCACCCTTGCCCAAACTTCAGGGCAAAAGTATAAAATTATACTCAATTCTGCCTCTCATTTTTATTCAAATGATGAATAGGAAACCATCATTATATACTGTGCTTCAGGGTATCTTCATCATAAGACTATTTGTATCCAGAAGTGTAGATAAACTAAACCTCAATTAACCAAATCTAGTTATAATCTTTCCCTATGGGCACTCAGCATATTTAAAAAGTGGTAGCACTGATACTTGTTAATTTAGCTAAAAAAGAGCAATAAAACTGTCTGCTTAAGAAGAAAAAGCATAGCTAATGGTCTCTGTCTGCTGGATTCCTGAAATCTTCTGGACTAGCAGAAGCCCTTATCGCATCAGCCCCACTGATTTCAAGTTCCAGGGCTGGTCTTTAGACCCAGATACTCCATATACCTGCACAGTTTGCAACAGAACATCCAGTTTTGCTTTCACTGAAATGGTTTTACCTATTGCCTATATTCCTCTTACTTCTGTGCAAGTCAATGGCAAAGATTTCAAAAAAAGGGAAACATTTCAAATGAGTACTGACAGCTTCTGGGCCTGAACTCACCTATCTGTATACAGCATTCTCTATCCACTAGGAAAAGATCTGCTTCCATGATTTATATTTTTTTTATGGAGCAGAGTGTTCAAAATAGACATGTATATATCAGAATGCCTTAAGGATGCACAGTTGCCTTTACGACTGTGAAACAGGATAGAAATTGAATAGTTCATGTTACAGGGTGGTTGCTTTACTCCCAGCATCTCTAAAGTCCCATTTTGACCCTTGATAATGCCCTTGCTTCCCCCATCACTTAAGACTATCAGTTCTGTGAGTGTAGCAGCAGCATTATAGTTCATGAACTCACAAACTTTAAAGTATAAGGAAAATTGTACCCCAATTCTAGCACAAAGCCAAAGGAAAGGCACTGTGCTGTTAGTCTGTCATTTGGTCACTTCCTGTCAAGACTTTCTACAAGTTGTTTCAGAAGCAATAAAAAGCAACATTATATGTGTCAGTGCTTGTTAGAAAGTTGTTTAGTTTATGGTTAAAATAATGACACTGGACTTAGAAAAAGCCCATATCCACAGTCACACAGTGTTATTCAACAGGATGATTGAAGAATCTGGTCAAGTAAATTACCTCCTCATGCCAACTGTTCACTCTAATTTTATCATGATTCCACCACTGTTGTATATACATTTTTACATATTTAAACTCTTCTTTAAATGTTTTCTCCTTCAAAGAAAAAGGCTTGTCAAATTTCCACTTAGAAATCAAACACTTGATAAAGTATTGCGTTTCAAGTACCTGATTGTTGTCTCAAATAATTTTTTTTGCTGTGAATAATAAAGCCCCAAGGAGATTTTACTCTAGCATTCTCTTTGTCAATTTGAAGTTCATTTGCCTGCAGGTCTATGACAAATGCTGTTATATCTCACTGGATCCTGGAGTTTTACGAGTGATTTCTGAATTAAAAAAAAATTCCAAACAACTATTTTAAGCATTATTTTAAGTTGGGCTTTTCTCAAACTGCTTTTTATAGGGAAAAAAAATGGGTTTGACTATTTCAAGAGTCTACTTTTACAAGTAACAGCCAGTGTAACAGGGGTCAGCTTGCATTCTAGAATTATACTGCAGTAATTGTTCTTGGCTCTTTCACTGCTGTAGTTTTGGGTGTTGAAGTTGTTTATGAGATGATGTGAACACTGTGGAAAGAGAGACAAGTTCCCAGTCTGACCCTGACCCAACATAAATCAAGAGCAGCTCTTGCTAAAGCTCATTATGAGATTGGTGAAATAGAGAGCAGATTCCAGCCCAGCCTGACTCCACTTAAACAGAGCTTTGTGTCAAGTGTGGAAACACTTTTAATGGCTTTGGATAAACATTCATCTGAGCAGCATGATTCATGGCTCTGTCAAATGTGATGTCATGCCATCTTTCCCCAGATTTTGTTTCTGGTTTTTTTTGTTTTTTTTTTTTTTTAGGAAAGACCAGTGTAGCATTTTAATGGGAAGGAGTTGTTGAGTAAGAAAGGAAAAATATTTTATGTGAGGAAACTTGAGTGAAAGCTAAGAACAAATTTTTCTGTGAATCTGCTGGTTCAGTCCACACCAGCCATAAATGAGCAAGAGAACTGTTCGTAGGGGAATAAGAATTTACCCAACAGTTTGCATGGTCTGACGTTTACACACAGTTGCACCTGCCTGTCCATGGGATATTGCAACAGTGAGAAAGAAATTGTTTTCTAATCCAGACTTGCAACCTTAAAGTTCTCTGAAGGAAGGGGATGCCTTCAGAAGCTGTCAGAAGACAAGATATTTGGCTGACACCAGGAGAGACCACATTAAAGTCTGTTCTGCTGGATTCAGCACAGGAAAAGGAATTTCTCTTGCCTGATAGGAATTTCCTAGAACAACACTGTAAGCATAAGAGTAATTTCTATTTTCTGATTAATTTCTAATATGATAACAAGTCTTGCCCTGGACTAGAGGAAAAAAAAAAAAAAAGAAGTTTTGATTAAATCATTCCAGTTCCCAAAAGGTATTTTTATGCTGGGAAGGCATTTTGTCTGAAAATTGCTTAGCGGCTGCATTTTGGAATACCAAGTCAGAACCAGCACTTTTCACAGGAGATGGCAGATTTGTGTCCTCATTGATCTAGGTGAGGGGACAAACAACAGGTGGCACAGGGTGGGGTTCCAGTGTTAGCCTGTCTGTGGCACAAAGTGCCCCTCTCACTTGCTGTAAATGTTTTCCTTCAAAGAACACAGAAAGAAAAGGGAGAAGAGAACCCATGCATGGATATGATTTTCTTAGGAAGCTGTAGAAGCACCTGATGTGGAAACGAGCCCTTCAGCCAGGCACATGGGCAAAGCAAACCAAGTGGATATGATCCCAGACATCCCACATCCTGGAAAGGTGAATACAGTTTATTATTCACTGGTGTTAGTTCTTTGTCACTGGGCTTTTATGTCCACTTTTTATGTCCTAAAGACCCTTTCCACGGAGGCTCAGAAAATAGCAATTTAATGTACTCCACGTCCAGTGTTAAGATTACCTCTCTTGGTTCTCCTCCGTACCCAAGCTCCCACTGTGCTTCCTCAGTTACCCAAAAGGGCAAATATTCATCTTCTATTGTATCTTCTGTTGGGACAGGTTTAGATTCCTCTGACAGTCCACTTTTAAATCACATCAATGGTCTGTTTTGACCAACAGTCTGTTTCCATCTGTGAGCAGCATGAGAAGTTTCCATCAGATCTCCTAATTCCTCCATATTTCTTTGTCAGGGTAATTCCACATGGTCCTGGACAGCAGACAAATATGTCATTCAGTCAGGAAGAGTTAAATTTGCCAGACAGCTTTTCACTCAGCAAAGCATACACACTCAACTAAAATTTGTAGAAACTGAAGTTAAACAAGCTCCCCATTCATGCAAAAACTTGTTGGTTTATCAGTTTTAAATTTCAGGTTATAGAAGTATCTCAAATTAATGAAAGGATAACAAATTTGTTATTTGTTATGCTTAGTCCTTTCTATGCCTTAATTATATATATTTTCCAAGAGAAAATAAACCAGACCAGATTACTGTAGGATGCTGATGACAATGAAACAATGTTCCTGTCTTTCTGTCTTTTATCTGCCTTAAAGGCAACAACAGTAAAATTTCTCTTGTAGTCATAACAGAGGCTAAACATGCATAAACTCAGTATGGCTGCATAAACAAGATGACTCCCAGTATAATAGTGACCAAACATCAATATATGTGGATTATTTTTCTTTCTTTTTTTTTTTAACTCTTCAAGGCAACTCTGACTTGCAGGTCTTCAGTAAACTCACACATGTGCCTAATGCTTCCTGTTACTCTTAATGGAGAAGCTGGAAGATGCTTTACCCACCAGTGAACAGTCCTTGCACACACATTTGTCTTTACACAGACTTAGTGTTTCTTAAGTATTGTAGCCATCAGTTCTCACCCAAATCTTGCTGCTTAGTCCAGTCTTGTTTTCCAGGCTGGGATCAAACCAGCAGAGTTTTCTACGTAAGCTGCCACCTAACACAAGCTGTGCCCATAAAAACTCAGCAATGTGAGGGATGAGAGTCCAGAGATGGGAAAGGGCAGTTAGAGAGCTGTAGAAACACCCACTTAAAATAATACAATATTCTGTATTTGGAGGGACCCACAAGGGTCAATCCAGGTCCAATTCCTGACCCTGCACAGGATCACCCCAAGGATCTTGCCATACGCCCAAGATCATTGTCCAAGTGCTCACTGAACTCTGTCAGGTTTGGTGCTGTGCCCACTTTCCTGGGGACCCTGCCCCAGTGCCCAGCCACCCTCTGGGTGAAGAACCTTTTCCTGATATTCACTTCCCCTGAGAGAGCTTCAAGCCTTTTCCTTGGCTCCTGTCACAATTCACCAGAGAGAAGATATCAGCATCTGCCACTCTTCCTTCCCTCATGAGGAAGTTTTAACTTCAATGAGGTCTCCCCTCAGTCTCCTCTTTTCCAGGCTGAACAGACCAAGAGAACCCAACCTCCTATGGTTTCCCATCCAGACCCTTCACCATCTTCATGCCATTTTTGCCAAAAGGGGGATTTTGCACATTGGTGTGGTGAAAGGCAGAAAGGTCAGAACAGCTACACCTTAATCTTTAGGCTTAGAAGTCCCAAAACTCAAGACTTTAGAAAGAAGGTAACCCATGTGAGCAGTAAAATGATTCTCTGCTACATATTTAGAGGAAACAACCTGGCTTTGTATGCAATACAACCACTAATACATGGCCCAGATATCCATTCCCAGTGCCCTGGTTCTCCCAAACTTTTACAGGGTCTTGTATGGGAGACAAGAAGAAGAAGAGAAACTGCTTGTTAATGACTGTGAAAACAACCTGGCACAATGAGTTCCTCTCTTCCCCATCCTCCCCTCTGTTTTCACATCGAAGAAAGGCTGATTATGTTAACTCAGCTATGTATAGGAAATCGCCCATCGTGTTCTCACCTATGGGTTTTCTTTTGTGGAGGAAGGAGCCTTTAAATAGCACAGCTCTAAGGTGCTGCTGTAAACATCCTTGTGAAACACAGACTGCTTGTAAAGCAGTGCAGAGCAGTCTGTGCCAATGTGATTGCTTGAGTGTTGTCTGTGCTGATTGGAGAATTCACTCTATCCATTCCTCACAAATTCTCCTTCCTCATCCTCTTCCATGCCTATGGGGGCTTTCATCACATACCAGCTACAGTGTTGCCCATGCTGTGCAGCATTGGTAACAGCCAGGCTGCTCTTGGTGGCCTCTAAAACCTATAAATCCCTCATTATTTGAGCAACTAATGCTCTGAGACAGATTTAGTAGGAGACAGCTTAAAAGTGAACTCTAAACAAGCTTTTTCTGTACACTTGGAATCCTATTTAATGTGATGGATATTGATCGTACCTTAATTCTCCACTAAGTCTTCCCAGCAATTTATAAACCACCTTCCCAGTAGAAGATGTATTTTTTAAACATCCAAATATTGTTTTAAAGTTTTCCATCCCTCTGTCTTAATTTCTTCTTTCAGATCAACTCCTCCATAGATTGTTTGGGTTTTTCATCTTTCAGTTGCAGGAAATATTTTGACTGGCTCAAATTTTGAAAAATAAACAAATGAAAAAAGAAAATTCTAAAGACTGGGAAAACATATTCATGCTTCTCCAAAGAATCTTAACTTCATCTTTCATAACTGCAGAAAAGAGTATAATATTACAGTTCATCTTTGCTTTAAGTAGAATGGCATTCAAAACATTGGTGCACTTTTAAAGCAGCTGTTACCTCTAAAACAAAATATCTGTAATCTAAAAGAAATAATTTAATACAATAAAATTTTCATTTTTTGTAGCAGATTTTCCGAGAGAAAGAGGGCATGATCTGTATTTAGAATAAGACAGTGAACCACCCAGCTGAAACCTACCCGGCTGAGGCTTGGCCTTGAGGCCCTGAGGCCTTGAAGCCTGTCACGCAGTTAAAATTACCTGTGGCACAGCAGAAATTAGATATTAAGGTATTATTGTTAGATAATGGGTTGTCTAGAGGTCACTGAGTCCAATTATTAGTGGGCACGTTTTAGCCACCTTAAGAATAAGTTAAACAGTGTGTGTTTGTGTGTTTGCATTTTTCTCTGTGCTGTATGCCAATGAAAGTGTCGCTTTAAGTATAAACTATATAGAACTGTACATAACCTGCCATCTTAAGCAGAATAAAGGGAGAACGTGTGATTAACCACAGTGGTTGGACCTGCGTTGCTCTCAGCTCAACCTCTCATTATTTTTGGGGGTTCCCTGCTTCAATTTATAAACACTACTTTACTGGCCAGCTTAAGAAAGAAGATCCTTAACTAGTCAGTTCCTTCTCAATAGAGGATTGTTCTAGAGATTTTTCTTGTAAATATTTCATATGATTTTTTCATCTAAGAAAGTGCAAAAGAAACACTTTGGAGTGTGCTGCATAATATTCAACCCTGCATTTTTGTCATAATTTTAATTTAAAGTCTTCTGTCTATATCATGCTGAGACAACTTTGATTTTAAATACTACACATGTATGTGTAGAGAAGCACATTCCTTGCTTTTTGATTTTGGGACAATCAATGTGTCTCTTCCTGGTTTTACTGTCAGGTACAAGTCCATCAGTTCAGAGCTTTCTACACCTAAAAAAGCCATCTGGATTTCCCTGAGCAGCAAAATCTTTCTCAGAAGAGTCCAATTTCCTTCTGCTCTTGACCATCACAAAATATGGCCCCATAAATTTCCTCCTTTGGACGTATTGCTGCAATCATTTGTGGGGCCAATCCTGGACTCTTGGTGGAGAAAACAGAGCTGGTAAAAAATGTTTTGGCTATTAAAAGAAAAGAGGCTGTAATTTCTTTTCTAAATTCACGGTTTCAGTGATCTGGTTCCCACTGCTCACAGTCACCGGCAGACCTGAGGGAGCAGGAACCTGCTGCATGAGGAAAGAAAATAAGCAGGTGGAGGCTGCAAGGATGCTGTGAATGTCTTCAGCAGCTTTGCCACCAGAGAAAACCAGGGCTTCATGTTGAACTCACAGCTCTCTAAATCATCTAAATTCCTTTGCAAAGGAATCGCCAAGTTTTGTTCTCTGCTTGGAAAGTCCCATTTATTATTTTTGGATATATTTATATGCATTTGAGAACAGTGTTCTCTATTATTTTTTCCCCTTTTTTCTTCTTTTTTTTTTTTTTTTNGTCCATCTAAATTAGCTGGGTTTAAGGGTATTCACAACACTTTTCAATACAGCACTGCCTGCATATTTCATCAATTTGCAGCTGTTTTCCTCATGCATCCATTTTATTGCAGCTGTTAAAAGCAATTGCACAGCACAGCCCCTCTCCTTCCACTGTCCTGCTAATAGGATTTGCTGCTGATCTCCCTGGCATGCCAAGGTATCTGGGTTTATGTTTGAACAATGAAATTTCATAGTTATATTTTCCCAAATTCATCCTCTTATTGCAAACCCTGATTAAAGCCTTCTATTTCCATTTTTTTTCTTTTAATTTTTGTTGTAAACTAAGCATATAACCAGATTTGAAAAGGAATTATTTCTTCTTGTAATAATGTATAAGAGAAAGGGACAAAAGAGAGTAAGGGCGAAGGATATAAATCTAGGAATTTCCCCTCAAATACAGCAAAAAATGTTCTTGCATTAATTAATGTATTTTCTATCAGGAAAGAAATTGATTGAGGATTATGATTATTTAAAAATATAAAAGAGGAAATAGTGTTTAAGTACATATTTGGAGATTAAGGTAATTTGGTAATATAATGTGATTTAAGTTAAGTCTGTGAAAAGTGAGAAGCTCATTTCCCACATGTGAGCTCTAAAACCTGCTGACTTTTCATCTTTTCAGCTATTTTTTCCTCCTCTTTTCACTTTATTCACTCTAGACAAAAAATAATAAGAAAGAAAAAAACAAGTAAACAACCAAACATAAATTTGCAAACACAAATTGGTGAAAATATAATATTTTATTAAAAAAAAGAAAAAAAAACTGGTCAGGAAAATAAAAAAAATGCAACAAGAGGACTTCACACAGAAAACTGAAGCTTTTTCTTTATATTCTTATTAAAATTTGTTCTAATATGCCTGGAAATAGCTGGGTAAGAGGAGGTTCCAGTAAAGGATTGCATATCAAACATTATCTTGCAAAAGAAGATAAAGAAAATATTTAAGACTTTTAGTGCAGGAATAAATTAACCCAAGGTTGAAAAGATTTCTACCTCATCTGTCCACAGAACCAAGACTTGTAAGGATTTCCCCTTTCCTCCATTTCCTTTCCACTATTTTTCTTTTTCCCACAGCTGGGAAGTCCAAGACCTATCCCATGTGTTTGCCCTGTGCATCTCTCAGTTATTTTCAAGCTTTAAAAATAGAAAACAAAACAGTGCAATGACTGTACTCTGACAAAAGGCAACAACCCAAACACTGTACTTAACAGATAACTTTGGCTGCAGACCAGATCTCACACCAGAGTGTGTTTTCTACTGAGATATCTGGCTAAAGCCTCTGGGCCTTGAGCACACCCATCTGAGTTTACTTTCCTGTATGCTCCTCTGCATTTGTAGCTTGTTGGTCCATCTCAGACCCAGGAAAATTTCAGTTGCCTTGAAAAGAGCTTGGTTTTTATTTTAAAGTTCCAGTTAATTTCATGCAAGAATGGTTTTAGTCTTATGATCAAAACAAGTAATGTACTGTGGTATAACATAAATTGTCATGACTTAAATAGATTTAGATTTGACAGACTGTGTAGTATCCAAGTCGTTCAAGTATAAAGCAATGAATGACATTATGCCTATCACAAGAAATGTGGCTGTCAACTGCAATTGCTTCTGTAGCACGTTGGGAACAAGGACAATTCAAATCTTCAAATCACAAAGCATCTGCTCCTGTATTGCTTTTTCCTCTATGGTGTTTACCACTGAACTAGTTTCTTTACTATCTTTTTTCTACTATACTTCTTTTTACTATCCTTCTGTAACATCCATCATTTACCTCAAAATGTGATATATATCATTGTATAATCAGAATGATAATTTCTATATAATTAGAATTGAATTTACATGGTGCACAATCATAGGAGAAAATTCCTGGTAAAGTCACAGGAGAATGAGCTGATAGAAGGGGAGACATCAGGCCTGTCATGAGTAGCAATGAGAAGGAGAGTTAGAAAACCTGTAGGAGCTCAGCATTTCTGTCTCTAAACCCAAGCAGAAATGTCATTAAGGGGAGCAGTGTGTGTGACAGTGAGCTGAGAGGTACAAGGTGCTGCATTACCCTTAAAATTGCAGGAAACATCCTGAATTTTCAGTACAATGTTCTTACTGGCAATAGTGCCAGTGAAGACAGAGAGGGGATGTGGTGATCAACCTCTGCTCAGTTCTGTGCACATGTGAGAAGCTGCTCCTGACATAATGAGAGTCCTGTGCTTGAATAAGACAGTACAGCTGTGCCGTGGACCTGCAGGCCAGCTCTTTCCCCAGTTCAAGTAGCTCTTGGAGATGGGATTGGCTTCATCCATGTCTTCTGGAGCAGCAGCTGTTCCTCCAGTAATTGAAATAATTCCCTGCCTGGTGTGTGCTGAGCCCAGCAGCAGCTGAGGCTGGCTCCTGGCTGGGGGAGCAGCAGCCAAGCCCTGCTGGACAAACCCTGTGTGCTGTGGGGAGAATGGCCTCACCCTCGACGTGGATTCTGACCCTCTGCATGGTCTGAGTTAACATTACCTGAGGCATTACGCAGTGAGAAGGGCAGGAAGGCTTTGTTGTTGTGTCCTGGTGTTCCATGTCCATCTGTGCCTCCCTGCCTGTGGCCCCATGTTGAGCACAGTGGACATCATCTCTGGCTGCAAGGGATGGAGGTGTTGTGCAGCAATTACACGTGTCATTCCTCAAACTTTGGTGTGTGTTGTATTTCAGATAATACTGGTTTTTTTTCTTCTTCAATAGGCCATTTACCAGGCAGAAGCCTTGCCCTCTCTTTACCCAAGGAAGAATCTCTACCCTCTCAATGTGATTACAGCCCATTTTATTCCATAATAGGTTTCTTTTATTATTCCCTCAGGCATGTAAATCAAATTTTACTCAGTACCAAAATCTTTGTTCTACAAAGAATGCTGGCATCGAGTGCAGTGGAGGAATAGCTTCGCTATTGAATACGGTCTGTGTTAATAGAACTCCCCTATCTTTTTTACTTTGAAAGTAAACATCTGTCAGAGTTTATTTTCTCTGTCAGAAAGACAGGAGTGTCTTAAGGGAAAGTACACAATAAAAGCAGATAGATTATTCTGCAATTATACCCTTCTCTGTCTAAATGTTTAATTAGATAAGCTGCCACAGAGACAGTGATTACTTTGGCATCCATCTGTCCCATTTACTGAGGTTACAAATGCAGTGGAAGTCTTGGGAGATTTGATCACAGCAGCCACAGCAAGAGCAAGGAGCTGACAGTCTCAAACAAGGGCAATTTCAAACAACTTTTCAGCCCAGATGGGTGGCCTCTTCTGATAGAACCACTGCCAATGGCTGATCTTGTGCTATCAGAGTTTGGGATGTACCAACCTTAGTGCAACCATAGAATCATGGAATGGTTTGGTTTGGAAGGGACCTGAAAAATCATCCAGTTCCAGCCCCCCTGCCATGGGCAGGGACACCTTCCACTAGACCAGGTTGCTCAAAGCCTCATCAAGCCTGGCCTTGAACACTGTCAGAGATTGGGCAGCCACAGCTTCTGAGGGCAATTGGTTTCAGTGCCTCCCCACCCTCACAATAAAGGATTCCTTCTTAATTTCTTATATCTAAATATAATACTTGAAGACACAGCATCTTTCACCCCTCTGCAGCTACTGCTGCTAAACACGTTTTTATGCTTGATTTCAAAAGTTAGATGTGTCTACCACAATATTAGTTTGATTGCAGGTGTTTTAGCTGCAATGGTAATACAGCTTTTTGCAGGCCTCATTTCATGCTGGGTAGAGAAAAAGCACAAAAGAGAAGCCGTGATTTCCATCACACACACCCTGCAAGCTCAGGCAGTGCATAATATGATGGAGAGCATAAAAAGAGAATGAGGCATATAAACTTGTGAAAATTGCAGATTTTTGCCACTTGATATGTAAATCTAGCTCAAGACCATAAAGGCGCAGAACTACTTGGACATGGGGCTGGAAAGATTTTGACTCTTAATAGCAGAGCTGCCCAGTCCTGTGGTTACCAAGGACTTCGCTGTGCAGAAAGTGCTGCTTTGTGTTTTCTAAAATTGCAGCCAACAAATATTTAACTGTAAAGGCTCCATTACCATTAAAGCCCACAATAGTAAAATATATTTATTTTCATGATAACTCATAAGGATGTTTTACAGGTGGTATTAAGCCAACATGAAGCCCACCTAGAAAACTTGAGCTAAGGTGTAAAAGTTAATAACTTGAAGTGGTGCTTGTATGGCCAAACCTAAAGTAAGAGTCAATTTCAAATCAATAAATCTGAATTTAAATGTTTACCTGTGTGTCCAAGCTTCCATTACAAGCACAGGTCATGGAGATTTAGTCCATCCAGAAAAGGAGAGATTCAGATGCCTATGAGTGATGAGCTGAATCAAGTCCTTTGTGCTGGCATCCAAGACTTAATGATGTATTCTGAGTGTTCCTGTCAAGCTCTACCATCAGAAAATTACATTCCACACGTAGTCCTATATATAATCTGGTCTTGTGTATTATCTCATGTACTTGGGGCATCCCAAATGAAGAAGAGGAGTTTCCAGGATCTAATTAATACCCTTCCTTTATGAAAAGTCAGTGTGTTCTAAATAGTTTGTATTACTTCTTGATGTCCAGGTCACAAAGTGAAATAAAGCAGTGGTGTATGAAGAATCCCACCTTATTATGCGGTTATTTTGCATAGCAGATTTTTCTTTTACACTATTTTTTAGAATTTTTATTATTTATTCTTCTATCACCAAAAATTGTTGTGGCTTTTGAAAATGTATTAAACAGAGCCTGTCAGTTAGTCTTTAAAAAGGTAAGAAATGCTGAAAAGTCATGGGGGACATTTCACCTATGTCAAAAAAGAAGAGACATTGAATAATGTCTTAGAAGGGCGTGAGGTCTCACATTATTTTCTTTTCCCAGTTTGCCAGTTTTAGATTGCTGTTTAATAATTCTTTCAGTATTATGGAAGTCAGATATTTTATTTTTGGAAGCTGTTTTGAAGCCATTTGGTGAAGGGTTTTTATAAAAAAAATAGAGGGAAATATATGAGACATTCACAATGAAAGAATAAAGAATGCAAAATACAGCTGAGTTCAGTTTTGTCTGCAGACTTGAATTCAGGCCATGAGAGCTGATAAATTTGCTAGCAAACCTCATTCAGTTTAGGCAGAGTTTCAAAACCAGTCTCATTTGCAGCTTCCACTAGTTTCACTTTAATTATGCTTTGGGGTACATTTTGAACCAAAAATCAGGATATGCAGTTTGCATGCTATTATTTCTATTTGCTTAACATACTAAAATCAGAAACTTTTCTGTCTGTAGTGTTCCATAATCTTTATCTGTATGCCTTCAGCCACAGCATAAGAAATTTAGAAATATAATCCTTTCTTTGAAATACTCATCACAGTTATGTTCCTTCATGCCATTACAGGGCAAAACCACTTNCTGCCCTCTGAAATGAGTATATTACTTGTCATTAATTAATTTAGGGGTATACTATCTGCCACTTTTTAACTTAGCATTGTAGAAACACTGTTGAAGTATTAGCCTATGTATTTCTCTTTTTGTAGTCCCTATAAAAACACACTCTACTATTGTTCATCCTCTTCAACCTCATCCTCCTCATCTGAACACTAATACTCTATGTACACAATATGCCCAAACCCTTTTTTTTTTTTTGTGTCTCTGTTCTTGACCTGGTTTTTCTCCATCAATATTATTGCAGTATTTGTGTTCTCATCCCCCTCCCCCTCCCCCAAACCTATGGATTTTGTGGTTTGAAACACTGGAATTCTACTGCTGGATAAAAATAAAGCAAGTTCATAAGCCCTAAGCCTTTAACAAGACAGAAGATGAACCATAAATTGTGCATCACTCACAGGCCCAAGACAGTCTGGTTCCAATTACCTGTAGTGGTTTCTATAACAATAATTCTATAGAAGAGCTCACAGAGTCAGTCTCTGGGGAGGTACCGGCATTCTCTTTTCCAAAAATACTAAACATTCATAAGCAATAGCATCCATAAGAGCAGCAAAGCCCTTCAGAGTGAGCCATCAGATTCAATGATGTGTTAAATGCCAACCAGAAGCACCAAGAAAAAAATATGAATTTTTGTGATCTGTTTCCTTGTATAGGGCAGCTAAGACAACAAGTTCAACTAGACAAAATACTTGTTCGCATTAGAATCTGCCTGCAAAATGCTCTTTAAAATGCTGCTTAGACAAAAAAAAATTTTTTTTCTAACCAGGGGAAGTATTTTACCAAATTATGATTGAATTCTCATGTATGTGATTCTCTCACGAGCTGATTTAAAATTATTCTGTTCTTTAATTGACACGATTCAGAATGAATTTATGTATTCAGATATCAGACATGGCCAATTGTTACTGTGTCCTCACTGTTGCTAGTACTCAGGTTTTTGTCTATTTGCTTAACACAAGAAAGAAAAAGCTTTCCTTTCAGTCCTGTCCAGGTCAAAGTAAGTTCAGAACATTTAAATTGTTTGTTTTCTGGAAAAATAAAAGCAATTTTTCAGTTTGAATTGTTTGTTAAATGTGTCTGTTTCATTTTAATGTGAAGAGAAAGGCTTTTCTTCTTTGTGACAAACACTAACAGTGTGAAATTTTTTTCCTTTGTGGAAACAATTTCTCTAAAATTAAATTTAAAACCCCATCAGCAGATGTATTTAGATTGAATTTCAGCTTTATTTTAATTTTTAAGCAGCTCTATATTATTCTTAAAGTAAATTCTTGTAAACTTATTAAATGGTATTATATTTCAACTAATAAGAAGATAAGATGTTTTTACTGTTCTATCATTACTGCTCAGACTCTAATGGACTGTCAGTTTCTGAATCAACAACAACCAATGCAGCTGAGATATTGAAATGAAAAAGTGAAATACAAGAAAAAAACAAACCAAAAAAACCCCCCAAAAATACCCAAAACAAAACAAACCCAAACCAACAAACCAAAACAATAAACTTAATGCAACATTTGAAATTAATTACATTTAAAACCTGAAAATTAGGACATTCTTCTTAGGAAATTTAAGTGTACTTTTGTTAAAATGTAGTCCAATTAACTAAGTCTCATCTGTTTAGAGCTGTTACGAAAATCCTGATCTCTATTAATTCTCACTGGGATGAACTGAATTTGGGAGACTATTATGGGAAAGAGCCATTTTTTCAGTGCTCCTATGATCTTTCCTTATATTCTCTATAGATATCTACCGTTAGCAGCTGCTGGAAGCAGGATGCTGGAAAAAATGGAGCTTTGTTTTTTAATCTGATACAGTGTCTTTCATGGTCTTAACTTAACTAGCAGGAGCAGACATCTTTGAGATTTAATAAGTTGAAAAAAAGAAAAAAATGTGGCTTAATCGGTGACGTTTGTAGCAGAGTGAGCAGAGCACCACGTTGGATGGGTGTCTGTGCAGAAACCCTGATTTTCTCTCTGGGGCCCATTTCCACTTTCATGTGACCACAAAGACCTGGTTTTAGGTGGTTTAAGTCAAGCTTGTCCACCACACATGCACACAAAGCACTTGGAAGTGGTGTGTCTGGGCTCACAAATATGAGACAGGCCCTGGTTTATGGCATCCCTGACTACTCCTGAAGCAGCATCTGAGTCAAAATCTCTCAAGGATTTGCTGCTGGGAGATAGCTCAGTCTCACACAGGGATCCAAATCTTCTTTCCTGAGTTTTGCACTTGTTTTATCCAGCAGAAGTCTCAGTTGAAAAAGAACAAAAAAGGGGGAGGGTCCAATCCATCAACAAGGAAAAATATTGTTCTTCCACTTTGTTCCCAGAGTACTTTCTAGCCTATTCTTCCAGATCTCTCCAGAGAAACACTCTTTTCTTTCATCCCCAAACTCAGCCAGCTGATCCACCTCTTCTGGCCAGCAAGGTATGTCAGAACAGCAGCTTCACAGCCCTGCAAAGGACTCTAAACCGTGGCACAGAGGACACAAAGTGTAGCTGCTGTAGCATGAGTGCCTCCGGAGAAAATGTCTTGGATTCCTGAGACAGCAGCGTGATGCTGGCAGATGTGATCCAGGAGCTGTGAGCTATCCATCCAGAGCAGCAGCCCTCCTGGGCTCTCCTGTGACCCCAAACACCCTGGGGGCAGAGCAGAACTCAGTCACTGTTTCTCCTGATTTAATGCTCTTGTGCTTTTGCTGTCTCACTGGGACCTGCACCTTGATTTTTCTTTCTTTGCTTATACCCAGTCTTGCAGAACACTTGTTCAAGTGCTCGATGTTGATGCATCTGCCTGACCTTATTGATTCCTCTGAACTGCAGGAGAGGAAGAGAAAGGATATTTTTGCCCTGTGCCACTTAGCCAGAGAGACTCAGGAATCTGGTCTGTAAAGCTAAGTGAGCTTGCTTTGTATTTGCAGATTTAGAGCTTCAGACCAAATTCTCCTGAGGAAGGGAGGAGAGCAGAAACTTCAAACGTGTGATATAAATACATATTCTTATGTTAAATGAGTATTTTTGAAAATTCCCCTTCCAACACCCTTATTTTTCGTGTGTCCCACAGGCTTTCTGGTATTACTAGTATTGTAAAACTTCATGGAAAGACACAATAAACCTTGGGTTTTCTGCACATATTGAGCAAACTTGGGGATGTTTCCAAGTCAAATGCAAATCTTGCTCGAAGTTACAAAGACACCCTCATTGATCCTCTAGAATTTGCCAAAGTGTGGGTTAGTTGTCCAGGTCCCTCCACTGTTAATGACAAAGAAGAGACTACAAAGAAATTCCAGTTACCTCCTCACCTGGCACCTGCCTTGAGGTGCAGTGAATTTATGCTTTCAGCTGGTCTTGTTACTCACTGACTTCAAAGTGAATCTGGACAAGAACAGATTAACCTAGATTACAAAATTTGATTTTAGACAGATAAAATTAGGCAACATTAATTCCATTTTAGCTTACCAGGGGACAGATAAGGAGAAGGATAACCTTTATGTGTTAACTGAAAAATAGTGAAGCAAAATTTTATGCTTGACCATGAAGATGTTGAGATGTTGCCACAGGGGCTCTCAGTGGTTTACTGGCTCCTGCAGTCAGTTATCCTTCTCCTTTTTGCATTGTAATATCACCACAAGGAGAGAGAGGGAAAGGTGACTTCTGCTGAAGTCACGGATTTTCTTGAGAGAAATTGCAACAAAATTTTGTGCGGATTCCCCAGCAGTTAGGGTGAAAACTCATTACCTGTGTGGAAGGAAAACAGATGATTTGCTGTGGGGTTGCACAAATGTCAAGATCTGTGTATCAAAATGCAGCAGTTCAAGGAAATTATTTGCTTTCATAAATGTATGTGCCTCTAGAGACTTGTGGACTAGACATAGCCAAAGGAAAATTCTTAACTACTCCTGCTGGATTCAGAAATATAGTTCAGTAAAATGGAATTTAACTTGAAATATGAAAAAAAGGCAGCATGTGAGAGGGAAGGAATGTTTAATCTACATTGGACTGCCTGTTAAATATTGTGAAAAACAGAATTTTCCTTTGTCTTCTCACCACAGTCCTGTAAGCCGAAAACTCTGTGAAAACCTGCACACTGCCTTCCAGATGCCCAGAAGGACATAAATTCATACAAACTGTACCAGATAAAGTGGAAATCTCTGCAAGTACCCAAAGATTGCACATTCCTTTAATAAGCTGTAATAGCAATCTTAAATGAAAAATTCAAGGATTTCACAACAAATCACAAAAAGGTCTCAGAGTGCAAAAATAAATTCCCTTAGCTGGACAGGGCCTTCAGCAACCTGGTCTAGTGAAAGGTGTGCCTGCTCAAGGCAGGGGTTTGGAATTAGATATTCTTTAAAGTCCCTTCCTACTCAAACTATTCTATGATTCTGATATATACAAATATATACACATGAAAATAGACTTAAAAAGCTATTGGCATAAGAGACAACTGTGACATTTTAGTTTCTAAAAGAAATCTTCAGAAAATGAAAACTAAAGTTCCTGGGGAAATTTATTCTCTTTTTAAATGTGTATAATAAAAACAGACATAACAATTATAATAACAGTTTATTGAACCATATAATGTTTCCTCTGCAGAGGAAAGCCAGCAGCATTTTTGGCAAATGACATCTTTTCAAAGGGCAGAAAAAGTTTGGTTCTTTGTGAGAGCAGAAGAAACTGCCAGTTTGAACAAACACCATTTTATGTGAGGGTATCCTGCAGGAGAAAGTAAATTTCTTCTGGTAAGAAATGTTCAAAACCAGACAAAAAGGTCAAAACCTGGCCATTATTTCCATTGGAAAATCAAAACACATTTCACACCAAATCCTATTCTCAACAAGCCAAGAAGGCCAGAAGCCAAGAAAGGGGAATCTCCAGAGATGTTAAGAAGATAAAGGTACTATGGAGAGAAGGAGGAAGAGACTAATAGAAGGGGGAAAGAAATACCAATGTGATGACATTCCAGGGGGAAGATAGAGAGGAGTCTGTATCTGTGCCTGCTGTTTTGACAAGCTTCACATTGAGCAGGAGTCAGAGAAAATTGATAGGAACTGGTTTTAGGAGGAAAACAGACTTGCATTAGCTTTTCCAGAGTATAGTGACTCAGCCTGAGCAAATCTGCAAATCCAATATCTCCAAGGTTAAGCTTAAACTCACAAAAATGCAAAGGCAGTATTCTATACCTTTGAGAATTTGGATGATTTGTATGGTAATGTTTCGTTTATTGTGGCACCTAAAAGAAAATTTGTCTTGAGGTTTTGTTTTCTAAAGTGTCTTTTTACATTGCTCATGTTTAAGGGTTTAACTATGAAAAACAAAGGAGATTTCTACACTGAAAAATAACATTAAATTAAAATTACATTTTGGGAGAGCACTTTAATAACTGCAGATATTCTGGGAGAATATTATCACCTAATAAAAAAGTTTTGAAAACAAGACAATGTAGAGGCATAATTAAACCTAAAATAAACACAGTTTAGAAACAGAATTGTGTGTTTTAGTTATCTCAACAGCCTTAATTCAGCCCTAGGAGAGTACTTTGAAGCAGCAATGTAAAAAATGCAGCAATCCTGGTGCTTAGAAAATTGTCATGTTTGTCACATACAGGCGACCATGTTAAGGTTAATCATCCTGGTTTGGTCCATGTCATGATGGGGGAGAGCAGAGATTTTTATAACAAGTCCTTGGTCACACTCCCAAAAGAATCTGAAATACAAATCATTAGTCGGGTGCATATCCAGTATTAAGCACGTGGATTTTCTGTTTCTGTTGTTCGTGAGGCCAATAATGTTCTGGCTCTTTCAGACTGCACATTCTCTTTCCCAGACATGTCAAGTTCCTCACTGCAGACACTCCAAGACACCTCTCTTGCAAACACTAATTGCAGAATAGTATATAGACATATACTGAATCATAAAATCATTAGAGTTGGAAAAGACCTCTGAGGTCGATTCCAACTATTAATCCAATGCTGTCAAGTCCACCACTAAACTATATATGTATGTGACTGTGTAATTGCAGAACTCTATTTGAACAAAGAAGTCATGGTAAAACAACTTGAGCTACACTTTCTTAACTTCTGGGTGCTTGATTTAGCAGCTTTCAAAATGCTCTTTCGACAGAGTAATTATCTGCATGTGTCCAAAAATGGCATTGTTGGGAAATAGTGTTGTTTTCTAAGCACAGGTTAGGTAATTATGCAATTTACTGCTGGTGGGTGTTTTGGGGGTTTGTTGTTTTGTTTTGGTGTGGGGTTTTTTGTTTGTTTTGTTTGTTTGTTGTTGTTTATTTGTTTTTTTGGGGGGGGGGTTGTGGATCAATATTCTCTATGGCTTTTAGGCATACAGTGCATGTGGTATTATTCCTATAATTATATTTATCAGCAGCAATTGCAGTTTACGAGAGTAACAACACTATTGGCTTGTCAGGAAATTGAGTGAAGGGTTGGATGTGGGAAGAGAAGTGAACAAAGAACAGGATCAATGTGAGACTAGTTCATAAGCTCTTCTCTCACCTTGAACTCACTGTTCTTTATACTGGACTGTCTGAAGACCATTTTGCCTCCTGTTCATTTGCCATCAGGGAAAGATTCTGAATCATTTACCCTGGAGACTGATTTACTTTAGAGTTTCCACAAGGTGAGTGGAAGGAAATTGTCACCAGAAAGGGAAAGTGACCTAATGGTGGTTCTGTAGTTAAGGATTTTGGAGACAATGATCTGAGGACCCCCACCACCATGGCCTGAAGGTGACCTTGGCTCAGAACCTCTCCTGTCTCATCTTCCATCTGTAAATGGCAGTGACAGTACTTCCTCACATCATGGACACATAGGGAGCTGCAGGCATTAGGGCAATGCTATAAGGAAAAAAATGTACTTTGGGCATCTGTTTATTTAGGAGAAGGAAGCCCTGAGAAATTGAATCTTCTCTAGGCAACTTGAAAAAACTCTTTTACAATCCAAGAACACCATGAATAGGTCTTTCTCCAAGGAAAACCAATTATGGTTGTGTTTGATGACTCTTCTTGGATAATGCTGGAAAACAACACTGGAAGTAGCCAAGTCTTTTCCACTGGCAGGTGGAAAAGGGATTCTTTGTGGTGTCCTCCCTCCACCTTCCCTTAGCATATTCATGGGCCAATGACACATTACCTGTGAGGTCTTTTTTCCTGGGGAAAATTTTCTAATTGCTGAGAGTTTTAGGCATTTTTTTCCCCCTTTCAACATAATACAGACAGGGCAGACAGCTCCAAGGCCATCAGGGGTGGTGAGGGCTTTTGGTCAAAGGCAAGAGCTGTGAGGGCTTCTCTGAACCATTCTTCTTGTATTCTCTCAGCTTCATGGTCTCTCCCCTCAACCCATATTAGATTTTATTCTTAAAAGGTTTGGGAAAAGCAATGAACTAACAAAATATGATGATAATACCACGATATTTGGGTTAGTTAAAGGAAGAGTCCTGTGCTATGTCCCTTGCATACCTCTCACAGAACTCAGTGACTGGCAGGTGCAGCTCGGTGGAGGTAAATATGAAGTGGCACATGAGATAAAAATCAATGCCACCCGCCTGTAGAACATGAGGAATTCTGAACTGACCATTACCAGTCATGTGTGAGAACTTGGGGTTGTGACAGTGCAGTGAAAACACCTTAGTGCACTTCAGCTGCCAAGACAGCAAGTGAAATGTGATCAATTATTAGGAAAGGGCTGGAGAAGAAAGTGAAGAGCACTACTGTGCTACTGGGTAAATCCACATCTTGGCCACACTTCACATGATTTGCACAGGTCTGGTATTCCCATTCTGCAGGATTTATGTAAGGCTTGAAAAATTCAGAGAAGCATTTTGGGTACAATCGATGTGAGAAACTGATTCTGTTACCAGGAGGGACTAAGCTGGAAGCCTTCAGTTCAGACAAGAGACAACTTAGGGAAAAGAAAGGACAATGCAGCTGAAGTCTGTAAAAGCTGGTTTTAGCAGGGAAAGGTTTGTTGGGATAGATAGTTTACAACCCCTTCAGTAAAAGAACCATGAACATCCAATTACACAGAAGGGAAAGAGACTGAGAAGAACCAAAAAGTATTTTTTCATCATATTGTATGTAGATAATCTATGGATCTCCTTCTGCAGCATATAGCAGGTGACAAGGTTTCCAGAGAAAAGAGGAAACATTACACAGGTTAATGAAGGACACAGTTATTGAGCATTCATAAATTGTTATAAATTATATTGAGAAAGAAAAGATAAAATGAAATTAAAAGGAAAAAAATGAAAATAGCAGAAAATGACCAACAAATCTCAAAAAAACCATATATTTTAAAAGTCACATTTTTTTAAATTATTATTTCTCTGTTGACTGCCCTTATCATTACACCTTAGAGTACTAAGATAACTTTTCTAATGAGTTCCTTGCCAGGTCAAGAATACCTACGCCTTTAGCCAACAGCTGCTAGGCAAGACAACCATCTTTGCTGATACAAAGTCTTCTGTATTCTTCTGCTACAAAACTTCTGCAAGGCTGGTGGTGTTGAGGACCTGTCTCAGAAGACTGAACCACATGGTTGAACTGCTGTAACTGCACAGACAAAACAAGCACTCATAAAGGTGCACAAATGAAAAGTAACAGAAATTGAAGAGAAAACAGCTAGGGAAGGTGAGGGTGATAAGAAGAAAAAACTACCTTTTTTCTTTTTTTTTTTTTTTTTTTTTNCGTGGATGTTGAAAAGCTTTGCCCTTGGAAGTCACCTGTAGCATAGCCAGGTCACTTTAGCCAAGACTAAGTGCAGAATAATGATGTGACTTTGTGGATTTCGAAAGGCAGCTGTTCCCATGACTTTGCTGCCACTGCAATGATTTGAGATTGCAAACAGATGGGAAGGTAGTCAGCATAACAACAGGGGAGGCATCCATGGAAAAACACATTTCTTAATACGTGACTGTGGCTGAAAGAAAAAAGCTGTAAAAGTTGATGGGTTGCAGCTATCCAGTTTCTTTCAGAACAATATAAGCAGAAAGAAAAATGAAATCACTCTGGCAAGAAAAACTAAGGTTAAAATATAAACAGACTCTTTGGTCTCCTGTAGCCTGGCTCATCCCGCCTGAGTGACAGGATCTGATTCTCTTCAGGCTCTGAAAGTCCACAAGACCCTCTGGCTGGAGGCCCTGGATGCAAGCTCAGTTTCAGGGTGTACCTTGTACAAATGCCTTGGATGAGATCAGATATTTGGCAAGTCACTTGAAAAATATCTGAAGGACTGCAGAGAGCTTAGCTCTCCAGGTAAAAACCCTGCTAACACCAGGGCCAGCAGCTAATGTTGCTGCAGAACTGATGTGAATTATACTAAACTGAGGTTAAACTAGGCAACTTTTGGTTCTCTAGGCTTTTCTGCTAAATGTCCATGTAGAACAACAGAATGATCTCAGCATGTCACCTGGCCCAGAAGAGCAGCTCCTGGACATCACAACCTGTGGTGTCCTGTGTTCCAGCTAAAGGACTTGAGAGAAGCGTGTTGTACCTCCACAATGTCAAGGCTGCTGGACACTGTTTTTCTGAGCCCCAGAGCCCTCTAACCTCCCCTCTGAGTTTGGCAGTAACACACCACCCCACACACCTCCATCTCCACAGCTGGCACTCCAGTCTTGCCCTTCACGTCACTTTTCTGTAAAGGCAAGTCAACTCAGCAGGTGCTGAATGAGTTAAGGTCAGAATGAATTCACTCTGTTCACATCACATTTCTCACCCACCTTTCACAAGGTGAAGGATCTTTTTCTACCAGTGCATATGGAAAAATACAGCAGGCAATTGTTAATAGCAATGGTTCAGTCTGTGTCCGAGGGAGGGGTCATGCTCCTGGCATGGATAAGGCAGCAGTCCAAGTTTGGGGTTACTTTCAGAAACCTTGAAGTACCTTCTGGGACTTGCAGACCTTCAGCCAGGAGCTGTCCCTGTGGCTCTGGGAGGCTCAGTCTTGGAGCAGCCACCCCACATGCTCAGCAGCAACACCGTCCAAACTTTACCATGATCTCTCCTTGGGCCACACAGACCCCACAGTCACCAGATGAACATCGTGGCATCTGCACTTGCCTTCTGAAGCATGATCCATATGTGAAAAGAACATATTAACAGTAAGACTGTGAACTCAAATCCATAAAGAATCCAATGATTTCAGGGCTAGGTACTCACTGTATATTTTCCTTCATAAAATATTCTAAGATCAAACAGTAGAAAATTAAGGCTAAAAATTGCCATAGGAAAGATGAAAGGGCTGGTTGTTTCTTGTCTGAAGAGCATTGACTAAAGCATACCATTATAAGGTTATGTTTATTTTACAGGTAAAAAAAAAGACAAGAATAACCGTAAAGACTTCTGGGCAGAATAACTCATTATGACTTTGTACAGTGCAAAACAGCTCTTCTTTGACCACTCAAAACCTGGGAGTGGAACATTTCAGGGAGTGGTGCTGTACCAGATGAGTGCTGTACAGGCAGGATGGAGAGGGAGCAAAGCTTTTAGAACCAACCCTGTGGTTTAGGAGCCTCAGTCCCATTTTCAGAAGGAGCAAATGCTTGGAAGACAGGTGTTCAGGAAACCGCTCTGAAAATGAAGTTTTGGTTTCCACATCACTTAAGAGATCTCTTGAAAATATTGACAGAGAGCCTGGACTTGAAGCAGCTCAGATTCCATTATGTGGTAGGAGAGAATGAACTCTGTTCCCTTTTTTATGGGAATGAGAAAAGACAAATTTGCCCACCATACTGTGAATACAGAGCATTCTGCTTTGGTCCAGTTCTGGATCACAGGAGTGAGGTGCTGATTTTCACCTGCACACACTGCACTGTTATCCTTTAACCTTAATCAAGCTACATTTTTACACAGGAGCAAGGAGGAAAAATAGACTATTCCTTTCTGGAATTACTGATTTTTTCAGCATCAGTATCCTGGCAAATAAATTGTAGGCACTTTTGTAATATCAAAGGCAGCAACTAACAAATGTTCTTTTTCAATCCATGAGCCTGGAAATTCATTGGGTACAGGGTGAAGTGTGGTCACTGCTATCAAAGTATATTGTCTAGTCTGTGAACAGAATTTTGAATGTGGACAAAGCTTTCTTGAGGGAGATAAGCTTGTTATTCAGACAGTAAAATGTTATGATTAACACCTGATGAAGCATTAAAGAACCATAAAAATTCTGCTACCTGGGAACGATTACTTAGCAGGAGGCTGCCTGTGCTTTGGCAAGCAAGTGTGTAGCAGCTAAACTTGGTGTCTCAGCTTTCCATGAAAAGGTGGATTTATGCAGTCATTCTGTGGTGCAAGGAAAGCAGAACCACCCAGACAGCTGCAGACACGAACAGGCAGATTCTGCTTCTGTTTGCACTGGAATGCCCCGGGTTCCAGGAATTCTTACCCCACCTATGAATTTCAAGAACAAAAGAAATTAGGTGCAAGTTAAGCGCAATTTTTGTTTGCTTTCACAGCTTGTCAGGCACAGCTCTTTGTGAATCTGTATACTTCTTTCATCGTGTTGAGCAGCAAGGATGATTTGTCCCTCTGCTCGCTATGGCACTGTTCACTGTGGAGGAGACAGTGCATGCCCAGGTCTCATCCCAACTTGTATAGCGAACTTGGCAGATCGTGCAAAGTGCTAAAGTGGGTGTTTTGATGGAAATGCAGACCTATGTACACTATGAAGGCTGTAAATGGGATCTAGCACCGATCCCCTGTGGATGCTGCTGAACTGGAGCCTGGTGGGACATCCAGGCCTATACCTGTACAGTTCTGCTCTATGAAGTTCCCAATTTAGTCTGAAATGACAGAGGTTCCATTAGGGATGGGTTATGTAAAATTAAAAGCAGTCTTGAGGGGACCAGCCTCATTAACAGCTCTGCTGAGCATCAGCTGCTGAGCCACAGGCTTGCTTTTTTTCAAGTGAATAGCAATGCTCAGTTGTGCTAAGTTACTATTTTTTCACATTCAGTTTAAAAAATCTTAAAACATTTTAGGGTGCCTAAATATGGTTTTTTTTTCCTTTTTCTTTTAAAAAGAGGCTGCAGATTAGAATGAAAACTAACAGCCAGCCCTAGAAAATCTAGGTCATTGGTCCTGAAGCGAGACTAAAATAGAGTAATGGCATTGTTCAAACTGAACACAAACACAGTTAGCACATGGGCAGGTTTACACCTGTACAAAGTGAGACTGAGTGTCCCCAACCTTGCTCTGAGCAGATGGTGATTAAAGCAGTGGATTAAGATGGACGATTGAGTTTCAGGGCTCTGCATATGAGGTAAGGGGCAGGAACAGTGTCCATCTGTCAGTAAATCAAAACTCTGTGCCTGTTATCCCTGTCTATCAATAAAAGTGATAATACTATATTTCACATACCCTGTGTACACAGTAAACTGTTCAGTGCTGTGCCAGATCAAGTCTTAATATGCATAACTAAGGTGGTGGTTTCCAGCCACATTTGGGACCTCCAGCAAAGCCTGTAACCCAAATAATGCCAAGCTGTGTTGTGTGGGGGTGAATGATTCAATGTGGGAGGCAGAGAGAAATCACCCTCCATGAAAGAGCTTCAGGGCAAGCACTAAGCAAGGAGCTCCTACCAGCTCCCTGTGTTCTTTACCTGTCCCATGCTGATTTGATCAAATGGGAAGTTTGCCCATGCAGTTGACTAATATATTCCTTAGTTCTCATGTTTCCTGGTTGCCAGTTTGGCTGATTTCATAGTTCTATAATCTCATTTGACTAACTTTATGTGGCATGAGTATTTGCATATATAAAATGAAATGTTTGTTGAATGCCAGTTTCCAGCTAATGTTCATGAGTGGAGGAGAAGAAAAAAGAGATCTGAAATAAAATGTGATAACCAAAGCCCTGATGTCCTCTTTACATTTGAGGATAACAGAGAGGGAAGGAGCTGAGACACCACATCTGTCAGCAAACAGAGACTGGATTTAGTTTATAATAGTCAAGTCCTGAAGAATCCTTGTTTTAGCAGTGGGTCAGCAGTCTCATGGATAGGGTTCAATGGAGTCTTTCATCTGGTTGAAGTTAATCCTTTTTTTTTTTTCCAGTGTTTGAAAGGGCTTCCTTGGTCATAGGTAGTGAACATAATAGTATGGGAATACTTCATTATCTTACAGCAAATGTTTTTCCCTTTTCTATAGTGGAAGTGGCTATCCACCAAATGCAGGACAGATGGCAGCACAGGGTGATGGCAAGGGAATAATAAGCTTGGAGCAGAAATAACAAATACATAGGACAAGAAAATGTTGAGTCCAATAACCTACATTTGATGGGCTGGGGTTTGGGTGCTCTTGGACTGTGTTTTGAGGACTCTTGGAGCACGGGGAGGAGTTGTTCCAGTTTGTGGTGTAACATGTGGAGAAGAGACTCACAAGGCAGCAAAGCACAAGGAATGTACATTCTGTCCATGTCCAATTCTTCTATGAGCTTCATGGGTCAACTTCCAGGGGCATGTGTGTGTTTTTAAAGCTAAGACAGCACTGCAGCTGCTGACAGATCAGAAACCCACTGGATACCTTATAAATCAGGCACAGAAATCATTAGAGAGAAGAGTGTATCAGCCAGAGCGGGGATATGGCTATGCACACAGTTGGAGTTCTTTCCCACTTCATACATTCCAGTTACATTCCAGTTTGCATGTCTGTCCTCTTCTGTGCCTCTTTGTCAGCGAGGCATTGAAGGGGCTGATGGTTGTCAGTGAGATAAATCAAAAGCTACACTGTAACTGTTGTGGTGTCATGTTTTTCAGCACAGACTCTAAAGCGAGATATAATCAGCACTAAATTTCCAGGTCTACTTACAGCATCAGAGGTTAAGAGAGTGATGGTGGATTTTTTATGTTGTCTGATATTTTCCAGCTGTTTTTAATATGTGGATGTCTTGAAGAGCTCTGCGTGAGTCATCAGCTCAGCACACAATGCTTACTTTTCATTATTAACCTCTCATAATTCACCTTAGCAGTTCCTGTTGCACTTCTCAAAGCGAGGCAATGCTAACAAATCCATTATGTTAAGCAACAATGTGGTGCTGCTGCTGGAAGATACGGGTGTGGAATTAGGTTTATTTTACATGGTTCAACATATTCTATTTGGAGAGACAGTTATGCTTATCACCTGACAGCCACTGCCACAGTGGAGGTCACAGCAGGGGACAAGGAATAGTTTTCAGGACATTTAGGCAAATCCCTTAGGACAGGCTTGTCCATTCTATCAGGTGGGAGTATGGAAGCTGTAAACAACACTTTCTTGTCTCTTTTCTCCCTAGCTCTTTCCAAAACCATTCTCAGCCAGCATGGTTCTTCTCTCACGGGTTGAGCACCGGGGAAGGTGATCATGAAGCTGCTCTTTCCTGAGGCAGGACAGTGACAGAAAGTGAATAACAGAAAACTCTCATTCAAAAGGGGAGATTATGTGGAGGAACCTTCCAAGCAGTGCTGTAGGTTACATTATCCAGAGCCTTCTTACTCCAAGTCTTGAGTATTTTCCCCACTTTTATGGACAGTGTATTCCAATGTTTAACTGCTCTTGCAGCAAAGCATTTTTTTCTTATATCCAGACAAAATTTCCCTGAAGCAACTTCTACCCACTGCCTCTCGTCCTGCCACCACACATTTCTTTATGGGGAGCACCTCCACTTCTTTACAACTGCGGCCTTGGGAGTTGAAGATGGTGATTAGATCTCCCTGAGCCTTTCCTTCTCTAGGTGTAGCAAACCCATTTTCCTTTGTCTTTTTGACAAAGCTGATTTTCAGCCTTTGTCCATGTGTCAAGTTCTCCTACCATCTAAACATCTCCTTGGGCCTCGACTGGAGCAGCTTCAGTACTTCAAGGTTTCTTTTGAATTGAGAAGACCAAATCTGTCTAACACATTGTGAGAAGAGGGGAGTGATCTCTTCCCTTGATCTGCTGGCTACAGGATTGCAAATGTGGCCTAGGATCTTTTGCTTTTGTTGCTGCTTCAAGGACACATTACTCCTTTATGTTCAGCTTACTGCCTGCCAGACCCCTTGTCCTTTTCTGCAGAAACTGGAAGGATCTTGATGGAAGAAATCTGATTGACACTGGTGGCCACAGTGTTGTTGTTAATGCCCCGGGGCTCCCCCAGAGTCTAACACTGAGGGCTTTGAACGTGAAATGTTTTGTGCAAGTGTTTCTGCACTACCTCAGTTATAAACTAAAGCAGATCCTTGCGGTCACAAACCCAAACCCTCAAACACTGACCTTTTTACAATTAATTTTTTTTATAAAAGTCCCCCACCATCTGCTGCCCATCTACACTAAGTGGGTCAAGCTTTTCAGACCTCCATCTAGAATTTTTACTTTGAGATTTTCCACTGTGGCAGATATCTGAAGACATGCCTGGATCACACTTTTTTATTGGATCTTCTGTGTTACTTCCTACCCTGTTACCCATACAGTTAAATACCATCTTTGCTTTCCTCTCTGCAGTCAAGCTTTCTGCAATTATCAGCTGTACACAGTGACATTTCTGTCTTCCTCTTAAGTATTTAAAATTAATCTAAATGTTATAATTAAGAATAGCACTTCAGAGCCATTAACGTGGATGGGTATTTTAATAGAGATCCACTCTCACTGTTTGTATTTCTGTAAAATTGCCTTGATTTTCAGTCCCCGAACTGGATTTGAGTGTCTAAGGAAGCTGTGCTTCCCCGTTGCATTGAAAGGACATTTCGATGGCTATCAAGTGATGGAGAAAAAAAGTAAAAATAACACCACCTTGAAAATAAAACTGGCATTTGCTATTTTTCTTTGTCACAGATGTCAGTTTACAATTCAGTGTGGAGGTAGAACTAGGAAACAGATTTAGTTTTAGGAGCAACACTATTGTTTTCCACCAGATTTTCTTGATATTCTTGCCAACAGTAGAGGCACCCACAATTTTCTGTATCTCCCAAGCTATGTTGCTAAGGGATAGACTGCAGACACATGCTGTGATCTGTCACAAATAAAGCTTAAAATGCTAATTTGGTCTAGTTATTTGCACATTGCTGATATAAAATTGCAATACAATTTGGCAACGAAAAAATGCAATCTGTATTCTAATCTCAAATAAAAGTTTTAGGATTACTGATTTTAGAGTACCATGAAATTGTAATAATGAAATACCAGTCTGTGCTACAAGATGCTGTTGAGAATTCAAGTGCAGTGCTTGTAATTTCAGGAAATAATTATTTCTCTGGTAAGATCTTCCATGTAGGAGACTTTGTATGGCCTTTTCTTATTGGTTTCCTGTACAGACAAACAGTTTTCATTTTATTTTCTATTTATAGAGTAGTGTAACTAGCAATAGAGTTGTGTTTTGCCATATGATTCATATGCATCATTCTCCCATATGCCTCATAGTCAAATAACTCAGGTGCAGAGTAAATATTAACAAAGAAAAATTACTGGAAAGAAGAGGAGAACCTAGACAGTTGAAAACAGGTGAACTCCTTCGATTCAGTCATAGAAATAAGGTCTGGAGGCCTTCAGAAGATAAGGGCTACCAGGAAGAGGGAAATGATGCCAGCAAATGATGCTGTGATCTCACAAAACTTTGTACATGAGAGGACAAATATAAGCTCCAACAAGTTCATCCAAACATGAATAGAGCATTTGAAGATATAGAGTGCAGCAGATGACAAAATATTACCCATCAATTGTGGTTCTTGTCATGTTTGTGCAGCCCTTGGGGTATGAAATTCAGATGAGCAAGAACTCTTTGCCACCATCTATTGATGAACTGGGGGAAGAAACATACCTCAGTTTCTCAGATGGGATGGACATTCCATGATGGGATGGACATTCCTGAAGTGTTGTTCACGACTCGTTCAAGGGTAGGAATAAAAGGAAAAAAGTCTTTTATTATGTTCACAACACTTCTAAGAATCAAAGGATCAGCTCTTGTGTCACTGGATTACACAGGACAGGAATTCTGCCGTGGGGAAAAAATGAGTGAAAAGTCTTGATTTTCTCCCTATACCTTCTATTTTGTAATGAATTGAACTCCTCAAAGTGAGACTGGACAATGAAGCCGACCTGGATGTGGAGAGATGATAAAGATATGACAAGACATCTTTATTCACTCACAAAGGGGCTTTAATTATTTCAGGAGAGGGAAAAGCCAGGAGATCCTTATCTTGCTGTACGCCCAAAAGTCACTGTATGCTGGGCAACAGCCAGCACCAGCAGGGTGCTGGGAGATGAGAAAGAAGGCAGCAGTGGTGAAAGGAAAGCACTATCTCAAAAAGCTGCAACAGCACAGGGGCTGTGAAGGGCCAGCAAGGTGTCTCCTTAGGGTGAACCTTTCCTCTCCGTCCAGAGTCAACCCCACCTGCGTGCTCTCTTACTCTGAGACATCGCCTGGGGAAATTGCCTTAGGTTTGTGGGAAGCATCTGAAGCATGTTTTCTTAGTGGAATCCTTTTATTCCATTTGGTATCTGGAATTCTTGATGCCAGCAATTTCTCACATGAAAAAAATAAGTCACTTTATAAATTTGTCAGCATCCTACCTTATTGAGGCGTCCCATATATGAAATGTGACTCTTTTTGTTTGAAGGGACAATGTGCCACTTTTCCGGAAGAAGGAGTCAGATGTTGGAAGCAAGGATAAGATCTCTAAATAGTCACTTGTAGATAAATATGAATGTGTCATTTATGTGATTCCAGCCATCCGGAAGTTTGTAAATGCGAGTAACCCACAACTAGGCCTGAATAAATACAACTCATCTCTCTCTACAGACTCCTGAAATTAAGAGAGCTTGAAATTAAAACCCTTCTTTGCCTGCCAAAGGCATGGAAGAGAGGCAACTTCATTACAAACAACATAAGAAGATGTGGGTTCCAAATGGAACTCTTTTGCTTACTTCTATAATTTCCTACCACTCTTTTGTGCAGTCTCCTTGAGGCAAATCACCAAATTAGTGAATATATGTTTGTATGTTTGGTTGTTTTTTAATGTTTATTTAGGGATTACACTTGCTTTAGTTACAGAGACCTTGCTTCTGTCTTCCCCTTTCTTTGTCCCTTTGGCAAAGAACCAGGCATCAGGAGAACAGTGCTAGAGCCGATGATGCTGCAGATTCTACAGAAAATGGATTTGTTTGGATTATCATAGAATAGTTTGTGTTGAAAGGGATGCTAAACATCATCTGCTTTTCACCTGCCTGTCGTGAGCAAGGACACCTGTCACTAGATCAGATTGCTCAAAGCCCCATCCAACCTGGCCTTGAACATTTCCAGGTGTTGATGGGGCATCCACACCTTCCCTGGGCAACCTGTGCCTCATCATCCTCAGAGGAAAGAATTTCTTCCAAATATCTAACCCAAACCTCCCATCTCTCAGTTAAAGCCATTCCCCCTTGTCCTATCACTCCATGTCCTCATAAAAAGGGCATTACAAATGTAAAGAAAATGTGTGCTGTGCAAAAGGAATGTCAGCTCCACCCAACATGTTCTGCTGAAATTCAGGAGATTCTCTGCACATGTTTTCATCTCACTCACAACACTCCACTTTCTCACTCTTGCCTTGAATTGATGCAGAAATAAAATGAGCCCTGTTTCTGTGTGGCTTTCCTAAGGTGAAATTCTCTTTCTTCTGGCTGTTTTACAACAGAGGTGCATGGAAACAGATCTCAATCTCATTCCTATTTTATAAAAACATGCTGCTTACAGTTCTTCAGTTCTTCTCCCTGCATCCTTATTTTCTAGACAGAAATACAGGATTAACATCAACAGCCTTTGCTATCTGACTTTTTTTAACAATTCAGCACTTTGTATTTTTCCAGACAGTGGAAAATACTTAAGAGTAATGCAAGAACATTGAAGTCTTAAAGAGGTCCAAAAGGGAAAATAGTAAAAGAAAAGTAATTAACAGAAAATTTCCAGCCTCAGCACTTTAGATGAGATGGTGTTAAATTGTGGAAGAGAATTGACACAAGCTTGTGGTTCTATTCTTCTTCTGTTCCTCATCAATTGAAATTTGATGGCCCTTGAAAACATTCTGTCCCTCCAAACACCAAGCTTTTATGGAAAATACAAAAATGCACTTCAAACCCTGTGAACCAATATTCAACAGCTGAAAGATATTTTCACCTACCCTCTCTGCACCTGCTCAAGCTCATATTTTCAGTCTGTCTCAGTACTTCATTTCACCTTTATTCTTGCCAAAAAGTGACCTAATATCTTTTGGTGTTCCAGGGCAGGAAGAGAAAAGTGAGTCAACTCTGGAAATCCAGAGTATTTGATGACCACATTTCTTTTCTTGCTGCCCTCATCTACATTGCCTGCCTAAGAAAATGTAGGATGACAGAAATGCTTTTCATGCCTAGCCAAGGGCCACTGAATCAAAGTCCTGAAGAGAGCAGACAAATGCACTGGAATAAAAATAAATTCTCATGACTAAACTTTCCTGCCTTCCAGCAGGGAGATTCATAGGTTGGATCAGGTTTGGTTTGGCCCCATCCTACAGTGAGAAATGTATTGAACAAAACCTTCAATACCTTAATGTGGGAACCAGTGTGTCACATTCCCTTCACTCAAAGATAAGCTTTGTATCATAACTCCCCCAATGATTCAGACCTCCTGGATGTTTGGATTTTCTTTGCCGATTAGCTGTGCATTAGGACTTGCCTGAAGCAGCTGAAAATATTCATATGATGTATTAATCAATTTAATTTAGCATGGTCTATTTGTATGTCATTATGACTTCCTAAAAACTTTACCTGCTGGCAGAGAAATTTCAGAGGGAATACTACTGTAGACAGGCAAGGAGAGTGTTTCTAATGATGAGAGCAACTTTATAAATGTCATTTTCCTATCTCAGCACTCTTATGATTGGCAGAGAGAGAAAGGATTTGTAATTCCCAGTAACCTTATTATCCATTTCTTTCCTCATGACTTTCTACCTCAGCAATTTGGATTTTTTTTCCCCAAAATGATAGATACTATGACTCCACCTTTCCTTGACATATAAAATGTACCAAATTAAAACAATGGTAAGGATATTTTGTATTTGCCCAATTTCATTACCACTAAATGCATCATTAAGTGTAAACTGATCGTAGCAGAGAGCACATTAATTGTGATCACAGTAGGGAGTCCTGATTTTCTGCTGATGCCACACTGTTTTCAGGATGAATGCAGCATTACTTCCCAAAAGAACCTGACTAACAATTGTGTGATGATCACCTACTTTCAGTAGCAAAAATGCCTTTCTTTAGAGAAGATTGTGAATTTGCATCTAAGTCAGAGGATGCCCTGATATCTTTTCTCAACCTGACCACCCCCAGTGACATCCCAATCTAAAGTGCTGCTTTCTTTACACATCACACTAAGCAGGTTCCAAGTTAGGTGGAGGTTAAAAGGGATTTACTGCTCAGGAAAAGCCAGCTCTTGGGACTGAGCAGCTCATTGCTGTTGTGCACATGGGAGGGGCAGACAAGATGCATCCAGGTTGTTTTTAAGAAAACTCTTCATCAGGAACCTGTAGTGTTAACAACAGTATAAAAGTGATAACTCAGGCAGCAGAAGGAGATATACTTATGGTATTTACTAAAGTAAATAAGTGAAATTTGAACTCAGCCCTTTTTCTGGCTTTAGGTTAGAGCTCATACTCAGACTAAGGCCTTGTCCAATACTGTAGTTGGCAAGAAATAATAAAAAGAGCTGGCAAACCCTCCCCAAAGTCAACTCTAACATTTTCTGTGATCATGAACTGAACCCTGCACTTATATTTTCCTTTTGACTGTGGACTCCCACTGCTCCGAGTGACATTTGGACTCATGCAGTCCATCAGGTCTGGACTGGTAATACTCAAGAAAACCAGCAATTCCACTGTTTTCCAGACAGTAAAACCCACCACATCGATGAGTAACACTTCCACCTCCCCAGGAATAAACACACAGTTTCAGACCTCCAATTTTGTCTTTTGAGAGCTGACTTCTCTGAGCTGATGGCTTTTAAACAGGAATATCAACATTTGTTTGCACTGTGATTCTGCTCACATATCCTTTCACAATTTCCTAAAATAGGGTCTAAAATAGATCTTCAAGAAGTTAACAAAACCTCTCCTTAAACAGCAAACATATCTCTGTTTTCTTTCAGGGTGGGTTTCTATAAAACCATGTCATGGTAGTGCCTTAACAAAATTTAGATTGATATATGTTATTTTTAAACATGAAAAATTTTAATTGCCTCAGAGGAGATTTCTCCAGAAATAAACTAAGCTAGCAATAGAAATTTGGAATATTTTGTCTTATATTTACAGATATTAATAAATCAAACTTGGGGTAGAAATAAAGTTTACTGTGTAAATCCAAGACCTGTCAGAGATCAGTTTTGCTTAAACATTTGAGCAGAGGTCTGGACATTGCTGTAACCTTCCAGTTAATGGCTTGAAAGGCTCTCCCATAATTCCATGTTCTATGTGAATACTGAAATTACAGATGCTTTTTCGGTGTGTTGGGATGTATCACTTTTGTTTTCCTCACAGAGCACAGAAAAATTTTCATTTCAGAAAAGATCTTTTTCCATTGAAAAATATTTCCTAAATGTAACTGCTGACCATCTCTAAAATTGAAAACACCTTTGCAATGTTCTTTGAAACAGACTGAGGAAAAAGTAGTAGTAATAGGTCATGTCTTCACCTTTATTACTTCCCTCTCAAAGTTAAGAAACACTTTGAATTTAAGAATTATAGTGAACCATAAAAAGTTTTTACACCAAATTGTAAATCCTTCTGCTTTATTGCAATAGACACAAGGGTCTGACTTCTTGGCATAGGCAGTATTATTGTACCTATTACTAACAACAGATGTCACCTAGTGAAATCCGAATCATTCAGAGGGAAAGGTTATCTAATTTTCAGTGGGTTTTTCTAAAAGATGAGTGTTTGAAAAGCTCAGAGACTATGGTAAATGATCCTTTTATACAGAAATGGAAAAAAAAAAGTATCATCTCTCTTTACCTCATCTAAGAGATCTTTCTTGAAGAAACCTTTAGTATTTTCCAGTCCTAAATCTGACATCAAATTGCTTCTTTTTAAAAAAATTTTAAGCACTTAAGTCCATCCAACAAAAACATTCAAGGTTTTCACAGTTCTACCTTCACAATTTTTTTTCCTTTGTATTAAAGAAAGAAAAGGAAGTAAAGAATCCCACTGTGTAAGTACTTGGCAACCAGTAATACTCGTTAGTTGAGAAAGTGGCTTAAAACAGATTGAACATGAACCAAAACAAATTTTTGACACTGCAGAGTTTGTCTCTTTCTTTTTAGGCTGGGGTACATTTCTAACCTGTGTGGGGAATAAACTCCTTCAGTTTGAATATCCTTCAAGCCAGGGCACACCACAGATGATCACACCCTGTTCCTCCCACCTGAGACACCACCAATGCTGCAGATCAGGACCTCCCTCCTTCAGCCTTCAGAAGGAAATGTGTTTGCTTCTACTGCCAGCTCTGCACAGACCTGGGACTAACCTTCAACCCAGGTTATTCCCACAGAGAGTGTGGATACTGAAACTTTGACAACAATGTTATTTCAAGCACTCTTTGGTTTCTTTAGTGTTTTGTTTAGGTTTGGGGTGTGGTGCAGTTGACATGGTGGAGGGAAGGGATGGCATCCAGAGGACTTGGACAGACTTGAGAGGTGGAGCTGTGTAAATCTCCTCAAGTTCAGCAAGGTCAAGTTAAAGATCCTGCACCTGGGTCAGGGAAATCCCAAATACAAACACAGGCTGGGAGCAGAAAGAAGGATTGAGGAGAAGGGCTTAGGATGTTGGTGGTAGAAAAGCTCAACACAATCCAGCAATGTGGTCTTGCAGCCCGGGAACCAAACCTGTCCTGGGCTGCATCCAAAGCCCCGTGGGCAGCAGGTGAGGGAGGGGATTCTGCCCCTCTGCTCTGGTGAGAGCCCACCTGCAGTGCTGCATCAGTTCTGGGGTCCCCAACCACAAAGGAGATGGGTCTGTTGGAATGAGTCCATACAAGGCCTCAAAGAGGATCAGAGGCCTGGAGCATCTCTGCTATGGAGGTATGCTGAGAGAGTTGGGATTGTGCCTTGAGAAGAGAAGGCTCTGGGGAAACCTTTTAGCACCTTGCAGTATCTTAAGTAGGCTTGCAAGAGAGCTGGAGAAGGACTTTTCACAAGGACATGGAATGATTGGACAAGGAGTAATGGCTTTATACTACCGATTAGACATAAGGAAAAAAATTTTTACTGTGAGGGTAGTGAGGCACTGGAGCACATTGATGAGAGAAGCTGTGGGTGCCTCATCCCTGGGAATGTCCAAGGCCAGATTGGATGAGGCAACCAGGTCCAGTAGAAGGTGTCCCTGCCCATGGCAGAGGAGTTGGGAGTAAATAACATTTAGGATCCCCTCCAACACAAAACATTCTATGATTCTGTGCTTCTGTGGTCTGCTCAGTACATTCAGAGAATCACGAGCAGTGCAATTAATAGGGGCCTACTTCATTACGAGATAAAATCACCCAGTAACATAAAATAAATTTTATTCAAAACTAGAGCCCAAAGTGTCTAGAAGGGAGATGAAGAAGTTCATTCCATGGGTCTCCTGTCCCTGCATGGTAAATTCAAATCCAGTCGGTTCCAGACCCTGAAAAGCTATCTTTGCTGATAGGCTTTCAAGAATATCTGTGCCTTTTTGTTTTTTGTTTTTTTTTTAGTTTGGATGCTTTTTCCCCATAGTACTACACACTTTTAAGGTGTTCAATGCAGAGCTTTCATCCATTTGTAATCTCCCTCTTACAGAAGAAATGGAGGGCAGAATTGTTCCTAACCTGTTGTTCAGAGATCTCTGCCTTTTCAAAGACCAAGAAAGAAATAGGCTGTAAATTACATACTGCATACTGGCCAGAAATAACACGCAGTTGTATAATCAGCCACAATAGGACTGTAAGAAAGTATCAGACTGCATCTAACTTTTATTGAAACACCAAAGTAATCTAAAGCCTCATATTGTCAGGCGTATCTTTCAGACCAAATACATGCTGCACGCTGTAAAAATTAAGCTAGTCATTATAAACTTAATCTGCTGTCTGAATGGGAAAATTGAAAAGCACTCAAGCATTAAACTGCTCTTCTTAAAGGAAAAATAATAAAGCAATATGGGTAATATATAAATAGCTTTAAAGATTGCCGTGAGCAGGATATCTGGGCTGAGCATTTCAGTGAAAATTGTAACATATTATGGCTCTCAGTAAAGTTGCATGTGTTCAATATGCTGCTTTTGTCACTGACTGGTTTGCAACCATTATTGGCTTTGTGAAGAATCCAATGTACCCTCTTTTTGTTGTAGTTGTTTTTTGTTGTTTTGTTGGAGTTTTTTTAAAAATAATTTAAGAAAGTTAAGTTTGTCAATGTGAAGTGCTGCTTGGAAACCTATTAAGTCCTCCTTAAAGTACATATTCTGCTTGAATGCAAAGTTAGTTAATGTCAAGTAATAAGCATTTTTTGTTGCTTATTAGCAAAAAAACCCAACTTTATTAGGTTAACTTTATTCTAATTGGTTCTATTAAAGGAGTGATCTTGGCTTCAGGGCTTATGGTCAGCGTACATATTGAGAAATTAAATAAGCATAAATTCATTTGTCAGTGAACTAGTCTATGAAATCTGACACAGTACAATAACTGAGAAATATTAAACTGTGTATTGCACCTCTATATCTAAAAACCTAAATCTCCAAGTATTTTCATTGTGGTTGATAAGATGTACAACATTGGTATGACACCTTTAGTTTCAATATGCAAGACTTCATCACACAATCAGTTATTAATTTTAGTGATACTTATTATGCCAAATGATGCCCAGATTCTTAAAATGGGAGAGTCTGAATGTAGCAGTAGCTTGGCCACAGGTTTGGCTGTGGAGCATTTACTCAGGTGAAGTCCACCTTATCCCCAGTGGGACTTCATGAACTTCAGGCAGTTAGATCAGTTGTTTGCCAAAGGTACTTTGCAGAATGAATTTGCTGTGCATACCAATTTTTGAGATGACTGTTTGGGGTCTTAATCACCATGTGATTAAGACATCATTATTCCACAAACAGTTCTTCAGCACACCTGTGATCAACATTGAAGTACTTTGCTGAATAGTGAGGAAATAGAAAAAAGAAGGGATTGGAATCTGGCTGTTATAATTTTTCTCAATGGTAAAGATTGGTAACCATTTGCATTTAAACACTATGGCTATGCTTTATGCCCCAAACTTTGCACTAGAAAAAATGCTGCAGATGAGGAAAATGGATTGTCATAAACTGACTAAGTTAGACCATGAAGAGATTACAATACACCTAAGGTTCTAACTCATGTCTTCTCACATTCAATAGCCACATAAGTTTCTTGAGCACAGAGACAAAATGCAAAAGAAACAAAAAAATAGTTACTTGACAGTATTGAGACAGTTTTCCAGCACAATTTTCTGGCTCTGTAAATAGCATGGTTCACTCTTGCATTCTGAGTATGACCTGAGGGAAACACAGTGCTGTATCACTGTAGTTGAACCTTTTGCCTGCAAAGACAGATTTACTGGCCATGTGCTTGTTCCTGCCATGTTGCAAATCCCTTGCTACTTAAAAAAAAACCCCAAAATTCTCTTTTCCTGTTGCCCACATTTTTCTTTCAAAATAGCAGAGAAGCCACTTTCCATGTTAAATTATTTTCACAGCTCTGGCTACTCAGTCTATCTAGTCTATCTGTAAATAGTGTAAACTAAGTGAATGCTTTTGCAGATGTGAGTTTCACGGGTGAAATCTTCAGGAGAAATCCACTGTGGCTGAACTTCAACTAAAAGATCCAGACTGTGGATCTTACTGTGTTCATGTCTGGGCTCCTCAGTGCAAGAGAGACATGAAGCTCCTGGAGCAGGTCCAAAGATGATGAAGGAACTGGAACATCTCTTTCATGTGGAAAAGCTGAGGGAGCTGGGCTTCTTCACCTTAGAAAAGAGATGATAGAGAAAGGACCTTCTCAATGACTGAAGGGACCTCAGTATCTGCAGAGAGGTGTCAGACCAGGCTCTGCTAAATGGTGCTGAGCAATAGGACAAGAGGCAATGTTCAGGAACTGATGCCCAGAAAGTTCCACATGAATATGAGAAAGAACTTCACTTTTCTGTGCTGGTGACCATGCACAGGAACACATTGCCCAGGGAGGGTGTGGAGTCTCTCCCTCGTTGGAGATATTCAGGAACTCTCAGGACAAAATTCTGTGCCATATGCTCTGGGATGACCCCACTTGAGCAGGGAGGCTGGACCAGATGACCCACTGTGGTCCCTTCCAACCTGACCCATTCTGGGATTCTGTGATTGTTTTCCTTGTTCCTCTTAGTTTTGATTATGTGATGATGTTTGCACCTTCCCAATATGCTCCCTGTTGAAACAAACCCAGAAATTTCTGTGTGAAGTTCTTTCACTTTCCACGCTTCACCTCCTAACACATCCCACCACGTGCTGTTATGGGTAAGGCTGTTGATGTGAAACCCAGACCACATTTCCTCAAACAAAACCTGTTCATCTGGGTCAGCACTTCTGAGCTTGAAGCTTATTCCCAACTAAGACAAAGCTACATGTAATTTGTTTCTTTGAAAACAACGTTTTTGTCTTTTTATTAACCACAGACATTCCTCCCCATCATCTGCAGTTTATGTTAATTTTAGCCTCCTAAAAGCAGTCATTTACCATTCACTATCATCAAGTTCAATTGATCTCATGGAGGGTGGGATGACCAGGCACTGCAACTAAGCAGAGTCCACTGCAATGTATTCAACATGAATGGGGACAAAAGAGGATAATTTCACTTGTCAGCTTACATTTCCCAGAGTGTAGCTGAAAACCACTTTTTTTTTTTTTTTTGATAGTCATTGCGGCTTCCTTCATCCAAGTTCCATAAATCTCTGGCATTATTATCTGTGAGACAATAGTCACTGAGGTGACATTCTGCTGCAGATGTGCTGTCTCCCAAATCTCTTAGAAAAGGCTTTGTGTTCTTCTTTGAAAGGGAAAGGGAAAATCAAGGCTTGGCAGAGTCCTTAAAGTCTGATAAGAAAGTAGGTAGTGGATAACAGGACTGCAGGCTGATGTAGGCAAGAAAAATGGGACAAAATCACAAAGTATTTCTGAAAAACACTCTTCAAACTCTGTTTAAAATACCTTTGCATATTTGTTTCTCTGAATTCAGCTCCAGCTTCAACCATTTTAAGGGACCAAAATGACAAAAAGGTCCAGCATGATGCTAATATTAAAAGATGTCTGTATGTGCTTCATAAATGCATAAATATATATGAAATATGAGAGTCCAGTTCCTTACAGTCCTACTGAATTCTAGACTTATGACAGAGCACCTTTTCAGAATTAACAAATAATTCAAGCATTTCTAGTGAAATTGGAAGACGAGACGTGGGAAGATAATAAAAATGTTGTTCCCACCCTCATCATGAACATGAAATTACAGAAAAAAATATTGGACGGGATATCTTAGGTCATCTCTCTGATCCTGCTCAAATCCAGGTCAGCCTCAAATGTTATAAAAGATTTCTGAGGGTTTTTTCCACTTGAGTTTCAAATAACTCCAAGGATGGAGATCTTACAGCCTCCCTGAGCCCCTGTTCCACTGTTTTACTTCCTGTCCTACAAATGTGCCAGTTATCCTGTGATCTTTTTTGTTCACCTCTGAGAAGTTCTGTCTCTGTCTGCTTACAGCCACCCTTTAGACAGGTGACACCAGGTACCTCCTTAGCCTTTTCTCCAGGATAATCTCTGCTACATTATGTGTTGCATCCCCTTAACCAACCTGGCTTCTCTCTGCTAGACCCTCCTATGTTTCTCAGACTCTCTTCTGTACTGAGGCCCCAACATGGAATTAATTTTACCAGAGGGGTCCTCCCATAAACCTGAATTCCTCAGTTTGTTTTTCTTTAAAACGGCCCGTGAGCACAGAGTCAGCAGGTTAATCAAGAATCTTTCAATGAGAATATTTGACTAAGAAACAAGACACTGCCATATATATAAGATTTATCTCAATGAAATCAGTGAGAACTGAATCAGAGCCTTGTGACTACTCCAGTCTTATGGCAGATGGAGACAAGGCAAGAAATAGGACAATATTCTCCACCATTTCCCCATTGTTAATGACCTCTCTCAAACTCAAAACCCAATAAAATCCTTTATTGGTTTCATCAGGGCTGTCTGAACTCCTTGAGGGCTGAGTGCAATATCAGGTCTAGCAAAGGTAGGAGAGAGCTCATTGCTCCAAAAGAGAAAATCCAGGACTTTACCACTTCTTGACTGAATGTCCAGGCATGAGCTTTCTCACAGGCAAAGGTGCAGATGCATTCTCTTTACCCATTTCACACAGGCTTTAGCAAACCTGGACATAAGAGACACTGGGAATTTTCAGTGACAGGGAGAAAGACCATCTGACAGGAGAGTATATGCCTAGGACAGGGCAAGAGCCAGCAGCATGGTTTCCATTCCCTCCAGGAGTAAGGGACAGTAACTTTTGGATGCTGCAGTTCAGGGAAAACGACTTTACCTGCTGGCTGTGGTTCCATCCTCAGCAGGGTCTCACTGTTGTATGAAGACCCACAGGACACAGATGCCTGTGCTGGAACAAATTTTCCAGTGCAAGAACTCCCTCCTGAACCATCAGATATCTATGCCAGGAGCTGAGAGGGTATTTGTTGCCACATCCATCCTGGTTCCTTTTTACTGGGAGAACATAATCCAGGTTAATATGGATCTCTGTTCTGCTATCAATAATTTAGAGCCAGAGCTTTCCCTCACAAGTTTCCCATCATCTCTTCTTATGTGGTGGCAAACCTTGGGTGGGGGGAGACTTCACCTTCTTTTAGCATCAGGAGCAGATTTGTATGTCCATCTGCATCAAAGAGCACCAGGGAGCTGCTGTGCTGATTTGGGATCCATCAGTTTTGGGGGCACTGTGCCGCACTGTGCCTGCTGGAAGGTGGCAGTGGCCATGAAAAGGGTGTCAGGGGTGGTTAGATTGTGACCTGATAGATTCCTCAGTGGAGTAAGGTTCCTCACTTTAAACTTTACTATTCCTAAAGTGGGAGACAGTGGAAGCTGGGTGATCTGCTCTCCTTCAGGCTGTGGATGTGTTAACTTTTGTATGTGGGTTGTCTTGAAACCAAAACCAATTCTATATGGGAAATCTTCATTTCTCTGTTGCTTTTATTTTCAAATGAGAGTAGAGCAAGATAATATCTCATTAGAGTGTTCCCTGGTTGAGGAAGAATAGCCAGAGAATTTCACAGTGAAATTCTGACACACTTTAAGTGGACAATATGACAGAAATGTTGTTTTAATAGTGTCATCAAATTAGGATATTTTCATTCTATTCTATTTCATTACAAAACTGAAAAGATGACACTTCCTAGGGCTAAAACAAGAGTTGGATTCTTCTACAGTAGGACCTCCTAATGACTTTGCATAATGTAGCATAAGCAGGGAGTGCTTTACCTCTCCCATTCAACACTGTACTTCCCTGGCACCCATTGTGGAGTGGTCCTAGGCCAAGATGAAAGAAGCACATCTTGTCTCCCTGTAGGAGTTGATTATTTTACCAGCAACAAAGACACATTAAAAAAAAAAAAATAAGTGACTTGTAGAGATGTTTACAGAGAAGATTGTGATGCTACTTTTTTCTAAAGATATTTTCTTTCCCTAAAGCTTTCATAGATTTGAACTGGCTTCCAAATTGCATTGAAATTTTTAAAAACTAGTCTGCGCTGATCAGTTTAAAGCACAAGTTATCAGTTCCCAGATTTTCCAAGACTTTTGCTGTACTTTGTTCCAAGACTTTTGTGTACCCTCTCTTCTGCCTCAACCCTGTAAAACCATTTCACTGCCTTTATTTTTGAGTCTCTTTTCTATTTAGGTCTTCAGAGCAGATGTTGCTCAGTCTTTTTATAATACCCTGGAAAATAATACCCTGAGCTCAGCTCATCCCATTAAGTACATCCCAGCAACCATTTTTCATCCAGCCATTTTAATATACAGCATTTTCTTTCCTCCTTATTAACTGGATGCCTTTCATTCTGAGCTAATAAACCTTTTCTTTGTCTTTCTCTTGCAACAGTTTGCAGATAATGTAATTTGAAATATTTTTGTCCAAGATGGAGAAACAAAGTTGTTGCTATACCTCAGCAAGACTCCCTTTAAGAACTCCATGATACAAAGAAACCAGAAAGACAAATGTAAATGTTATTCCAATTAAGTGGAATCCAGGATGTTTCCATGGGTACATTACAGGTTTCATTGGAGGTGGTAATACTGAGGAGGTAACCAGGAATAGCCTTCAGCATTAAAAATTTAAGCCTGCAACTCATCCACAGCTATGACTGTGCACACACTGGGAGAGAAATGGCACAGCTGAAAACAGAATCCGTATATGTCTGTGAAACTTGTCCCAAGGAAGAGGAAACTTAACCCCTGTGTTCCCAGTAAGAGTTGAGAGTTTGTCAGAGCTGTCTGAGGGCAAAAGAAGAAAGCAGAAGTTGGTACAGGAACAGGAGTAACTAGCACTCAGTGCTGCACAGCAGGGCTGAGAGTTACAGCAAGATCTGTTTGAAGGTCAAACTGGTCCTGTAGCTGTGGGTGACAATCAGCTGTACTTGTGCACAGCTGATTGTGGGTTCCAGTCCTCTGCAGGCCTTTCAGGGCTAAACCAAAAACGAAATAATACAATGAAAGTTTGTAGCTTGGGTAACTGTGAGACAAAACCTCATTTTACTAGGAGACAATTTCAGCAGGAATCATCTTCTCTACTTTAAAATCAGGTATTGAAACTCATCACCTGGAGGACCTCCCACATGAATTCAAACAAGTGACTTAACTTCTTGTTCTGTGCTTTGCTAGGTGACTTTATTCTTGGGAATGCAGTGCTGTTCCTGATCTTGTTCATAATTATCCATTGCTTCATGCATTTTTCCATCATGTATGCTATTTAGTCTTGATGACCTTCTTTTATTTGGGCTTAGTTTATATGCCAGAGAAGATCATGCCCTGCAGGTCATATCCTACTACCTTATTCTGTAATTTTCAGGTAGAACTTTTGTCTTTCCAGAAGAATATCAGAGTTATCATGTTTATGTTTGTAGCCCATATTTGACTTACTTCTTAATGGGTAAGAGTCTCCAATTATTCCTTGAAAAGACAAAAAAGGTCCAGCAACGTCTTTGGTCAGACCAGACATATCTGTTTCTGAAAAGGAGATGTGGATCAGCTCCCTATTTGATGTGCAGGATGGGGCAAACAGCACAGACTCATCTCTGCCTCTTGTTAGGATGACAGCCATTGCTAGGGACCAATATAATTAAGAAGGTTATCTGAAGGATTCTGCAGTCTCCAGGAATACAAACCCTTCAAGGAATATGTCAACAGCCTGTTATGTTGACAGGAAACCCTGCTGGGTGGGATTTGGTGAAATACCTGATACGCTGACAGAACTGGACAGCAGTGGTGCTGTTCCCCTCTGAAAGGCAGAGGAGAGAAGCTGCACCTGTACACAATAGCTGATGAGGCAATGGGTTACTCATTTGGGGAAGAAGGGATGGAGGAAAAGGGCTGTCCCTTTATTTGGATATGTGGGAGATGGACTGGGCCTGGCTCCAAAGGCTGATTGTCCAACTGATTCTTTACAGGATATCTTAAGGCTCATCTGTCTCTGAAATCTCCTTAAAGGAGATGTTTTCATCTCTGATTTTGCCTTCTGCTGGGCTACATGTACACATATGGGTAGGAGAAAGCTGCAATACTGATGATCTTGTTTGCTGTGGTGCCTTGTGTTTTTTCATTTAGGATATTGTAAAGTCTAGCTCTCAGTGGAGCTCTCAGATGAGATGCTCTCATTATATTCTTCTTGTTACTCTTTTGTCTGTGGATCTCTATTGTGTATTGCAGCTGATGTGAACATTTCAATAAAGTAACAGCTCAGGCAAAAGCGCTGAGCTACCAATTTTGTCATGAGCGGGATGCACTCTCTGTGGTTAAGCAGTCATTCCTCTGAAGGAATTAACCACAGCCAGAAGAGGTGGGAGGAAGTGTTCAAACATCTGAATGCACACAGGGAGGAACTCTGGCTTACAGCACCCTGCCACCAGAAACTATCTGAAAGACCATACTGACAGAAATTCCACAGAGTCTTTGGTTACATTTGCAACATCAATGGGATGGCAAAACTATAAAAATAGGGAGCCAAACAGCCCTATGGACTTTCTGTCTTGCACTCAGCTCTGAAGAAAATGAAGGCAGCAGATGACCCCCGTTCAGAGAATATCTAGATGGCCAGAGCACTGGTACCTGCCCAAAACTTTACTTCACTTTAGCACCTTAGCCCTGCAAATCAGAAATATTTCTGCCAGAATCAGCAACCCAAGATGATAATTGAAATAAGGGCTTAGCCAAACTTCATGGTTGAATTTGCTGCAAGTGGTAGGTGGGCACAGAAGGTGAAGAAAAAACAAATGAAGCATTGTTAGCAAGAGCTCAGACTGGAATGAAGACATGTGTACACATTCTCAATGTCTGTTTCTTACCATAACACAATAGCAGTGGGTTTTTGTATCTTGTGTTAAAGGTTTTCTCAGAAATCCTGTCTTGTGATGTGTCCAGGGCAGCCAGTTCCCTTTCTATTCACCCTGAAGTTTATATCCCTGAAAACAAGCACAAAAATTTGAGACCTTGCTCTGTACTTTCCCAGTTCAGTCCTTGCACTCGTCTATATTTTAGTGTTTTCGTTGTTCACAGATGATTCATCTCCAAAAAAATTAAAGATTTAGGCTGTTTCACAAGGCTGCTAGTTGACCAGGATATTTTTCTATTTCTTTTTACTCTCCAGTGGCTGCCGTGCCACGTTCACTAAAAAGTCCCACACATCCACTGCAGAAAGGCTTTGTCCCTGCCTCTCCACAGGAAATACCTCTCTACCCACTCTGGGAGCAGCCAAAGAGTTGTTTGCAGGTAACAAAGACACAGACTCTGCCAAGGAGTCTCCAACTCACGTTCAGATTACAAGGAACACCCTGCCCCACCCTGTAGGAGAAGGGTGTTCAGGACACCAGGGAAAGTGGAAGCAGCTTCGTGGAGAATTTGTTCTTCCTTGGCCTTTCAGATCAGATCTTGAATTGCAGACTTTTGCCTGAAGCCAGGTACCCAAGTTCTACCTATAAAACTTTGGGGACAGAAAGTACATTTTTTAGAGCATGTTGGCTTAGGGATCTAGCTATGACTCTGGATTCTGGAAGTATCATCAGCTAAACATTAATAAAATACTTGATTCCAGCTGAAATTGGATTGCTTGGCTGCTGAGGTGAGTATCCAAATAGGTATTTTGCAGAAGGGAATTAAGCCTCAACACTCTTTCTGAGAGGTGATACACTGCAAAGTCAGGTGAGAGAATGAGCAACTTAGGATCTTCTCCTTAGAAAAAGTTCACAGCCCACCCCAGGGCAAATCTGACTGAAAAGGGAAGGACAGAATCAATATTTGTGATCAAAAAGTGAGAAGTTGTCTATGTCTCAGTAAGAGAAGAATGAACCTCTCAAATCTTCACATGGGATACAAGCCTGAAGGAGGTTTAAAGGATTTCACATTCACAAGCCCACAAAAATCTTTGAAAAATGTTATATTTACTTCCATGGCAACCTTACAACTTTTGCAGGCGAGATCATATTTGGGTATTTGGTGCATATTTTTAACTTCCAAAATTTAGAAAAAGAGGTGAGGAGGCTCTCTGCCTTTACAGGCATGAATGTTAACCCACGGGCATGTCCTATGCCCTGAGTGAAAATGCTGGCCTGAGTTTTAAGTGCACTGCTTTTACTTATAAATGTAGGTATTTCAATATATATGGGGAAATTCAAAGGAGGTAGACATAAAAGGTTACTAATGCTCTTCAGCCAGTTACTGTAACAAAGTTCCAGGTAGTGACTTTCACTCCAGTTTAGTTCTTTTTGTATTTTGAGCACTGCAACTCAAAGAAAAATTGGGCTAAAAGTAGCTCTTTTTAACTTGATAAAGTGTCCTGGATCCATTTGCCCAAAACTTTACCAGGTGAGAGCACTTCTGATCTTTCATACCAAGCCTTACATGATCATGGCTTAGACTTCAGTACAGACACTTGTATCTTTGAAGAAAATGACACCAGAATTAGATCCACGATGTTCCCCAGGATAGCAACAACCCATGTGGCAGGAATGATGTATTCTTGCTTCACAAAGACTCATCCCTCCTCCAGCCTGTGCTTTGATGTTGCTTTGATTGATCAGTTCTCTGGTTAACATTACTTTGCTTTATTCCTTAAAACTGTCTGCATTTCCACAGTGGATCCCTGAACTTGGATGTCATGAAAAGACATTTCCTAGAGGAAAGCTGCAGCTGGAATCCCACAAGTGACAGCTGCAGCATTTGTTCCTTAGTGTGTGACATTTTTAAACAAATTAAAAAAACACCCAAACCAAAGGAAAAGACTTTGCCTTGAAGGCAAACATTTCTCAAGTGCACAGTGGGTAAATTATTTTATTCATCAAAGAACACTATCCTGCTTCCATGGGTTTAGCTGAGGTGCTGCACTGGATTTTTGATGGCCCCTGATCAAGACTTCCCTTCATAGAGGGCACCATCATTAAAGTGTTCTTGGCTCTACACAACATCAAAGTGAAGTAAAGATCTTTCTTGATGATCTAAAAGCCTAAATGTCCTTTGCTTATGTGGAAATGCTTTTGAGTGATGCAAATGTCCCAGAGTACAGAGAGTTTAACTGATTTTTCCCCTGATAAATGCTGGGGGTTGCATTCCCAGGTCAGCTGCCAGTCCAGTCTGAAATCTGCCCTTTCATCAGCTGTAAGAGCCTTCCCACTGCATGGCCAAAAGCTTTTCAACACTGAGGGGTTTTTTCAAAATTTGTTGCAAATGCTGTAGCCGTTTGAAACCCACTGTCCACAACATGGATACATCCTTTTGTTCAAGATAGAGGAGAAACATGGAATCCATGGCAAAATTGAGAGAAAGGAAGATAAATCACATACTGTTTGTTTGAGGTTAAAAACCCAAGAAAGAGAGAGGAAGATTATATTCAGCATCACTTCTAATGCATAAAATTATATTGGAAGCATATTTTTCACTTTAATACAGATTTAAAATAAAATCAATCTTCTTCAAATTGAAGAAGCTATTTCTTTTTAACAAGTTTATTTATTGTTATTTTTGTGTGTTTTCTGCTGTACTGTACTTGTGAAACTGCTTTGTGAAACTGGTATTTTACTTTGCAGAAACATCCCTCAGGAAATGAGATAGATCAGTGAACTTCCAGAATTTCACTAACCAAAGCAATTAAGTAAAAATAAAATGCAGATAAAACAAAACATAGTATACACAGAATGATTAGTTTCATCTGCTCGCAAAGTCACTCTACTAAATGAAGATTACAGCTTTATAAACAACTGATTAAATGCCACAATAGCAGTTAGTGTGGTTCTTTCCTAAAGCCCATAATGGTGACAATAAGGTATTTATCATATTACAGCAACATTACACACCCTCTTTCTAGTAGAACCATGGCAAGCATGTCCAAATAGATGTTCACTGGCACAAAGAGCAGGACAGGGGAAACACTGGGGAAGAGAAGAGATTTATCCAGCAGATAAGTGGAAAATCCAGCCTTTGGGAAACTGCTGTAGGTGATGGTAACAGTCTAAGAAGTTTAGCACTCTGGTGAGAAAAGTAGCAATATCAAAGTTTCATAACTGATAGCACTGTAACTGAAACATCAATGTCAATATATATATGCTTGGAAAGAGAAATATAATGTATGATGTAAGTTACAGGACCTTTTCAGCTCTGCCAGATGTTTGCTTGGTTTTGAGAGGAATCAGATAGACTTTGGGGATCAGAGAGAAAATAAATTAGACATTTATTTAAAAAATTGCTTTAGACTTGTTATGAGGCTGGCATATTTTTCATGCAATACATGTATGGAAATGGTTTTAATATTTATTATTTTATTATTCAAGATACACCATCCCTTAGAAAGCTGTTCAGATTTGAAAGAAAAGGATTATTAAATTTGGTGTGAGATTAAAGTAGAGGTATCCTTGATATAACAGCTCCATGATGATAATTTCAGAGAGGGAGTGTAGTGGTGCAAAATTCGGGTTTTTCCAATTGCTTTGTATGTTTGTAGTGGTTTGTTCCTGTTTTTCCCTCCCCCCTCCCTCTCCTAAACCCCCTGTTGGTATAGCCTTGACCCTGGTGTCAATCACCTTGCTAGAGTCAAAAGATTCTGGGCATGAAACCCCTGATTTGCCCAGGTAATTAGGTGCCACCTAATTATATTGTATTGTCTAATTATATTGTCTTTATAATACTGTACTGGCCAGTGGTCACGGCCCTTTCCTGTCTGGAGACCTGCCCCCCAGGTACATAACCTGGGGACAGGGGGATTTTTCCCTCTTCCACGTGGCCTCTAGGAACCCTTCTGCCTTCCACCTACTCTGGAGAGGTTACCTGGAGAAATAAACCATCTGAAACCCCGTGGAGAGCCGCTCTCATTTCTCAAGCCTCAACCACGCTTCTGCCAGAAACTCAGAACTTCCAAACCTCTGACATATAGAATTCCCGGGGCCAGCTAGCTGGCAATAGCAGCCCCCATCTGAGGGAATTTCTATAAGGGAGGAATGGTTTCCCATGGTCACCTTGTCTGAGTTTCTCAGAGTCCTAGAAATAAAAAACTGTTTGTTTGTTTGTTTGTTTGTTTTTCCATCAGCCCTTGAGTTTATAATGAGGCATCTGGAGGTAGAAATTGTTCCACTTAAATATGCACTCAATTCCTATGTCCTACTCTAGAGGATATGGTTCTGGCTTGTGTCAATAACAAGAAACCAGGGTAAATGGCCAGGGCCCAGAGCCAGGGTTGCAGTTTCCCTGTCCCACACCAGAAACAGGGAAAATGAATGAAATGTCTCTGAGGGGAACCAGCTAAGCAAGAAATGGTTCAGCTGACATGGACTGAAGCCAAGGAAAGCCCTCCTATAACTTTGCTGAAATGTTTGCCAACCTCAAATTGCTGTGAGATATACTTAGGGCATTGGTCCACACGTTTCCCTTGTAAATTGTCTACTGACTCCCCCTCCAGAATGAAATAGCTGGGATTAATTCCTGCCAATGGGCCAATAGAACTTTGTGGTTTCACTTGCTGTTGTAAATTAAACAAGACCAGGACAGTTGTCTAGAGCTGGGGCAGTGTGGTGAGGAAAGGTGCACATCTGAAACTCCCATATTCCCAGGAACAGACTGGCTCACTGAAAAAACACGCAGACTTCCTACTGTGAATGGTGTCTGGCTTGTGCTTGGTCAGGAATTTTCTGGGCGAGTGAGTGCACTGGAAGGGTGATCCTACTTTAAAAGCTGGGTGAGATCTGTGCTTCTCCATCCTGGAAAGCCTCTGAGGCAAATATTGGCTGAAAAGGTCTCTCTGTGAGCTCTCTGTGCTCCACAGAGGACAGGAAAGCATCACTCTGCTGGCCAGCACTGCCAAGGGCAGGAGGAACAATTATTCCATAGCAGAGATCATTCACTGCCACATGACTCCAATGCACTGTGGCATCTTGTGACTCCCACTTTGTGCCTGTGTGAGGTGAAGAAACTCTGAGACAGGTTCATTCCATTTTGACACGGAAAACACATTGCACAATCAGTATCACATTCCCTCTGCTTGTCACGCTGACTTTTCACACTCTTCAGTTCCTGTCTGCCCTGAAAAGTGCTGCAGGTGGCTCCTCACAGATGTCTGTGACAGTGACAGATGAGAAGCTTCTTCACTGTTTTGATATGAAATGAGCCTTGCATATGCCTCCTGTTAAACATGAACCTAAACAGCAGGATTAATAACAGTAGCAATGGAAATACTCATCTGTGTATGATTTTCTTTCAGTCACGATCCTGTTAGTGTTGAAATAAATCAGATGTGTCTGCTAAGTCCAGATGAAATTCAGGCAACTTGTTTAGTAGCATAAATAATGATATTTGGAACCTGGTTTTGAGACTGTCTCTAAGGAAACTATATGCTCAGACAATGGGGAGTAGGTAAAGTTTAGGTGCATAAATCTATACCTCTTCCTCTCAAGACTACTTCACTCCTCGCTTTTCCTGTTCAGATACCTCTGTTGTATTCCTGTGTTTCATTCTGTGCAGGACTGACCAGATCCACAGACTACACAGCATCCTGCCTACCTGTCCTGAAGCATCTGACAAGACACTTTCCCTGAAGGTCCAACTTACAATTTCACATGGATTTAGCTGCAGCATCCTGTTTCTCAAGTAGGTATATGCCTAGCAGTTGGTAAAACAAATTAAAGAGATAATTCCATAAGCTATGGCCATGGAAGAAAATATACAAACAGTTTTAGGTGACAGGGATGTCCTTCACAGTGAGAGTCCTAGATTCTAGGATGCAAGGATATTCTCACATATTCCTTTCTCTAAAGTATTTTCCATGTAATTTTAGGATCATAGACTTACACAGGTTTGGCAGGGACATTGGGATGTCATCTAGTTCATTTTTTGCTCAAAGCAGTATCAATTTCACGGTTAGTTCAGGTTGCTCAGGGCATTGTCCAGTTGAGTTTGCAGTATTTCCAAATACAATGATACCATGACTTCTTGGGGTTTTTTCCTGAAAAAGAGAACAGCTTCAACAAGAGTAATAGAACCCTCTCTGCTGCCCACACCCAAATAGGTGGATTGTATTCTGAAGGTGTCTTTAAATCCTTCTATGCTGTGAAACTGGGACCAGCTCTCCCACATGGTGTGCTCAGGGATGTCACCAAAACTGCATTAGAGACTTTCCACTGGAAAATCATAACTTTTCACTAGAAAGACAGAAAAGGTATTGATTTGATGAAGAAGGACTGGAGCCATTTAGCAGAGAGTGAATATAGCTTGGATAAGCATTCTCATCTGGAGGAGAAAGAAGAGTTAATTACTGTGTGCCCTTTTCCCCAGCATTTTGCTCTCCATTGAGATGTCCTGGATTGACCCAACAGTTGCTCCCCACAGGATGTTGTGTGGAGGGGCCAGTCACCTGTACCAGGTTCTGGATTGTAATCTAGTAGCTAAATCCTGGAAGGAGGAATGTCTCTGATTTAATTTTATAGTCTCCTTCCCTTTGGGCCTAATCCTAAGAGATTAACTCACTGTGCTGTGAATTGATTGCAGAGCTAGGGATAAAATGAACAGGCTCTGTCTTTTCAGTGCTGAGCACTGAACCATTACTCCTCTGAGTCAGGCAATGAACTAGATGGAAAAGCTTTCAAATACATGAGCATGATTAATAGACCTAAAGCTCCAGACTGGAGCCAGATGGAGAACATACATGCTTCTACTTTTTCTGTTTGCATATGTACAGGTGCTGCTCTCAAGGCGCCTGTCAGCTGCCAGCGTTCAGGGAGCTGACAGATCCACTGCAGCACTGCTCAGCTAAGTGTGCAAACATAAAGTGGAGATTAACCAAAATAGCCCTTTAATAACACCATCAGTGGAGTGATCACACTGACTGACAGCAGGGACTGGGCAGGGTTAAATATGTATGCAAAGAGAATTTTTATTGCATTCTTTGCTGGTGCTTCCATTCACAAAAAAA
>VZDJ01000346.1:23031060-23056191 GCA_008694505.1 Cyanoderma ruficeps
TATATGTGTATATGTGTGTGTGTGTGTGATGGGAATGAGAAAAGAAGGAATAGAGAGTAAAATTATGTGCCAGTGAATAAAATAAATGAAACAAAAGGGTAAAATAATTTAAATATTCTTTTTACTCCCTTCTTTATTCATACTTTGCAGGAGGAAATTGGACTTCCTGAAGTATCATTGCTTCAAGAAATTTCTGAAAGGAAAGCTTTACATTTTATTTGTGGACTTTTCTTCTTATTTCTAGGTACATCCTTGTTTCTACTCTGTGGTGGTGCTCCCAGTTTACTGCCACTGGAGAACCTTTCCCACTCACACAAGAGAGAATTGTGACAGGAGGTTTCATACCTCTCTGGGGTCACACTCAGAGCCTGCACAGCTTTTGGGGAAGCTGAGATTTGGGCAGCTCTGGTGACTCATCCCCAGCCACGATGGCAGGTCCAGCCTGCCCCTCCAACCACTGGCAGTGCTGGAGCAGCCTCAGCCCCTCTGGGCAATCCCAGTTGGTGCCAGTTGAATTCCTGCTCAGGAGGTGGAAGCCAGGTTGAGGAGGAACAAACTGCTGTCCCTTCTCCTCCCCCTTAATCTCTGCCAGCTGCCTTCCAGTGCTGTAGAGAAAATTGAGATTCAGGCATCTGGACAGCAGTGGATAAAAGGTGCTCTAGAAGAACATATTTTTACAGATATTCTTACAGCTGCAGCAAGTCAAGATGGAAACACACTGCACAAATTGTGATGTGCCTGAAATCTAATGTAAATTGCTCCCTTCCAAGCAAGCAGAAAAATCCTAAAAGCTCAATCTGTGTCCTGCAGGCAGCAGAGGAGGAGAAATGCTGCCTTTTTTTTTTTCTTTTTTTAATTAATACTGTATTATTATAGATAAAATTGTGCTTGGGGGCATTCCAAATTCCAACAATATAGTGCTGAGCAATGTGCATGAAGCAGATAATACTATTTCCCTCCAGCAGAAGGAAAATATATATAATAACAGGAACTTTATTTATTAGCTTGAAGGAAATTTTGATTACATTAGTGAGGCTAAAGGAAATGAAATACCTTCTGCCATCCAATAAACTATGGTCCAGCCAATTTTAGGATCAAGCTTTGGAAGTTCCTGTCGGAAGAAATAGCAGATAAAGACAGGAGCAAGAGGAAGGAAGCAATTCACAGATGGTAACACTTTAATTTTTAATTTGGAAAAGTTAATATTATTCCAAGTTTCATACCCTAAAGAAGAAAGCACTTGAGGCAGTGCCATATCCTTGGCTCTTTGGTGGGTTAAATAAACTTGTAGTTGCAATGCTTTTTTAATTTGTTTAAGGTCCAGCTTGTGCCTTGGACTGAATGCCTGCTCAGGAGCAGTGTAAAGCTGATCCCTTAGGCTGCCTGGTATGTGATCTAGTATGTGCCTGCTGGTTTCCCAACCCTTTTGTTTGTAGATATACAGGAAATAATCAGTCAGAGTTGTCCCACACTCCTGCAATATGGCAACCAGCAGGACTTGACCAGAGCAGCTATATCATGGTAAGATTCTGCAATAATTTTCCCATCTAAACCAGATGTTTTCTTGGCAGATGAGGGAAAACAAGGCTGAGCTGCACCTCACCCAGGATTTTATAGGAGAATAAATTTCTCTGTACCACCAGTTCTGCCCTGATTCAGGATACTGCACTGTGTGGGATTCATTACACTCCATGATATTTCTTTCTTTATTTAACCCTGGACCCCATTCCTCACTGAGGCTCCACTTGGGAAGCTGGAAGGGATTGCGTGTTATGTGACTCAGGTTGGAAGATGAAAGATGGGAAAGGAAGGGGAAAGCTCACAAATTGTCAGCACTTATTTGGCTCTTAACAAAAGCACCTGTATCCCTAAGAAAAATAAAAGATAATAACTTTGATGTGTCAAATGAGCAGAGGAAATAGATATTTACTCTGTAGAATTGACTTGTTCTTGGCAATTGAACAATTTTTCATTGGAGCAGTGGATGATTAATCCTGCTCTTTACAAGTTTTGCTCCAATGCAGATATAAAAATAGATGACAGCAGGCCTGAAAACGGAGCAAATATGCACTATTTGAGCAGTGGCCCAAAGTCCTGACATTTTCCTGGTATCTGCTTCCTCTGTGAGAGGACTCCTATCCCACCTGAAGTCATTACTGCTCCATGGGAATCTCAGCAGAACATGGAGAGCCGTTTCTTTGTTAGCAGGATTTTCTCCACTGCATTTCAGCCAGGGTGTAGTCATGCAACAACATTTCTGTGACCAGTCTAATGTCCATATTTTGATTTTACTGAAAAGCAGGTTTCCTATCGTCCTAAATTTGACCACAACATTCAAGGCTTCATTTGCAGTTCAATTCCTACTCTATGGACTTCTTCATATAGCTTGAATGCTCGATAAAGATTGAGAGATCTTAGCTCCTTGAAATGTAAATGAACAAAATACTTGTTCTGTGTCCTAAAGGTTCAAGCTAAGTGTTTATTTCATTTTACTCCTAGCTGAGATGTGGAAACCATTGACTCCAAATGATCAGCCCTGAGCTCAGGATCCCAGGCACCTGAGCAGAGGGTGACAGGTCCCTCTTTTAGTGAGGTAGGTGACAATAAGGTCCCAGTTCAGTGGCTGCTCTTACAAGCAGAGGCTCATCCCAGGGCAGAAGCAGCAGCTCTGGGCTCCTCCAAAACTGAAAGCGAGAGAGAGGGAGAGAGAGAGAAATACAGAGGGAAAGAGCCAGCAGCTGCCCCAGCCCCATCCTTTACCTGCCCAATCTTCATGGTATCTCTGTCCCTCAGAGAGAAACTCCCAGCTAAGAGAATTGCAACCCCTGAGCTTGGCCACTTTTTTTTTGGTTTTTTTTCTTAAGTACCCAGTTGTTAGTGTTTCCTAGCAACTTATGGGAAAAAATTCTATAAGTAAAAAGGAACAAAAGGAAATAAACTTAACTAACCCCCAGCACCCCATTAACCTGCTCACTAACCTTTTTGTACCAAAAATAATTTTCCATGAATCACAACCATATCTTTATAATGAGTGCATAGAAACATCAGTTTACATAAGATCAAGTTAAATAACAAGAAATATCACATTAAGATTAATTTAATTATTTTTCCACAACAGAAGGGACAGTTTCATTTTTTTCAGATAAGAGTTAAAAGCTGTGTATAAACACATGAAACTGAGAGTCACAACGTCTACCACTCATCTCTGCAGAGTCAAGAATCCAACTGAAACTACCTAAAACAGTTTCTCTGCTGACACTCCTGGGAGTGCAGTCCTTAACCAGAAACCCACTCAAATATCTAAAGCTATGCAGCTATACACCTCCCTTTCCAATCAGAAGTAAAACCCCAAAACACTTCTTTTCTAAAACAGACCTTCCTAAAGCAGCAGGCCAGAACTTTGAAATATGCCCAGAGGCCCTACCATTTTAAAATGTCAATATGTTTGTGCTCCTGGAACTCCACAAGGAGATGATGAGTCATAAATTTTATACCAGCAAAGACTATCATCAATGTCTTGTTTGCTTCGATAACTGGCATAAGGTTTAACTCAGTATTCCCTGCATTGAACCACAACCTATGCGTGAGATACAGGATTTCTTTTGCAAAAATATGTTATCTTCACCTGTATGAATTCTTATCTCTCTTACAGCCTGTCACTAAGGCTCAGGAAATGTTTGTGGAGTGCTTTGAGAGCCTCCTCGGGGATATGATGTAGAGAATTTGCAGGCAAACAAACAACAGGTTCGATTTCTGTCCAGTTATTCTCATGCTGTTTTTACTTGGAGAAGTTGATCTCAGTACAGCTGGAATTCAAATGGGTGATTAACAGATGATAGTGAATACAGTACATGAGTTCTATGTGCTACTTTCTGCTTTCAATAAACACTATTTACATAGAATCAAATTCTGCCATGAATTACACCAGGATAAGACCAGGGCAAAACCCCCAAATTAATACAGAGAAGTGGAGGTTTTTCAAGATGACTGTCAACTCATTCAAAGTTTTTTTTCACCCCCAAGGTTATGTGTTTCCTTATCTCAATAGTGTGCTTGGAAAATCATGCAGCTGGTTAATAATAGAGCCCTCTGGGGGAGATGTAATTGAATTGGAAAGAAAAGGTATTTATTCCCAGGGTAGGAGAATGATGGTAGGACAAACATGGGTACATGTCTAACCAAGATCCTGTACCAGAGCAGTGACAGCTCTATTTATGGGTCAAGTGTCACGTGTTAAGGACTTGTGAGAGCTAAATAATTTGGAAATCTCTGTGATATCTGCCCAGGACCCTTGACTGCAGGGTCTCCTTGTCATCAGTGTCCATGAAGCCCAACTCATTTAGACCTAAGGAGGGTCAGATTTACCCCATTCTAACACAGATCTAGGCAACTTAATTTAGTCAACTGAGCCCCATTTCCAGTGACCACATTTTTGAAGCAAGAGCGTGCTCCATCCTTACTGGAGAACGACTTGTAATGAATGTCCTTTGGGAGGATGCACCTTCCAAGCATTTCATCAACTATTCTGTAGGACAGGACACCCGTATTGCCTGACAAGAATGGAAACACCTGTAAATTAAATGATCTAGAGAAAAAATGTCATGGTTTGACACCAGCTGACAACTAAGTACCACACACTTACNAACAGAGAGAAGAAAATAAAACCCAAGAAACATAAGTGATACAAATGGAAACAATTGCTCACTACCAGCCACCTCACGCTCATCCAGTCCCCAAGCATTGCCCCCCTTCCCCCACAACAAATTTTCTGCTTAGTTTTATTGCAGAGCATGGCACTATGTGATATGGAAATTGCTCAGTTGGGATAAGCTGTCCCAGCTGTGTCCCCTCCCGTCTTCTTGTGCACCTTCAGCTTATTCACTGCTGGGACAATGTCAGGGGCAGAAAAGGCCTTCATGCTGTGCAAGTGCTGCTCTGCAGGAGCTGAAACATCAGGTGTAAGCAACAACATTTCCAGAACAAAATACAGACCCACGGTAGCCATTGTGAAGAAATTTGTCCAGGGCATAATCAGTACAAAAACAATCAAAATAGTTGCATCTGTTTTTTCCTAGAAACTTTTTAATTTAAAGAGAAATTTTGATAAATAACAGCAGATATGTTATCCATGCCCAATGAGAAGAACAAAGTTTTTCTTAAATTGAAACAAGACAAGAATTCACCAGACATTAGGAAAATTCTTCTGCTGAGTAGGGAAGCTAAGCCCTGGCACAGTCTACATGAGGGATGGAGAGTCCACCATGCTGTCACCTGGTTTGGAATAGCTAACACCACAATCAGCATGGACTGGGCATCTTCCCACAGCCTCTCCCAGCCCTGCTTTCTCTGATTCTGAATGGTTTTCACATTGTTCCAGAAATGATGGGGCAGGGAAAAAGGAATCTCCCAATGCCCTGTTCTGACTCCTAATTAATTGTTTCTCATTAAAAGTAACAAAATTTTCATATACTTGCTGCAATCAGCAAGGTGGGTGTGCTGGTCTTGGCTGGGGTAGAGTTAACATTCTTCTGACTGTATCGGTTTTCTATCAAGAAACCTGGAGGAAGAGTAATTTCAAATGGGTGGTGTGTGGTTTTTTATCTCCAGCTGGACTCAAAACCACAGCAATAGGTCATTGTCCTTCTTACTGTACACGTAAATTCTCTTTGCTGTTTTATTTGTGCATATAATTAATTTCTTATTTTGTTGGGGTTTTTTGGGGGGGTTTTGTGTTGTTGTTGTTGTTGTTGTTTGTTTCTTCAGAATTTCCCTGTCTTGTAGAATTTTCCTTTAACTTGGCCATGAACTGTGATTAGTATTGAGTTTGTTTCAGATTTGTTTCATGATTTGAGACTTCAGAATCTGACCATCAGCACGGTAAAAAAGTGTTTTCTTGTGTTTAAATGGAACTTCTCATGTTTAATTTGTTCCCACTTCCTCCTGCCCTCTCAATAAGCACTATTTAGAGGAGTGTGGCTGCTGCTTCTTCTTCATTTTCTTCTTCATCCCTTTCCATCAGATATTTATATTGATAAGGTTCTCCCCCAGCTTTCTCTTCTCTGGACTTAAGAGTCCAAAATCTCTCAGCCTTTCCTCATATCACAGGTACAAGCAAAACTAACAGGCTTTTACAGCTCTGTATCCCACCAGCAGAACCAAGGCTCCTGCACGTACTGATGGCTGCTGGGGATGCAACAGCCACATCCTCCACAGACATGGCTGAATTAAAATTACTGTGGAGAACTTGGACACAGCATTAGCATGAAGGGTGGAGGAAGGCCTGTCAGAAATTCCAATGTAAGCTGTGAAGACCAGTCAGTCTGTTATTAGTTGCAGCTCAGCCTCCAAGCTATGCAGTTGATAAGATTCTCATGCTTCAGTTGCACAGCAATGACAGTGAAGCATCTGAACCCTAAGTGAAAAAGAGATATTGTGCCTCCCATCTTCATGCTTGACACACTGGGCTGGCCTCTCTTTTCTCCTCTCTCTACAAAAACACCTCATGTGTGTTCTGTGCTGTGTCATTCAGTGTTGTCCAGCCCTGCCCTCTGTTCAAATCAGTTTTCAAATGAAGTGACTCTGAACACGAATGTTTTAGACAAACTTGTAGCAACTGAGACAGGGCTGTGAGCTGAAAACACTGCAGCAGCATAGTTGAGTGGCTGATCAATACATGAGCTGTCAGCTTTTCAGATCAAGGGATTAACAAACTTATTTTGCAGTAAACTAAATGAGTTAGGGGGGAGGAAAAAAAGCTGATAAAAAGAAGGGGTCTGAGGGTGTTTTTAAAGGAAAAAAACTAATGAGGGAAAGAACACCAACACAAAAAACATTTAATGCCTTTGTACTCTCAGTTGTGCTTTTCCTAACGAGTCCTGAGGAATTATGATGTCAAATTTGCAATTGTAGGGTGCTCACTGGGGCTTGGTGACAGGGAAAATGTGACATTAGGACCCCACACATGTCTCTACAGCAACAAATGTTCTCTGACCTCACTACAAACAAGAAAAGTTCAAAGACTACTATATTACATACTCATTGTAGGGAATTCTTTATTTCAAAAAAAAGCAGAAAAGAAGGGCACTTGTAAATCTTATTCTTTTCTCCCTCAGATCGAAGAGGGAATTTTTGTATGACAAAAACTACTCATACTGCCTTTGTAATTTCACGTTTCCAAAGTGAGTCTGGAGAAGTCAAAAAGCATCAAAAGACAGTTCTGGCAGCAGTCAGATGCTTATTTCAGAGCCAAGGTCCCTATCCCTGCAATCCTACCCAAAAAGGTCAACTGCTTAGTCGGGGCCATCTTTTGCAAATAAAATTTTGTGTGTGAACCCTGTCCCAGAAGAACTTTGCTCTCTGCATGTCTAAATGACGACGTGGGAAGACAAATGTGCTATTTGAACCCTGTGACTGTTCTGCTGTGTCCTTGCAAAATTCACTGCCCTGCTTTGTGTTGCAGTGTCATCATCTGTAAAAAATAATTTCTCTTATGTCCTGTTACATGTTTCACAAGTAGTGGATACTGTTGTGATTGTAAGCTTTTGTACCTTGGCCAAGGAACCTCTGGAACCTTTACTCATGAATTGAGTAAAGGCAGCCCCTGAAGCTTCCTGGTCAAAGAAAAAACTCCTGCTGGTGAACAAGGAGAATTGACTGAACCCTCCAGACTTCATCTGCATGTCTATAAAATGGTGATGTGAGGCTCTTTTTTTTTTTTGAAGTAGAGTGAAGTTTTGAAGTTGAAGGAAATAACACTTCATCCTTCATGTCTGACAATGGATGGAAAAGAGGTCTGTACCCAGCTGTGTCTGGCAGCAGGATTCATCCTAACCTTTGGTACAGCCTGTGGTGCTGAGCATGTCTAGGCAGCTGGGAAAGAGACTGTATCAGATAGTGGCTACCTGTGGAAAATGCTTGGACATGTTTTTGTAGGCAAATGGTCTACTCTATTATGAGCTGAACTTCTGGAAGCCTTTCATAAAAAAGAGTGATACAGAATGGTAATAAAAGTGAGCAAGATTTGGTCTTAAATTATTCTAAGAATTGATTAGTAGTGTGTTCTTGGAAGAGCAGATCTAGCCAAGCACTGATTTAAGGCTTAAAATACTGTTTGAATAGTTTAGTAAGAATTCCTAGACATATTTTTTCCTGATAAATGCACCACTTAAAACCACCAGAAATGGTATTTTCTCTTATTTGGACAAACTGCTAGCAGAAAAACAAGTTCTATAGACTGCTTATTCCTAATGTATTGAATAAAAATCCAATCTAAGCAAGGCAACACTTACATCACCTTTATTAAAAAGAGTAGGGATTGATATTATACACATCAGAAGCATCCCAGAACATTCTGGAATGTCTGCAGCTTATTTACAGGCTTATCAAGGTAATGGATAGAGATTAAATCATGACTTTGTCAGGCAGAGGTAACCTCGAACCATTCCCTGCATCTCAGTTGATGGTATAGCCTGGGGGATACTGTTTGCAAGCATAAAAGACAAAAGACCCATCACAGGAGCCTAGTGCATGATATTAAACTTTCTGTAAAAGGCCATCCTCAAACTAGACCCATTATCTCTGACACACAATCCCCAGACAAGTGAAATATTTCTTGCTGAGGGTTTATGGCATTTCCCCAGGCAAAGTCGCATGCAGTGCACAGAAGTTTTGCTTGCAGAGCCCAGCTCAGCAGCCTTTATCAGCCAGCTTGACCAAGAGCAGGAAAAAAGTCTTGTGCACACGGTCTCCTTTGCAGGATCAGAGCACTAGCACTCAGGGCTACAGACTTGCCAGAAACAAATACATACCCTGGGCTTTACAGCACTTCACAGCTTCAGTGTGTGTGTGGTGTAAAGGACAATGAGTTACTGCGCTGCCCCAAGGGCACAGAGGGATCATTTCTCTAGAAAATGTGTCTCTTTATGGATCAGAGAGGCACAACCACCTCAGACAGAGACTGCAATAACCTGTATAATGAGATGTCCCCTGACATTATCCTGGATCATATCCCTGTAGCTAGAGGGGATTTCCTGGTGCAGAACAGAGACAGAGGAACTGGAGTGTTCATCTCCTCAGAGTTTGTGTATGGAGAAGCTTCATTTTCTAGCAAGAAAGAACCTGCAGGACCAAAGACCTGTGGTTTTAGGTAATATAAATGCACACACTGAAAAGGAGAGACCCCAAAAGCTTATCTGCAGTATAAAAACCAAAGTTAGAGATAAATAATGACTTGTCCATGGACCTGAATCAAACATTCTGCTTCTGGCTCAGCAGCTTATTTCTGCCTGACTCCTGGGCTGATCTCTGAGCCACTACTGACCCCTTGGCAGGTCCCTAAAACAATTTTGGCTGAAAGTTATGACTATAAACATATAAGCATCAAGACTGAGCAACGTTTGACAATTTACTGTGGTTTTTTTAGTTCATTCTTCTCTTGGAGTAAGCAGTTTAATCCTTTCTTTTACTCTTTCTAAATAAGAAAAGACAGGGATATCACATTTGCCTCTAATTACAATGCACTTTACTGTGCAGCCCCAGCAAGGGGAAAAGCTTTTTGAAGTCTACAGCATTGAGAGAATTGATCGCTAATTAAATTTGTCTCTGGGAAGTTAACTATAACTAAAATGTACTGAGTGAAAACAAACAGATCATTGTTTTGCTAGTGGCACATGTTAAATAAAACCTGCATAAATTAGGTGCTTTGAAAGAGCTTGGTGAAGCCAACTGGTGGAAGCCTTGTTTCAGGAGAACCCTGGCTGCAGTCTTAGTGCAGTAGTCTGTTTAGGAGTTGTGGTGATCAGCTTTTATGAAGGACTTTCCACTCTGCCCTTCTTGCATGGGAAAGGACAGTTATGGTGTCTGTAAATCCACAGAGGCAAAAATACCCACTTGGATAGAACCTACCTTTTTGGGTCCCTTTGTGTTTCACTGTAGGTCTGGGATTGGGCTTTTGGGGTGTTGTGGGAACTGGGGCTGGAACTGAGTGGGAAACAAAAGGTACACTGTAACTTCCCTTCAGCAAAATGCAAGATGGCCAAACGTGACCCCAAAGATAAATCAAGATCCAGCAGAATACAGCTGTAGCTATAGGAATTCGTTCAGCTTGATCTTGACAGCCTGGAGAGTTGGGTGTGGAGAAACCTAATGGGATTCAAGGGCAAGTGTTGGGTCCTGCACCTGAGGAGGAATAACCCCATGCACCAGCACAGGTTGGGGGCTGACCTACTGGGGAGGAGCTCTGTGGAGAAGGACCTGGAAGTCTTTGGGGGTGACAAGTTGACCATGAGCTTGCAGTGTCCTTGTAGCCAGGAAAGCCAATGCTATCCTGGGGGGCATGGGGAAGAGTGTGGCCAGCAGGCTGAGTGAGCTGATCCTCCCCCTCACTTGGCCCGAATGAGGCCATTTCTGGAGTGCAGTGTCCAGTTCTGGGCTCCTCAGTACAATGCCCATGATTTTTTCAGTTTCATCTTCTTTACAAAAGAAGTGCTTATTTTTGCCTGCTGTATATTTTATTTACCTCTGCCTATTAATACAGCAGCAGATGGCAGAGGCAGGTATGTGTTAAGATGCATGTACAGATGGCTCACTCAGTCTTGTGGTGCCTCTGACAAGATAAAGACACGAGGAGCTGCAGGATGCTGCAGATTACAAAGGGAAGCAGTGTGCATGCAGATGGTCTACACTGACCCGTGGTGCCACTAACAAGACAGCAAAATGAGAAACGGCAGGACAGTGCAGGCAACAGGATAGGCAATAGCTTGACAAAATTGCTGTCAAAGTAAGAAGTTATCAAGGAAACTATAGCATGACCACAAAATAAGGATTCAAACACAGAAAAATAGTGCCGATGGGAACATGGCAACCAGGACTGAGCTGCTTGCTTGGAATGGGGTGAGGGCAGTGAAGGGGAAGACCTTGCATGGTAAAAAGGGAATATTGAGAGCCAGATTGTGTGTTCACAACTCCCCATGAGGCAGCGCTGAGCCCGACCAACACAGTTGGAGCAAGACTGTAATCACGGTATTGCTCCTACTGTGATTGCATCTGACCCTCCTGTGCACTCAGAAGGGACCTGGATGCTTTTCCCGTTGCTGGAAGGGAGCACCCAGAGGAGGTGGCCAAACCTCTTGACTTCCAAATGGTGTTTGATTCAGAGTGTTGACAATCCTATAAAGAAAATTTTGCTGTTGTGACATTTTGGGAGTGATTTTCCTGTTGTGTGTACCCAGTCTGGTTTGAATCCAGAAATTGTTTTCCCTTGATTTAAAGAAACCCAAGCCTAATTCAAAGAAATCCTACCTAAGTTGAGCTCCTGATGATGTTATTATCCAGATACGGTGGCATAACATAAACAAGAAAGATAGTGCCTTGGAGAGTAGGTTTAGGAACAGAAATATAAGTTAATGATAAGAATGTAATCAGAATCCTTGTCCTTGTTTTGTGTATGAAAAAGCCCAGGGGCTATATCTGAGTTTATCCTCAGAGGTCACCTTGAGATTACTGTCAAAATTGGACTTGTAGGCAAATATTGGACCTACAAGAGGGAGTTTAGCAGATTACAAAGAGGTTTGGCAGTTCTAGAGCTTATTGCACCAAGAAATTTGCTGAACACAGTTTAGTATAGGAGACTTCTGCCCAAGGAGAACCATTCCTAAAGAGCAGCAACAGGGCCAGGACTGACTGTGGCCAGCTGCTTGTTCTGGTTGTGGAAGGTGGGCTTCAGTGCAATCCTGTTGTGAGGGAGGCTCAGGAGAGGAGGCAGTGAGAGACTGTCCCAGTAGACTGTAGCCCAATAAATAATATCTCAGGCAGTATCTAAAGGGTGGGTCACGGAAAAGATTTCATGTGCATTCCAGCTGCCCTGACATTCCCTCTTATTTGTTGCAGAGTTCAGCGTTCAAGAGTCAAATGATTCCGCAGGTAGTAATTACGGACTTTGTATTTGTAAAATGTAGTTTAAGTTCAAAAAGCAAAGGGGCTTGAGAGGAAATTCTTATTCTTCCCCACCTCCTGTTTTCAGTGTCAATTTATGGATCTCTGTGGCCACACTGCTCTCTTGGCTGAACAGGCTGGTTTCAGGATGTGACACTGCTGACAACAGCCGTGGTCCCATACTGCTCTGAGGAGGCTGCAAGGCAGCAAACGTCCTTGTGATCCCCATGTAATGCTAGGACCTTCTAGGCAGTAATTCAATGCTTCTTAGAAGACAAGACACTAAGAAGATTATAAAAATTACCATACAGTTACTCTGTTGCAGACAACACAGTAATAAATTAATTACTTGCAAATTAATAACAATTTATTATCACTCATTCATGTATGGAGTAAAAAAAAATATAGATATTAAAAATAACACTTCAACAATCATAGTTTCTTTTTTTCCTCCAATCTCATTTTAAGCCTGAATCACCATATTCTGCCCTTTCCCAATCTCAAAATACCTTTTTTTAATCACAGGCTCCACTTGGTCTGTCATAATTGCTTTGGTGAGATGAAGGGGCACAGGAGGCTGGGGTCTTGTCCATAAGGGATTCTTTCTGTCTTTATGTCCTTATCAGTTTCTGTTGTTCCACCCTTTGCTTCTTGTTTCTTTTTGCCAGCCTTTGCTTCCTCTGGTTTTGCTCCCTGGTGCCTGCCTCTTACTGCATTTCCACTGCAATACTTTGTGTCACTGCACTGGGAAGTGCACAAGCTGTGTTCCCTCAGGAGTGTCCCTACCCCTTTGCTCTGGCAGGGACCCCTCTGAGGAAGGGCTGCCTACTTTAATAGCACAGGTGAGACAGACATTTCAGTTCTGAAATAAAAGCATCACTGGGAAGACCATGAACCCCTATCCCAGGCCACATCAGGCAGCAGAATTTCTCATCCTGGCACTTGAGTTTCCCACTAGAAGGAGCTGGCCTTCCCTAGCTGGGTTTGTTGGACTGAAGACTACCTAAATATGCCTCAGCTGTTGCATTGTGCTTCCTGGTGACCCTCACCCCTGCTGGAATTCTGTGTTTTTCTGTTCAAATGCCTACTGATATCAGTGCAGGCAAAGAGATCTCTAATATTTAACTGTGTGAAAGGAGGATGAAAAGAAGGTGCACAAGGCAGATACAGCTCTTTTTTTTTGTATCTTACAAAAGGTTATCTGCTTCTACAGTGGATGGCACTAGTGGGTGACATCCATGACCATGACAGGGTGTTGGAAATAGATGATCCTTAAGGTCTCTTAGAACCCAAAGCATTACATGATTCCATGATTACACATGAAATATGAAGTCATTCCTCTTCTATGTACAATATTGCCTGGGTAATTTTAACATCAGGGAATTGTGTCTGTGTCTTGCTTTGAAGGTCCTCTAAAGCCAAAGGGAAATAAATAAAGGAAGGAAAAGGAACTGTCAGTAAAAAAAAAAGAGTGACTGTGTCCTGGGTTATAGTCTATTCAATTTCATCTGCTGAAAAACAGTTGGGGGCGGGTGCCTTTTGATAATGGGCCAAGGGTCAGTATCAGGTAGAGCATTGTTCTTATCTTTAATGGGCCATTAACACTCTTCCCAAGCCGTCTCCCCTTCCCAACACATACCTACATCCTAGCGTACCTATTGTGTGATGCTCCACCCCGTGGGAGGAGCCAGCCATTCTTACCTGGATAAAACTGGAACGTTAAACCAGCACAGTGTCTTGCTTCATCCGATTACGGGAGGAAGGCTGGACCCTTCTCACCACCTCAGGACCCCTTTCTTTTCTGCTACTGGATCATTTTCTGCCTCAGCGGAGCTGTACCTGCCATTCCAGGAGGACTCACTTTTGGACTGCTTTCCACACCCTGACTAACAAGGTTGTAGCTTTGACCCTGTCAGGGCTTTTCAAAATTGTTGTTTGTTGGTTTGCTGGTTTGGTGGGGTGGTTTTGTTTTCTTTTTTTTCTTTTCTACCACATTTGTATTCTTATATTCTTAGTAAAAAGCTGTTATTCCTACTCCCAAATCTTTGCCTGAGAGCCGTTAATTGCAAAATTAGAACTTGGCGGGGGGTGAGGGGTTTACATCCTCTATTCTAAGGGGAACCCCAGTTTCCCTGGCAGATACCTGTCTTTCTAAACCAAGACACTGGCAATTCATAAAAGGAATATTTGGGTACCATCATAATCCTGCAAATGCTTTCTGGTAACATTTCCCTCAAATGCTGTGTTTGGACTAAAAGTTGGCTATTCCCAAGAACAGGACTGGGCCTGGATATAGGGACTAGATTAATGATAGCAAAGTAGTCAGCCTTTCTTTCTTTCTTTCTTTCTTTCTTTCTTTTCTTTCTTTCTTTCTTTTCTTTCTCTCTTTCTCTCTTTCTCTCTTTCTCTCTTTCTCTCTTTCTCTCTTTCTCTCTCTCTTTCTCTCTTTCTCTCTCTCTTTCTCTCTCTCTTTCTCTCTTTGTCTTTCTCTCCCTCCTTCCCTCCTTCCCTCCCTCCCTCCCTTCCTTCCTTTACAAAATAAGATGCCTGTTGGCACAGAGATTAGAGGTTAACAAGTATTAAGCAGAAAGACAGAAGGTGGTTTCAGAGTTCCTCATCTGAGACCCCAGCTCCAGTGCTTTGGAAAGAATTTCAAGCAGCATTACATAATTAGGTGTTGCACCGGCTACAACAGAGCTCATCTTCACAGCTGTAATTACTGCATGCTTGTGACAGCACAGATATTACCATTAACCCTGCATGTGAATTGTCATCTCATTTATTGTCTTAGTTGAGAGCAATTCTGTCTTTCCAGCTGAAAATTTGCAGCATGGATTGCCTCCCCAGATGGAGCCTCACCCAAGCAACTCCTGCTCTCAGGCTTCACGTGCAGTCTTTCACAATTTCGGACTTTTTCCAAAAAGCACAGCCAATCTTTATTTCCATGCATAATGAAGTTCCATTTAGCAAGAACTGGTATTTAGAGCACAGAAGGAAGGATATTCTGAGAGATGCAAAATGCTGAAAAGGCTAATTATTATAATTTCAGAAAAAAGATAAGAGCTCTGTCTGATGTCCTGACCACACAATGGACACGTGTCCATAATGCCAACCTAATGCTGGTGAATCTGCAAAGGAGGCTCCTGACACCATGTCAAGTTCTGAGACTCTCCAAAAAGTGTGGTGTGGGTCCCTGCCTTGTGAAAGTAACACTGAAAAATCACAGCATAAGATGAGGTGTAAACACTGTTACTCAATAAAACATCTCTGAGAAATTTGTAAAAAACTAATTTTTTCATTAAAAATGTCATATCTACTAAATTATGTTTTAATGGAAAATGCTAGTTATCATTTGAAGTTAGTTTCAACTGAAGCTAGAAATTTAGTGCCAATTTCTTCTGATATAAATTCATTTGTCTAATTGATACTGTCTAATCAATATTTTGTTACAAGGAATTAAAAATGTTAAGTTTTTACCTCCTTTCTTTGTGGGTCTGTCTGAGTAAATTATGCTTTCCCACAAGTGACCAAAGCAAGTTCTCTTGAATGTTAAAATACACAAAAATATAGATGAGGCTGAAAATAAGAGCACAAAGGGCAACAAATACGAGTTTCAAATTAAAATCAGTCAGTGACTGATAGAAGAGACAAATGAGTCAATGATAATATGGTTAAAGAAAATAGCAAGATATTATAAAAAAGCTCATGTTAAGAAAAATGAATGGATGGGACTTAGAATTGTAAAAGAATTACAGATGAAACTATACATAGTGAAGAAATCTCCATGATCTAAAGTAGTAAGTGTAGAATAATAAAAAACCCCATAGGATTGTAATAGTAATGAAACAAAGCATAGGCTCTTCAAAGTAAATACTTTCCAAAAAGCAGACTCAAGTAACTTGCCCTCATGAAGTTTTCAAATAATTAGTTAATCACCTTCATAATGGAGTTCATCTGAACCCATTCTTAGAAATAGGGAAATTCCCACATTCTGGAGGATTATCTGAATAATATAAGAATTATCTTTATAATATAATAATATAATATTTCACAGAGCCAGAGATTAGGCAGTCAGATATAAATCCCTACTAAAATTATGTCAGAAGTAATAAACTAAGCTATTGTTTCCTTCTCTATCTTTATTGATAATATTCCTCTCACTTACTGTCACTTCTTGTAAAACAGGCTTGGTCAAGCAAACATCATCTCCATTTTTTTCTTATTTAAAAAAGAAATTATTGGTATGACTCATATAGGTAGCTGATGGGACTAGCATTTCTTTGTACCATTTGGATGAGTACCACATAGTATTTTATCAAAACTAATTTATTTGGTGAAAATAGAAGAGAGACATACTAGGTATTAAACACAGAGCACAGAAAATTAAAAATCCAGGTTTTGAAAGGAAAATATTCAGGATATTTCTTTCTGGGTACCCCAGGAGTTAATGAATGGCCCAGTGTTATTTAACAAGGGCAGGGGAGAGAGGAGGAGAAGTGATGGTAGGAATGAATTTTGCCTGCAAAACTTACAGCTAAGAAAAGATTTGTGAAGTAGCAAATTATAAGAGAACATGATGCTATCTATTACTGTCTGACCTGGAATGCTTGAAGAAATGACTGAAAAGCCACAAAACTAGTTTTATCACAGATTGTGGTCCTGTACATTTTGCACATTTTATTAAGATGATGGGGGTTTTGTGGTAAGAATCACTGTAATCTGAGACATTTACAATTAATTACACTGTAAAGACAGTTATTGGGATCACTGGTAACTGGTAGGCACATGTGAAGGGTGGCTTATTCTTATTTTCCATAGAAACCCCTCTCTGTCCTCTGGAAAGAGCTGCATGATCTGCTTAGACTAGATGCTAATGGCTAATATGAGGAGAAATTATTCCTACCATTTTCCCTAGCAAATAGAAGAGACAGAGGTTACTTAGAAGATAGAAGAGATGCAGGTTACTTACAAAGCTAAGGATGGGGTGAAACTGCTTAAGCATTGACATTGGTATTACATAACCATCTTCCTCAGGCTTCAGGTAAATGGATCCCCAAAAGTCTCACACTGTACCAGAAGTCAAACCAAGGACTGAGAGTATTGAATAAGCGTTTCTTGATCTAATCTGCAGGAAATTCTTGGAGCCAGGGCCACACCACGGGAATAGCAGAGCCCCTGTACACCTGCTCAATGGATGTTCTTTGAAGGCTTCTGTGTCCACTCTCTCAGTATTAGATTCCTACATTATTCTGTGCTACAGATTTTTTATACATTAAAGTTTTCCAAAAAGACATTAATTATGCAAGGCCTGCAACTATGAAGGAAAAATAATTGAACAGAATTATACGCAGTGTTTATCATATCTTCCAGAAACATGCTAAAGAATTGAAGGAAAAGAGGAAGGGTAAAATTTATTACCATCTACTGCAAAAAAGCTCAACCAAACTAACAACAAACAAACAGATCTAGGGTCTTACAATAAGCAGTTTTTCCTCATTTCATCCAATAAGGCTAGTATTTTTAATCTTGTTATCTGTAGCAGAATCCTGTATCAGGAAAATATGGAATCTATTTTTTCTGAGTTAATTGGAAGGTTTAAATAACAGTATTGCTTTTTGTAAAATTATTCATAGTGTAAAATTGAAAACAAAACACTTCAAGTACTTGTGGATTTTAAAAAAATTTAGTCAGCTTTTTGCACATCCTGTAAATTTAGAAATTAACCATTGGGTTGGTTTTAATTCTTTTTAGTCCTATTCCAGACCAATTTATCCAGGAAAAAAATCTGATCTTCTGAAACAGGAAAGTCTCTTTAAGATCCAATTATCCCTCTGGGGAAAAAACCAAACTCTTCTAACAATACCTACTCACACAGCTCAACAGTTCAGTACAGTAATTTACAGACACAAAATTCTTCTCTTAGCAAGGCTATCACTGAAACCAACTGAACTAGTGGTATTCAGGACAATAGCAGAATTTCATAATTATTTCAATTGTTAAAGACAACAAACAAAAAAAAACCCTCAATGCATCTTACATCACTTATAATATTCTTTTCTAAATTAAGAATAATTCTAATTTTAAGAATAAATGGAAAAATTTTAATCCTTTATTAAGCCAAATTTCTCATTTTTATCTGAATTACCTTGATTTTCTCTTCCTAAAAGATTATTTCCAATCAAGTTATAACTTTCATGACAAAATACTCTTGTAGTCTTTGGGTCACATTATTCTCTCAGTGACACTGATACAATTCAGCATAACTCAATTGAAATCACTGACATTGTGCTGAATTGATTCTAATTAGGCAAAAATTCTAGAATCTAAACTTTGTCATTGTACAAAGATAACAGTAGGAATAACTGCAAAGATTTAAGTTCATAACACAAATTTTATATCTTCCAGTTGCAGGACAGAAAGGCTTTTGTTAAGCAGGTATACACGGTCCTGATGCTCAAAAACTGAGTTTTATTTGAAGACTGTTGATTTGTCTCATTGTCTCTGAACAAGAAAATATTTCAAACTTTTCCATTATGAGAAGTAGAGAACTTTTTAAAAATAAGAGTTGAACACTTGGCACTTTTCCAGCCTGATTTTTCTGCTCTGCATTAGCAACAGTCCAATAGGCATCTGCTCAAGGGGGAATGTGGCAAGATTTGTACATATAAGTCAGTCTTTGTATCTTTGCTTTTATTCAGTCAGCTCCAAGGCAATCCATGGGGAGTAAAACTGCAGCGCTCTGAGGGTAAATAACAGCCAGCCAACTTTGTATTTGCCTGCAAAGATCTATTTCAATCCTTTGGGAGCATTTGTTTACCAAAAAGTTTTTCTCTTGTTTTTCAACTACACCAGTTGGTCTAATAAAACAGATTATAGCTGACTCTAATTCTTGTTTTGCCCATGTCCTGGGACCATCGTGGCTGTAATAGCCATGACACAAGCAGGATATAAACTCTTTACAGTGGGGCCCAGAAAATGGGACAGCACAGGGGGCAGTGGGAACAGACACAGGAGGATCCATGTGACATCAGGAAATCCTTTTTTCACTTGAAGGGTGATGGAGCACTGGAACTGGCCTGGAGACCTTATAGAATCTCCATCCTAGGAGATATTCCAAAACTGTCTGGACAGGGTGCTGGACAACTGGCTCCAGGTGTCCCTGTTTGGGCAGGGTGGTTGGATTGATGACCTCCAGAGGTTCCTCCCAACCTCAACCATTCTGTGATTATGCAACAACTAAATGTCTAAAACTTTCATTAACACAACTCTGGCAGGAGAGCTAAATGTTTTAGGGAAAATGAGAATGGAGGAAAGTTATCATTTTCTCATGGTCTCATATAACATACTCTGAGTCCTCTTCCATTCTCCTGCTCTTAGCCTGTTTTGACAACTCAGGTACTTACAACTTAACTAAAGAATGCATTTGTCTCTGGTTTGGATATTTCCTTACTGTCATTTACATTAAGAGCCACTACATTTTTTCTACATCCAAAAGTTGTCATGGCAGGTCTTTTACCAGGAATATGAAGAGGCAAAGATACCAAGTCTCTCCTTTATACTGAAATCCTCTAACACGTTTTATTTTACTCAAAACCTATATTTTAGCCTTCATCAGTGAATAAAATCAGATATGTAGCTCCAGACATCCAAAGTCTGGAGCACCAGCAAAAGCCTGATGAAAAAAAGGCAAAACCTGAATAGTTTAATGGGCTCCAAAGACATGGGTTTTATTGGAAAATTCAGGGATGTTAAGTTTTGGACTAGATTCATTCTTCAGAAGGGAAGGCTCTGGGAATATATTTTAGTGAAGTTCCAGTGCCTAAAGGGGCTACAAGAGAGCTTGAGAGAGGCTTTTTTTACAAGGACATGGAGTGATGGGATGAGGGCTAACGGCTTTAAAATGAAAGAGAGTAGGTTTAGGTTAGATAAAAGGAAGAAATTCTTTACCATGGCAGTGGTGAGGCACTGGAACAGGTTGCCCAGAATAGCTGTGGATGCCCCATCCCTGGAAGTGTTCAAGGCTGGGTTGGATGGGGTTTTGAGTGACCTGGGCTAGTGAAAGGTGTCCCTGCCCATGGCAGGGAGATTGGAACTTCATGATCTTTAGTGTCTCTTCCAACCTAAACCACCTGATGATGGTGTGGTTCTAGTATTTGGTCCATCTTTGTTTTCAACCAAGGATGAGGAAAGCCTGTATGCCAACCTGCTCCCATCCCACTAGATAAAACAGTTCCACACACAGCTTTGACATCATTACTGCCTCCATGCCAGCATAATCCCCACTGTGGCTTTTTTGCACATCAACAAGAACTCTCATCATCAGTGTTACATCTCAGCAACCCGTCCCAAACAGAAGCACTGACAAGATTTTGCTCTCTGGATCCCAAATGCTCCTCTAATCCCACCTCAGAGGCTACACCCTCTATTCCAATTGGCTGTATAGATAGATATATAGATATTGGCTGTAGTTTACAACAACAGGAACCTGTAAGAAGAGCAGGTGGTGTTGGCTCTTCTCACACAAACAATGCAGAGTAGGGGTGCGATGGTCTGACACCATTGATGCCTGTCTCACAACTCTCACTAGCTTAAACAATGAATTTCATCTCTAGTTTATCCAAACTTTTTGTGTGTATCCCAGCTGGTTAGAGATCTCAAGGGTACATATTTCCCTGTAGTGTAGACCATCTGTCTAATGGCTATAGGAATACATCTTTGCTGCACGGGGACACTGAGAGATTGATTAGGTAATAACTTGAAAGCACTGTACGAGTGAACAGTGAGTGCAGTGCTATATAAATGCTAAGTATTGTTATTTTTCCTTACAAGAGCAGTTCAGAAGTACCTGACATGTTCACAACTAAGCTCTAAAACATAAATACTAAAAAATGTTTGTCTTTGATTTTGTAATACTGCACATGGCACTTAGGAGAATATTATGTTAGCATCACCTGAGAAGGCTTGTTGTTTTTGGTGAAGTAGCAAACGACTGTCAGCAAATGAGATTTGATAAAGTGTTTTCAGTAGTTCATTTTTAAAGGGTAACTGCTCCTTGGTTTTTTAACTCCTCCTTGTTTTTTTTTTTTAATTTCCTCTTTTACAGAAAGGCTGTGTGGAAGACTGCAGCTTCAGAGTGCTCTGATTTCAGCTGGGATAGAGATCGTTTTCTTCCTAGTAGCTGGTACAATGCTGTGTTTTAGTTTTGGTATGTGAATAAGCTTGATAACATTCTAATGTTTTAATTGTTGCTAAGTAATGTTTACCCTCAGTGAAGGAGTTTTCAGTTTCTGGAGGGCTATGAAGAAGGGGAAGAGCCTGGAAGACAAACCATGCAGGGAGCAGGTGAGGTCATTTGGTCTGTTCAGCCTGGAGGAGTGAGGGGAGATACCTCATCGTGGTCTCCAACTTCCTCACGACTGGAAACAGAGGGGCAGGTACAAATCTCCTCTCTGGTGATCAGTGACAGAACCCAAGTGAGTGGCCTGAAGATGACTCAGGAGGTGTTTAGGCTGGATATCAGGAAAAGGTTTTTCACCCACAAGGTGACTGGGCACTGGAAGAGGGTCCCCAGGGGAGCGGTCAAGAGTCAAACCTGACAGAGTTCAAGAAGCATTTGGACAATGCCCTCAGGCACATGGTGGGATTCTTGGGATTATCTTGTGCAGATCCAGGAGCTGGACTTGGATGATTCTTGCTTGTCCCTTCCAAATCAGGACATTCTGTGATGGTTTAAAAGGCATCTGGACCTGGCACTGGGTAATGTGGTTTAGTAATTTAGGAGTTACACTGGTAGAACTTAGCTGCTCGTTGGACTGGATGATCTTGAATATCTTTTCCAACCTTGACAATTCCATGATTCTATGTCATTGACAGGAAAAAAAAAAGGAAGCACCTACAAAAGATTGACATCAGTTAGAGGCCTAAAATGGACATTTTGAATAAATGTTTCTCACCAAGATTTCAGATCTCTTCCAGCACCCTGGACTCTGCTGTGCAACCACACACACCCAAGGGTTGAGCTTTGTCCTAGGGCAGGTGTGCACAGAGGCTTAGGGATCTGGAGGTAAACAGTCATGTGTTGTACATGCAGAGAGATGTGAAGGAGACCTGGATTTAACTTGTTCCATAGGTTCATTTAGTGGAAGAAGCAAAAGATTTTGGACTCCAGTAATGTATTTGAGGGATACCTCTGAGCTTCTCCATGCTTTGTAAGACAGATGCACCATACCCTCAAAGAGAAAACTGAACAACTCCTGAACTGACTAAGGAAACTCTTCACAATCCAACCCAGAATATTAAAGAGATTTTAAATAATTAATATCAAAGGGTTGTGGGGATCTTCTTACTTTTCTATAAAAACATGTAATTCAGTAACAACTTCACCAGTACAAAGCTGTTGTCAATCATGAGCCTGTAAATCTGTCAGAAGAGCACAGGAGCCATCTGTAAGCCACAACCACTCTGGTCCTAACTCTAGGAAAAATTTTTATCTAGGAAATTTTTATCTAGGAAAAATTAACACACCTTGTACTTAGGTTAACCAGACTCATGAGCAGAACCCAGAGTGTGCAATAGTCTGTCTTTGTGCCATATCCAAGAACAAGACTCCCTGACTAAAGGCAGTGACTAACTACTATTGCAATTTGTATGTTCTAATGAGGAACCAGATCTAATTATCCTCACTCTTATCTTCTGTACTTTTATATGCTCCAGCTGTAAAAAGTTCTGTCTATTTCCTAACATTTGTTTTAACAGTTTTGTTTTCCTGTCTTGTTTCTCAGATATTACATAGAATATTTTATTTTTCCTGAAAAGTTATGCTTCCCCTGTGTGTGCTATTGAATAATCATGCTTTAATCAATGCTACTAAATCTGAAGTATTTCTTGTGCTTCCAGGTATTGATTCTACTCTCTTCACTTATTTTATTTCTGTAAAACACTGCAGAATTTTCTGAATATGGGATCAATCTTTAGGCTCAGATCTCTCTCCAATCACCATCGTTAAGGTCACCTAGATGATCAGAAAAGACCTAGGCTCATGAAATATTATAAAGTCTTCTCCCATGCTGACAAATTGCATCTATGGTTGTAAAAAGTCAATTAAGTCTCTCCCATACACAAACTAAAATATTTTATATTCCATATTTATTTATATTGTTGCTTTCCCAGGTGTTACTGAGACTTGAATTCAGCCCACATTATTCAAATCAGTCACTTGGTTCAGCCATGGAGTTGGTTGCTCAGCTGCATCATTACTCCAGTACAAGGTCAAACTTCAGAGAAATTCTTATTACTGGGATGTATTCTGGCCTCGGTAGCAACCTTGTTTTCATTGCTGAGCCATGAAATCTAAAGCCAGACTCTCTGACAAACACTGCAGTATAGAATTACAGATATATTTGCATTATATGCAGACATAGCTGAGTCCAAGCTTTGAATGGGGATGATCACAGCTGTTGGGAAAAGCAGGATTGTAGATTCAGTAGACTGCACCTGCAAAATCAGTTGTACCACTGTGACTGTTACAGTGCATATCCCTGTCAGCCATGGCAGTGTGACCAGGGTAAGAGTAATTAGGCAGGTAACAAGTTTATTAATGCAAACCCAGTGAAGATATCAGCATAGTGATGAGAAATTCTGAACTTGGTGGACTTGTGGAATGGAATACCACTGAGAAACAGAAACTTTTTAAAATATTAAAACTATTTGGTGCAGAATCACAGAATCGTCAAGGTTGGAAGGGATCTTCTCACAATCATCTGGTGCAAACCCCTGTTCAAGCAGGGTCAGACAGAGTTGCCTGTTCTGGACCATGTCTGAGGGAATGCAAAGCAAAGGCTCATTCATGGTGTGATGTGAAAGATGGAGAAGGGACCTTAATTAATAAAAGGAAAGAACTCTGGACAACATCACTGAGGCATGTCTGATAATTCTGGCTGAGACAACCATTGAAGATTTTCACTGAGACTGAGTAGAAAAGACAGATAACAAGATAATTTAATAATATTACACATGCAGCAGACAGATGACTTTCAGCAAAAAGAGACTGTGATTCAGTCCAGATGTACTCAGAGTTGGATTAACAAGGTACTTAAATATTAGACAGTTGCAGGCTTGCTTAGTATGTTAGAGGCAATTGTAATTCCTCTGGTAGGAGAAAAGATATTCATGAATCCAGGAGAGCTTATTGCTCAGGCTGCAAAACACTGTAAGGCCTGAGTCCAACCATGTCATTACAGCCAAGAACATAGTGTTTGGCTCAAATGTAGTCATCTGGATCTTTAAGGTACTATGAACCATGATATCCTGTCCTTAACCTAAAGATATGGCAATTTGTGAATTATTTTTGAAATTACTAAAACAAGTGAAGATCCAGTTATGTTGTAAGGAAAGCTGTAATAATTTAATGTTGATGAAATGGTTTGCCTTGGCTAGTGATGAGTTTCTTGGGAAATTGAAAATATGCTTCCTCAAAAGAATGTGGATTTTTAAATGTGTTGCAGTTTTCTGTAACTAAATCTCAAGTTTTAATTAAATTAAATATATTTAGAGGAAATCTATTAATACTGAAATTCAGGGTTTATTAGGTACTTTCCCATGGTAGTAATTTGCATCTGTGCTCTGTTTTGACTCACAGAGTGATTATTACTCAAAGACAAACAGTTTTTAATATGAAACCGTGACATATAATTTATTAAGCTAATTCTTAAAATAATTTAATCACAGGGATGCATTTCTTGTGGAAAGTTTTATGAAGTTCATGAAATTCTTTGTTTTAAACTAACAACATATATAAAAAAGTCTCCATCTCTTAATATGATATTCATGAATGGGACTTGACGGAGAATTTAAATTGTCTCTCTGAATCTCAAGAACTTGGAAGGGAAGGTGTAAAAGCCAATCTGACTCCACCTCAACCTTCTGAGATCTGTTAGCAGGAGATGCACACATTAATTAGCAGCTGGGTGCTCAATTTTTAGTGCCCTTCTTGACTGCAGAACCCTGACATATTCTAGACTTTGATCATGAGTTTTTGGGGATGAGTGGAAGCATGAAAAGGCAGTGTTTAGCACACCCTTTTAATATACTAAGCTGCAATATTTATTTCAGAGGCTTTCTCTAAATGGTGTGGTCACAGGCTGCAGGAGTATAAATTTCTCTGTTCACTCAGCATTCCCTTGTCTGTAGACTCTGCTCGTC
>VZDJ01000346.1:23056270-23091060 GCA_008694505.1 Cyanoderma ruficeps
CTGGATCACCAGTCATTAATATTTGCATCCAAAAAAAAAAAGAAAAAAAAAAGATTTTGTTGTGTTTCCTCGGAATTGCAGCTCCAGCTTCATGCAAAATGGCTGATTTTACTTCCAGCAGAACTAATAGTAGTTCTACAGCTGACCTCAGTGAGAGTGGAATGAAGCCTTCCATTGTTGAAAATCTCTATCTGCTTTATATAGTGGGGTTTTGATTTAAATTCCATATAAACACGTGTTTCCAACAGGTATATCTATGGCTGTATATTAAAATGTGAGAAAGTTGTATTCCTGTGTGGATGTCTTGAAATTTATGATATTCTTATGATTTTTATTTATTCTCTACATTTTTCTGCATTTGGAAAAGTTGATAATAACAATAACTGTTTTCCCTGAGAAAAGCTTACAAAACCAATATATAATTTCAGTATTTCCCAATTAAATGTGTTTTAAAGCTTCTGAGTACAATGCCCTCTTATTCCCATTTGCAGATCTATTACCCCATGAAACAAAACAGCACTGCATTAAAAATGTATGCAGTTCTATTATCCAGCTCATAACTTCTTAACACTTTTTTTCTTCCAGGAACAACTCTGGTAACTACCAACAATAAATGTTGTTTGCCACTTCATTTTTCTTCCCCAAAAGCAAAACTGATGGGAAAAGAAAAAATCCCTTAGACAATGACATCTGCAGCACAATCTGTCAAGCAATTCCTTTGGAGTCAACAAACAACAAATAACTTGTCCAGACTGAATTGTGAAGCTGCATAAAAAGCAGATTGCACCCAAGTACTTCCTTCTGTGCTTTGCTCATGGAACTGTAGAATCATTAAGTCGTCAAGGTTGGAAGTCACCTCCAAGATCGAGTCCCACTCTACATCACTGAGTCAAAACAGTCAGCTACTAATCCTCTTCCACTGGCAGTCCCTTAAATTTTTGTCTGTTTTGGGAAGGTCTTCAGCCTTGTGCTGACCTTCTGCCTGTTAACTTCTGATAATTCCTGGCATTCTATTTCTTTTGTGCTGAGCCATGGCTAAGATGGTTGAAGCTGTCCTGGAACCCTTCGGGATGGGCTTGGACTGGATCTCTTCAAATAGTATCTGAGAGAAGAAAAGGATGTTTCTGTGGAAGTGAGAATAGAATAGTTGCTGCCAGCTCAGGGAACACAGTGAAGATGTTTTGGACAAAGGCAGGTAATGCTGGGTCCAGGGGACACAGTCCCGTCTCTCAGGGGGACCCATGGTAAGACTGCTTCTGATATAGAAGTCAATGAACCACAGAGTGATGCTCTGGGACCAAAACATCTCTCAAACAGCAGAGTTCAAACCATCATCACCTGCTGAGCAGAACTCTCCTTGCAGACCAGAAGTGACCTGAGGTTTGCTGTGAGCATGCAACAGGATGTCCAGAGCTGGTATTTTAGCAAAGCCTTCTAGTCTTGACACAACTTAATAAAGAGCTCTCTGAAGGACAGAACAAAGTGTTTTGGCCCAGACATGCATGAATAAGAAAATTATTAAGTGTGAGGTAAAAAAGCTCACCTGTACCCCGCACAGATCTGTATTGTACATGTGTATGGGCCACTGGTTGGGAACAGATTGGCACACTGTTGTGTGAGTGGTTGCACTCTCAGAAAACTCCCCAACACTTTAATGCCCAGAAATGCTGAGCTTTCCACTTATGTTTTACTGGGTGTTCTATTCCTCATTCCCATTACAGTGCTCCAGGAACTCACTCCAACATGGTGTGTCATCAGTCTCAAAAAACCCTCAGGATCTACAAAGGCTTTGCAAGACATCTGCTGATTTTCCTGGCCTTGTGTCAGACCTCCAATGCTTCACACCTTCTTCTAACACCCAAAGATTTCCCATGGCAGCAGCATCTCTGTTCAATAGTCAGGTTTAACACTGACCTAACAAAACCAGGAAATTCACTTTCCTCCATGTGGCACCTGTGCACCTCTGCCTGGGCACACTCAGTGAATCAGTTACCTCAAGATCTGATAGCACTGATCTACTTTATTTTTTATGTTCAATTACTCACTACAATTATGACTTAAAGCTATCAAAATTATTCGGGTGGTTAAAGACCTACATTTTTCAGAAATTATTATAAAGATCCAACAACCAATAGAACTGTTTGAGTCAACAGGAGAGTTAGGCTCCTAAATACCTTTGAAGCAGCTGAAATATTTGAGGATATGGATCTCGGTGTGCCAGGATTCAGATTTTATAAAAATTTAGATTGACAGATGTCCATGCCTCTTCCCTGCAGGTAACACTAACATATTTATCTTAAACTAATATAAAGTAAATGTAGATTGAGAGTGAAATAGAGATTGGGTCTATGAGTCACACTTTCACTTTAATGGGATCAGCTTCAAAACAGTTCTTATTTGACTCAAATAAATGATCAGGTTTCTGTTTATACACTTTAGACTCATAATGTTTATACGCCAATTGCAATCTAATAAAATTGTTATTTTAAATTCTAATTAGAAAATAATGACAGTTTTATTGCCATCTTGAGTGTCTACATAAAAATTATAGCTGCTTATTAAAGTTAAGCTGAAGCTTTCCGGCAGTTCTAAATTAACTATCCTATAACTTACCAAAGGAAAAGATCAAAAATATTTATAAACTATTTCTTCTCATTTGTCTGAAGCTTCTTCTATTTGTGATCCAGGTTTTGCAGCATGGCCTTCATCTGTTCTGCTTTGGACAGTGGCCATTAATTGTAGAGAAGGTAGTGAATCAAAATCAAATAGAAATTGCAATTTTCAGCATTAGTCTGAATGAGATCCTCCTAAAACAAATTTCTTGCCTTGCTTGATAGTAATTAATATATTGACTTCAGCACCAGTAAATAAGCAGTCATACAACAGCACCGTATCCTGAAAAAAATTCCTTTATGAAAACTAGAGTATTTAGCTGAAAATTTACTGAGTGTCAAATTATTTCAGCAAGATGGAAATCACCTCTGATCCCAGTGAGGTGCCTAGAAGCAGAGTGTGCACCACTTAAACCTGGAAAGAAGTCCTATATGCATCTGAAATGATGCATGGAATATGCTGGCCCTCTGGGGGCAGGATAAACATCAACAAATTAGGCACATTAAAACCTCAGTGTTTTTCCAAATTGTTGAAATTTACTTATTTTCTCGGATTATTGAGTACAGAAGTAAACAGAATGAAATAAAGAAAAGCTGCCACATTTCTGATGCTCATTTATTTTGACAATTGCTAGTCAGCAATTAGAAGCAAAATACTCAGTTGTAACAGTTCTTCAAAAGGCATTTGCAATTATAGATGTATTTGCAGAAATAAATGGAGAAAATGACCTCATGACTGATACAAGAACACACAGTCTTTTGGGAGGTTTCTAAAATCTATAGTTCAGTGATGAGGAGGTCAGCCTGGCCATGCTGTTGTGCTGTATTTATCTCTGATATTACGTTTTGGTTTTTTGTGGGGATGAAACCCCATTTTCCAAAACTGATGAAAACCGGTGAAATATAATTTATATTTCCTTTAGATGTCTGCATTATTATACTATATCAATCATTGCTTCTTTCTTACCTTTCCCTGCCTTTCCTTCACCCCCCTATCTCTTATTGCTGGGGAACCAGAAAAAGTGAGAAAACTATTAAATTACAAAAAATTGTTGCAGAGAAGACGATCTGCCCACCACCAAGTACTGTGGGTTTAGAATGGAGAGAGAAAAGAGGGGGTTGATGGCTGTGGAGAAGGACAAGCTTCTGGGAGCAGTAAATAAAGCTGGTGAAATATTGAAGCAAAAGCAGGGCATTTTTGTCTAATATGTGGAACAGAATGTGGGGTCTTGTATGAGGATGGTTTCATGCTTTGTAAGATATGTGGGATAATGAGTTTGAGGATTATGTGGGATTGTGGTCACCTGGAATTTAGAGGGCATGGAGTCAGGTCAAAGAAATGAAAAATAAGGGTTTCAATCACATTTGAGTCAAAGTAGTGCTAGCTTTTTCCAAGTTTAGAAAAGAACATCTGAAATCTGAAACAAAAAAGGGATCTGGAGGAGGCAATTTGTACTATATTAGCTCTGCTATCATAAATAATGAGGATCAGAGTTGGCCTGGATACACAGAAACAGATGGCAAATGCCAATGTTTGCCCCAGAGATGAGCTTGCCAATACAAAAAGTGTAAAGACAGGAAGGATAAAGGAAAGACAATCAGTAATTATTGTATTTTCAGAGTCTGGTTGTGAATGCTGTGTATCTGTCTGTCCTGCTACTCTTGTTGACTGACCCATGGAAATGGTGACACACGGACAAAGCAGGTGTTTCCATGGCAAAGACTGTATGGTGAGGACTCAGAGGCATGGTTGTTCCAGGCATACGGAGATATCAACATTTTTGAATCATATCTGTCCTTAAAAAAGGGGAGTTATGGTCTAGGAGTACATATAAACTCCTGTGTTTCAAAGAGAAGTTTTCTCTTAATCTCCTCTGGGCTCTGATCTGCTCAAAATGAAAAACTGGCATCTAAACTGAAGGCAAACAAAGCACACAAAACTGCCTACTGCCTATGCTTTCACAGTGAAATAATATACACTTGAATTACATTTACTGTTCTGAATTTATCTAGAGAATAGACCTTCCCCATTTATAAAGAATACTTAGTAACTTAGAAACTCCTAAAGTAAATAAAAGCTATAGACTAAAGTGCTTGCAGTTCCTAAAAAAATTGCTCTTTTGAAGAGCAGCTAACAGCTTGGAGAGCCTTCTCTCTCTCATTGTGTTTTGTGGGGAGTTTGAAGCGACCCTCCATGCTCCCAAGACATTCTCCTCATTCTCTATTATTTTCCAGAATGTCTCTAAGCAGCATGTGCTGCACATGTTTATCCACCATGATTTACTCTCTCACTGTGGCCAGGTAAGCAGGGAGATATTCATCATTCAGTTCTTACTGAAGCCCCCATAGTTGGCTTGTCTGTTTATTGAGGAAACTGGCTGTGGTGGCTGGATGCCCTGTGCCCCCAAAGCCACTCTGTCACTCCCCTCCTCAGTTGGCCAGGGCAGGCAGAAAATACCATGAAACGTTCATATGCAGTGGCAAAGACAGGGAGAGATCCTTCACCACTTACTGCCATGGGCAAAACAGACTGTTCCAGGGGAAATCAGTGCCTGGCTGGATTCTCCCATTAGTCCTTTTGGAAGACATCATGATGAATTTTCTATCTTATGTGGCACATATCTTAAGAAGCAATAGCTTTTAATTTAAAATACATTAGTTTTCAGAACATTCGCTGTGAATTCCAAGCAACTGCATCTTACGCAACTTAAAGTGAAATTGAAATTTCTGTGTGGATGTTGAGCAATATACCATAAAATATATTGATAACGTTGAGAGGACTCCTGTGGGGAATCTTCCCATGTGGATTAGCTGAGTGCTGGGTTTCAGGAAAACTTGAATTTTATCTCCCACCCACTGAAGCTCTTTGAAATCCTCTGGTGTATCAGCTGTAGGCTGGCATCATTTTTGTCTTCTTTGATCATAAAAAAATTCATTCAGCTTTGGATAACAAAGACAATCAGACACAGCATCTCTCTGTGACCAGACTGCTGTGTGCAAAAGTGGACAACATCCCCCAGATATGGGGAAGATTTCCCATCATCTTTTTTGTTTCTCAGGACATGACAGGTAGAAGGGAGAACATGCCAACACCAACAGGCATCAGCTATCACCCAAACCATTTAGATTTGGCTATTTTTAGTCTTCAAGTACAGTGTCAGCTGGATCTGTTGGTGCCTTAGAGAATGCAGATCCTGGCACACAGTGCCATTAACACCATTCAGCCCTGGTGCTCAGGCAGTTTCCTTGTTTTCTTCAAGGCTACCTCATACTCAGAAAGTGGGCAGGCAGCACAGTGCTCTGCGTTGGTTTCAAGTTGTTGTTATAGGACAGCAGAGTCCTTGGGCTCACAGGTTTATCAGATTTAATTGCAATGGATCATCATAAGTCTCAGCCTTACATGAGAAATCTGGTATCCATGAAAACAAAGAGGCTGAAATTCAGTCCTTGACTGAAAGAGAAATCTCACTATAGGGAGAAAACGACAGATCAGGTTTATTTTGTTCACTGTGCAAAGCCCAACACTTAAACACTACATTAAACTGGTGAAATTAGCTTCACTTTTCTTGAGGAGGCTTTTCATGCAGTGGATCACCTTTATCTGTCTTTGTAACAGTAAGGGTGTGGCACACATAAGGACAGGAAGCTTTCACATCCTAAGAAGTCTCCCTTGAAGAGACTGGCCCTTTTCGAAGTCTGAAAGATCAAAGAATGTGATCATGGAACTCCAGTTTGCTCCTCCTTAGACCAGCCTTTACAGGAGGTATTGTTATATTTCACATCTGTTAAAATGGGTCCCAAATAGCTGTTCTAACAAAAGTTCTAAATTGAATATTTGAGCTTTCTTTAAAGACCCCCTGTGCCTTCAGTTCCTGCACACACATTCACAATTCTTAGTGACATTCATTCCTTAGATAGAATTAATAAATGCTGCTTCATTAATTATCACAGTCTAAACCTTAGAAGCTTTGATGATTCCAGTTCTGAGTCCTTATGAATCTTGCAGCAAGGGATGGAGCATCTGTCCTATGAGCAAAGGCTGAGGGAATTGGGGGTGTTCATCCTGGAGAAGAAAATGCTCCAGGGCATTTTATGCCACTTTGTGGCAGCCTTTCAATAGCTGAAGGGACTACAAGAGAGCTGGAGAAGGACATGTAGTGACAGGACAAGGGGCAATGGCTTTAAACTGAAAGATGGTAGGTTTAGATTGGATATTAGGAAGAAATTCTTCACTGTGAGGATGGTGAGACCCTGGCACAGGCTGGTCGGAGGAACCGTGGATCTCCCCATCCCTGAAAGTGTTCAAGGCCAGGCTGGATGGAGCACTGAGCAACCTGATCTAGTGGAAGGTGGCTCTGCCCAGGGCAGAGGGTTGGAAATAGATGATCTTTAAGGTCCCTTCCAATCCAAACAATTTTATGACCCTATGATTCTAAGTTTTGCTAAATAGCCATCAGGTTGGTACTAAAATGTTGGTTGTTCCAGCGTAGACAGTGCCACTTCTTAAATGTTGGCAGAGAATGTTTGTATTTGATTTCCAGCAGAAAGGGAGACAATTATTTAGTCTAAGTCATACTGATCAGATATTTAAGGAGTAATCCTGGATTCTACACTGCAATTAGGTTGCTATTGAAATACATATATTATGAAATTACCATGAAATTGAGCTCTGGATTTCCCAGAAAGGGCAATATATCTACCTTTACTTAATATATACTTTCATCACACAATGACTTCAGATTACTGACAAATCTGATAGAAACACTGAAAAACAGTTCATCTAAAATCTAAATTATCATTTATACCCAGTAATTTAGATGTATTAAGTGGTGTATATGTTTGAACTCTCCATTATTAGGTTACTTAGATCACTGTGTTTGGTCCAAAAGACCAGAAATCTTCAAACCCATCACTGGTTGTCTAACTCCGCCATTTTTATTTATTAAATTAGGCCAGCACAAGAAAATACCCATCAATTCAAAATCACAAACTTTTCTTATTTTAATAACTTTCCTTCAAGTCCTACTCTTTCCCTGAGGCCTGTGTTCATGTACACTGAATTGCTTTCCCTCATCGGGGTTTTAATACTCATTCTCAAATCATTTCAAGAGTAAGAAAACCTTCCTTCCACCTCCAGTGCTAAACTCTTTGCTTCCTATTTCAATGGCTTTTCATTTCTCTCTCCTCTAAGATTTTCTGACTGTCTAAAAGTTATCACAGGCTCCTACAGCTTTCCAGGAAAGGAGCAAACATATTAGTGCTGGTGCATTACTGTAAATAAGTATTTAAATCTTTTCTTAGCTTTTTTATTACAAGCTTTCAAAGTTGCAGTCTAATATCTCTGAAAAAGAAGTAAAGAGATAAAGAGGAAAGAGAAGAGAAGAGAAGAGAAGAGAAGAGAAGAGAAGAGAAGAGAAGAGAAGAGAAGAGAAGAGAAGAGAAGAGAAGAGAAGAGAAGAGAAGAGAAGAGAAGAGAAGAGAAGAGAAGAGAAGAGAAGAGAAGAGAAGAGAAGAGAAGAGAAGAGAAGAGAAGAGAAGAGAAGAGAAGAGAAGAGAAGAGAAGAGAAGAGAAGAGAAGAGAAGAGAAGAGAAGAGAAGAGAAGAGAAGAGAAGAGAAGAGAAGAGAAGAGAAGAGAAGAGAAGAGAAGAGAAGAGAAGAGAAGAGAAGAGAAGAGAAGAGAAGAGAAGAGAAGAGAAGAGAAGAGAAGAGAAGAGAAGAGAAGAGAAGAGAAGAGAAGAGAAGAGAAGAGAAGAGAAGAGAAGAGAAGAGAAGAGAAGAGAAGAGAAGAGAAGAGAAGAGAAGAGAAGAGAAGAGAAGAGAAGAGAAGAGAAGAGAAGAGAAGAGAAGAGAAGAGAAGAGAAGAGAAGAGAAGAGAAGAGAAGAGAAGAGAAGAGAAGAGAAGAGAAGAGAAGAGAAGAGAAGAGAAGAGAAGAGAAGAGAAGAGAAGAGAAGAGAAGAGAAGAGAAGAGAAGAGAAGAGAAGAGAAGAGAAGAGAAGAGAAGAGAAGAGAAGAGAAGAGAAGAGAAGAGAAGAGAAGAGAAGAGAAGNATAGGCAGAAGGGACTAGTCCCTGATGCAGACCCAAAAATCAGTGGATAGTCAGTATGGTCAGATATATTTGCCATGCTCAGCAGGAGGAAAAGCTCCTCCCCAGTCTGTAGCTCCAGGAAGATCATGACTGTAGCCAGGTGGGAGATCATGACTGGAAAGGTTACCATCATCAGATGCTTCTCTGCTATCCATGATTGGCAGGCATGGTGTTGCCTCAAAGCAAGATGAAAAGTGTGTTTATTTTTTAAAGACAAAACCCTTCCAAGTAAATGAAGTCAGGAGCATCCAAACCTTGAGCTAGGCCATGGTGTGACTCCCAGGATCTGCAGCTGTCCGTATCCTATCAAGTTGCAGTAGAACTCAGTAGAACTCAGTATCCTATCAAGTTGCAGTAGAACTCAGTAGTCACTGTAGGCTAACCCAACTGTGTCTTGAATTCCTTCAACAGGGGAGGTTTCACTCAGGGCAGACATGAAGGTTTTTGACCTCCTCCTGGTTTCCAATCTCCTCCCACAGAAATGAAACACAGGGCTTCTTACACAGTGCCCCTTTATGATCCTCTCAAGACTTGAACCCACATGATAAAAAAATGTTGAACACAGCAAGGTATCCACCAGTTGTCCACTCAAATAAACCACTTGGCAGGGCCAGTTTGCAGAAGCACTGCAGGCAGATACCTGGACAGATCCTACTGTAGGAGACCAGAAGATCCCTTCCAGAGTTTGTGAGGACAGTCATTCCCATACAACCCTGCTGGGCCCCTGGCAGAGGCTAGCTCTTTCTCCAGGTTTTTGCCTTGTTCCACAGCCTCCATCTCCTGGCTGGAGTACCCCACACAGTTCTGCCTCTGCTTCCAGTGTGAGTTAGTCTAGGGGTCCCTCCACTTTTCTTGTGGACCCTGAAGGTCTGCAGGACTGGGGAGTTTATGGAGTTGAGGATCTACCATTATTTCTGTTTGCTCTGTGGTTCTGCTGGGCTGACCCAGAAAGCTGCTTTAAGTCTTTGTTCTTTATTCCACAATTTATGGTATTTAACAGCGAGCTATAGCAAGAAGACAATAAAAGTAAAATATAAATCTGGAAAACTATTGGGAAGGCACCACAGTATAGCTCTAAATCACTCCTGGCATACAGTGTAAAAAAGGCAAAGCCCCAGGAAGCTCTGCATGTCTCTGGCTTTGCGTAGACTTCTCCACTTTGAAGAATTAAGCCCAGTATGGGCACACAACCATGCATCACTCATGTGCCATTACTTATGATCTGAGCTGGAGGTGACAAGTGAAGACAATAGCCAGGCTCTATTTTCTTTTCAGACATACAATGGAAACCTCAGTTCCAGCTCCAAATAATGTTCACTTTAGCTTTCACATAGTAATTGCTCATCATAACTTTGCAGCTCGTTAGGAGAAGCATTTTGTTTCAAACTTCACTGTATTGTTCTTTTTCAACTGAACTGTAATATACAATGTCATGAAGAAAATGGAGAGCAAGACACAGTGTGGTTATATAGGGCTACTCAGCATTGAAAGGGGATTTTTTTGTGAATCTTACATCTATAATTAAGCTATCAACCCACCTAAGAGAAGCAAAACTGAGTCTTTTAATTAGCTTCTTGAATAGGAATAAATGCCTCATTATTCTTAACCATATCAAGCTGAGAACATTATTAAAGTCTGAAGGAATAATGAACAACATGACAGGAAGCACATTAGAGCACATACAAGAATACATTTGCCTACTAAGAGATCTGCATAAATATGCTTATCACTGCTATTTAGGAAGACAAAAATACCAAAGGAAAGAATGGAAACAAAAGGACAGTAAAGGTAGAGACATAAAGACATAAAGAAAATGATATGAAGTCAGAGGCAGGGGATATGATTTTTGGGTATTTTTTGCTACTGAGCACTCAAGAATTCAGCTGTTCTGCCAAAACTTCTCTGAGCCAGCTGAGTGGATTGGTCTGTGCTGCACTCAGTATGTTTTTTTTTAAACTTCTTTGTGTCTGCTTTGGCTCCTGGGCTTTGCCTCTCTGAGGTATTTAGAGGGAGAACATGCCTCTCCAGAAGCTGTGGAACAAAACAGTTCAGAGACGACTTTTGGACAAATTTCTCTCCCCTGAGTCTGTAGTGAGCATGAATAATCTTCACAGGCTTTCAGAAATCCCTTGGCTGAAGGGAGGTATTATTCTCTCTCTTTAGAAATAATGCCAAGAGCACAGAACCCTTTCACAGCAGGGAAAAAACTAAAGGTACATATCTGATCATTCATAGCTGGGTATGTTATCTCACAATCCCAAAGAATGTTTGAAATTCAGACCCAGAGAAGCCTCCATTCCTGTCTGTGAATTAAAGCTCATCTATGAGCTATTTCAACCTACTAAATCTCATTAATTTCAACAGTATTTGACTCGTGTAGAGAGTTGCACTGCTGTGGGCTGGAGCACCTTCTAGACAGACTTCACTTATCATGGAATTACCACGAGATCCAGACTCCAAGGCCTTGACTGTGTTTCTGAAGTAGGCAGACAGTGAGAACTCCGTACAGCATTCCTTCCTGACATTGCCACTAAACCGCCAGATCCAACAGATGAATCTGCTGTCCAAGAGGAGAGGAGAGAAGGTGAGCTGCCTTCTCCTTACCATGCTCCTCTCCCCTCCTCTCCAGCCTTTTCTCTTTCCAAGTCCTGCACAGCAGTGCCTGTGCCATGAGCGTGGCCCTGGGTTTGTCCCCTGGACATCCAGCTCCACTTCAGTGCCATAATATCACACCTGAGCCAGCACCAAGGCACCTCTGCTCTGACACAGGCAGGAGCAGAAGCAGGGAGAGAGAGGGTTCATTTGTGTCTGAGTGGTGTCCTTGGCTTTTTGCAAACTCCTTCTTTTAATTGAGGTGCTGTAATATCTAAAAATTGAAAGGACAAAGAGCTATAATATTAAAGATGCAGAAGGAGAGCTGTCCTATTTTCCATCCACAGAGTCATCAAATTCTGAGAAAAACGTCTCCCAGAAGAAACTTGATCAAAAATTTACTCCCAAAAGTGATATTTCTCAACTTTTGCTGTGGATTTCACACTACTGCTAATAAAAACAGTAACAAATCCTACCTCATAACTGCAGGAAATTATATCTGCTCTTTCAAGTTGAAAAGAGGAGCATTTTGGTATTTACCTTTGGCATTTTTGCCTGTGAAGCAGGCACAATTTGAGACAATAATTTTAGAGTAATTATGTGTGCTCCCGTCATGTCTGTTTGATTTCTAGATTTCTCTGCTTTTCCCATGTGGTTGTTTTGTTTTGTTTTTTTTAATAAGATCTGCAATTGTATATATTTAAAAGGCATTGACTTCAATAAATGCTTCATAAAGTTCAAGCAATTTGTCAAAACATGATCTTCATTCCTAATTAATGTAATGGGATAGAACGGCTAATGCATCAAATTTCATGCTTTTGATCCCAAAGGGGATCAGGAGATGAGGAGCTCTTGAAACAAAGATGTGATTCATTATGTGAAGCACAAAATGGAAATAATCAGATACGTGGAAATGAATTGTGAAGAAAATATCTGCTGAAAAACAAACAAAATATGATTAAAAGCTTGAAAAGTTTCTGTTGTTAGCAGAAAGGAGGGGATGAAGCCCTGAAAAATATACTGTCTGGTTTTATTTATTAATCTTCAGCAACTAGTCACACTGGTGCTACATTTGTCTAATATTTTTTCTTCCTTGAACATGAAATGTCCTGTCTTGCTCTTCTTCCCATCCTAAAATGAAGCAAGCAGCTGCATCCTTATATTCTACAGAAGAAATTTACCATAGAGAATTTAATCTCTCCTGCATTCTTGGAATTTTACATTCCTTTTAGCAATGATTTTGTTGTATTTTTTTCTTCTTCCATATGCTGGACCACCTTTAATACCTGTAGCTGAACTTCTACACTTGGAAAATTTGCATTTTCCAAGCCATGGAGGCATGAATAAGTGTCTCAGCACTTTCCCCTCACTGTTATTCAGAATGAGAGTAAAGTTTTCCCCAGACTTCCTAATAAGACCTCCTAGATAAGCTTTTAAAATATTTAATGATTTTCAGTGATTTTGGGGAAAGAAATTAAATACCTTCAAGACAAGAAGAGAGCATGTGATTTCTAAAATGATGTAGCATTTGCCTTAATGAGCCAGAGGCAATTGAATCCACTAAAACTGGGCACTGAAGATGCTCAACCTTAATTTTTCAGACCCCTGAATTGGTAAGAGCCAGGCTTTTTACATAACTCTGATGGGACGCTGAGGTCAATGGGATTCTTACACAGCACAACATTTTCCTTCTGCAATCTTTTTTTTGCAAAAGAATTTTATACTAATAAAGAGTTTGTGGTTGGACTCCAGTGTCTTGTATTTCCTTATTCCCTCTCTCTCACTTTCAGTGAGGGAAGACTCCAGATGTTATTCCTTGGCAGAGGATGAATAAACACCTGCATAAAAATACAGATTGTTCTTTGTTCTAGTGTTACTTTAGGATTTTTTTTCCAGAACTCCATTCTGGTGAGTGAAGGTGTCCTACGCACAAAGTATTCAAGTGAGTTGTTACAGTACTAGCACTGGCCTTTAGCTTAAACAGCTCATCTCCTTCCCTGGTACTGACGTTCTGAGCATTTGTACTCAGCAATCAGACCTCCTCATAACCTTTGTTTCTGAAATGCTCAGGTTCATCAGTGTCCTGTCCTTAGGTAGTTTTTCCATTTCCCTGAAGACCCAGGAATCTGAACATTGCACAAAATTGCAGATCAGGTTTCATCAGTGCCTTGGACTGTTGAATTACTAATTCCCTAACTCTAGTAGAAGTATCTCACCTGAGATCATATCTTTTTTTTCTGTGACATCTTCAGTAAATGGTCACTCAGATCATGTTCCACAGTTAGCTTCTATTAAAAGATTTTCTGTAAAATTTCTGCAATATGTCAAAGGTGAGTCTGAGTCACAGAATGGGTAAGCCTGGAAGAGGGAAAAAACCTCACAAAATATAAACCCAAAAACTTCATGACTAAAAAGTTCTCCAACCCAGCCTGAGAAAAACTAATTTTGTGAGAATCAATGGACTGTAATAGAATTAACACTGCTGAGAAACAGAAGTTGAAATATCAGGCAGCAAGACAGAAACATTATGTTCAAACACTTTTTGAATTAGAGTTGCACATTATCTGTCTGAATGTGCTTCTGCAGCGTAGCAAGATGTGTTATCTGTTAGAGACCTATCACAGACTACTTGAGTCAGCACTGCATCCACTGGCTGTACTTTGTTTCTGTATCTGTTTTTTTTTTTTAAACCCAACACATTATGAAAAATGAGGGGAAAAGAACTCTGATGTTTGGATTGTGACAGGAAATGTAGTAGTCAGTGTGCACTTGAAATATGTAAACTGTTTATGGCTCGAATTGCTATACAGGGCCCAGAGATTTAGATTTCTAGAGGTGTTTAAGAGGAAAAAACCCTACACATATTCTGGATTTTTTTTTTCAGGCTGTTAAAATTTGACACATTCACCTTTTCAAACCCTAAACCTAACGAGTTTAAAACCAACAAAATGGCCTTGTCTTCAAAATAAATGTACTGTACTTACAGAATTTCAGGATCAAGTACTAGAGCAAATCTCATGGAAAATATTAATCAATTAACTTAACTAATAGGACAATCCCCAGATCCCACCTTGTTCACTTTTGATTTAGTGAGCCTGGACATTTTTCTGTGCTGAGAGATGTTGCAAAGGCTTAGCAGATTTAGAATGACAGAATTCTTTAATTTGTTTTTTATTGGTCTCATCCCAACAGGTATTGGGTTCACCCACACTTAAAATCAGGGTATAAGGAGAACATGGAGATTTTGTGCTTTATCTCTAGAAGTATGATATTACATATTTGTTATTCAGCTTCAAGGAAGAAATTTGTCCTCATAATTGTGGATTCAGTGAAACTATGGCATATTTTCACCGAAAATAACAAAACTTATTCTCAGTGGTAATGAGATAAATCTGAGAAATTTCACAAACTTGTCAGGTTTTACAGATGGGTAATAGATAGAATCTTCTACTTTTCTCTAGAGAGAAAATATCTGAAAAATAATAATAAAAAAAACTTTAAAGAAAATATTGTCTCTTACATAAATAAAAACAGTTGAAAAATAAAATCTCCTCAGGAAAAAAAATTGAGTGGGTCTACATTTTATTGCCATAGAGATATGATTTACTTTATAACAATCCCTGTATTCTATCTTTGCATTCATCTCACTGATCAAGAAATTAAATTCGGTTCTGGAATCTTTAGGCCCATGATAATGACTTAACATAAGGAGTCATTAATGATATAAATTATACTCACAGCTGTTGGCAACATGTAAGTATCTTGTTTTCCCTCGTTTTGTTTAGATGAAAGTCAATTAGCTCAGTGATATTTACACTAATTTTTTATTTATTTGGTGCAATTGTCCATCTGTTTCAGCAGTGATGGACATTATAATGATTCTACTGGATGTAAAAGAATTAATTTATTTACTGTTACCCTTTCCCAGGAGGTAAAAGAAGCCATGCTCATAATTTTCCTACATACAGTAAACCCTTCAGACACAGATGTTGTCTTCCCTCTCTACTTTACAAACTCTTGGTGAAATCATCAGACATATCTCTAAGCCATGCATTTCTTGACTGCAGGTGAGCAGTTAAGGGAACAGAGTTAATTTCAAGTTAGAGATCCATGAATTATCCCCATTTCTTTATATTCTGATGCTTTTACATATAGGATCTCTCTATCTATAGGGGAAGGATACATCTCAAAGGAAGATGGATAGGGATCCCATCAGCATTTTACAAAACATGCATGTTTCCTTTCACAACTGTTTTTAAGGGTTTTGCCTTAGGGGTTGTGGAAAATGTGAACCGTCCTACAGTTTGAGAGGGGTTTGTACACAGTAGTCTGGTAATGACTTCTAATATAGAGGGAATTAAAGCATCTGAACCTTCTGAAGGTTTTACTGTTGATTAACTGAAATTAATGAGGTGTTCATGTCTGGCTCTTTCCTCAGGGACTACAAATTAACTGAATGGCAATTAATTATGAATAAATAGTTTTAAATGCATATTATTTCTAAAATTATACAATACAGACAATCTTGAATGAATCTGGATTTTTACATGACTTCTTTATGAAACAAAGTCCAAGCACACTTGATTAACACCTTCCTATGGCTGTGTCATTTACTAGACTAACATAATGCATTTTCTTTTCATGCAACTACATTGATCAAGAAAATTAATTGTGTCCAAGATTTACAGGTTTTGTTCTCCCTTAGGAAAATGGCTCACTGTAAGACATCATTAACGTGGTAAATCATAGTCAGAAATGTTGACACCATGAAAGCATCTTATGCGCTTCTTTTTGATGTAACCAAGCATCAATTAGTTCAGTGATATTTTCATAAATACCTCTATTTTCTGGGTAGGATTGTCCATCTGTTTCACTGAGAACTTAATTATAAAGTTTTTTCTGGAAAAGAAGAAATTAATCTTTCCGACGGTTAACCTTTTCTATAAGACAAAGCAGCCATGTTCACTAGAAAACAGCAAATAAATACGATCTGATTAAATATTTTGTCTTGAAAAATAAGATGTTAATTAACAAAAACAAAAAAATAGCTCTAAACTGTAACACAGGATAAGTTCTCGATTTTAAGGCCATAATTCTCATTATGTTAGCTATCACAGCTCAGTACTGATGCCTTCTTTCTTAAGAATCATGCCAAGACCTCTGGACTTTATTTTATTTAAAGCACAGTTAGTGAGGGGAATCTAAGTCCTTCCCATTCCTCCCAGCTTGACACATGGGCCAGCAAGGCATGCCCATAACCTGGAGAGGGATGAAAGGTCAGCAGGAGAGCACCTGGAGGGCAGCACAAAGGAATTCCAGCCACTCCAGCCAGTGAGTCAGTGTCGCTGGGGACCCAGATTAAGTGCCCTTATCCCATGCATGGAGCCTGGGAATAAACAAGGAAAGTTAGAGCTGTGCACATGTCTGTAGGGCTGTGATATTCTGGAGATTATGGTGATATGATGCAACGGCTGTGACGACTGGACTGTGGAAGACTGGTGGGGAAGAATAAGGGCTCTGGGAAGGACAGGCAGACACAGGAGGAGGGGACAACACCTTCAATGTCAATGACCAGCTGTAAGGCACAGAGCCTCACCTGGGGATGGATGAGGAGCTCATGGATCAGGATGGAAGGAGGGGCAGGGACAGGTGATGTCAAAATTGGGTTCTGCTGCAGGTGGCCCAGCCAGGAAGGCTGAATGGCAGAGGGCCTTCCCAGACATGGGGCAGAAGCCCCACGTTACAAGATCAGATCCTCACATGGGATTTCAAGCATGCTGGTGTCTGTCTGAGGGATAAGACAGCAGGCTGCAGGCAATCCAGGAGGTGCCAGCACAAGGAGGGCACGCAACAAGATCTGGACTTCAGGATAGCAGACTTTGGCCTCCTCAAGGATCTCTTTGGTAGAGTGCCAGGGATAGAGCCCTGGAGCAACACATCCCAACAAAGAGGAAGTTGGGCAAGGGCACCAGGAAGCCTGTGGGGATGAACAAGTATATCCAGGAAAAACTCAAACACAAAAAGGAAGCCCAAAGGCCAGGTTGGATGAGACCTTGGGAAAGCTGGTCTAACAGGTCTGCAAAGAAGGGTTCTGTGATTCTTTGATTCTCTGATTCTCTGATTCCGCGATAGTATGCGTGCCTTGGGTATCCCTGCCTTAGGCAGGAGGAATGGAATTAGATCATCTTTAAGATTCCTTCCTCAAATATTCTGTTTTTCTGAGTGTCTCAGGCAAGACCAAGGGCAACAGTCAGCTGCAAGAGCAACTACACCATCTCATCAGAGCTGAGCCACATTGATACAGTGGTATAAATCACATTCTGCACTTGTCTTATCTGATTCTACTGAAAATTCACAGAATTAGCTGTTTGCACAAGATTTTACATGTAGTGCAAGGTAGTTTTTTCTCTTGAGCTTTCAGTCACCCCTCTGATTTTTATAATCATACTCCATTCCTCTCTTCCATATGAAAAATGACACATGAACAGATTAGGGAGCTTTGCAATTTTTCAAACTGATCTCTAGCTGAATTAATTGCTGTAAAATAGTAGCTCTGGAGGTATGAGTGTCCACCTTCCAGTACCTGACCTGTAATATGAGAAGACAATAGTTGCCAAGAATACTTATAAGATAACTCCTTTCATCCAGGAGATAAAGGCCTTTGTTCTTGGAAGTGACAAGTCAGAGTTACAGTTTCATTTCCTTACGTGTCACCCAGTCTGTAATGGTTAAGCTTTTGGCTTTAACGTGTAGATTTATTCATCCTCCAACAAAGCTTTGATCCATAATTTAGCTCAAGAGTTTGAGTTGCCTGTTATGTCCAGGACTATGTTAAAGTTGGCGGACAGCCATTGCAGTAGTTCCAGTGAAGAACTGGTGTATGTGAAGAGGAGAGTGAGACATCTGGTCTGGACCCAGTTATGAAAGCCTCTTCCTGGAGATTTTCAGCTAAATTTTTGTTTAGCTGATAATGTGCAGGTTGCTTGAAAATTCAGTGCTTTTACAGATGCTCTTTTCCATGTCTTACACACATTAAAATATTACCATAGATAAAGTAAGTAAATAAATTCATCTAAATTGAGCAATCTTTCCCCTTTTTCTCTGCCTCAGTTCAATGAGTTATTTTACACCACAATTTTTTATGGTCCTGTCTCTGGTAAAAATCATCACCACCAAAGTCTGCTTACCCTGGAAAGTTAATTTAACCACATTGCACATACCAGACTAAAGGAAGTTTCCCCATAGCAGTATGCTGGGAAGGGAAACAACAGCATAAAAGAGCAGAGAAACAGAATACTTGTGGACAATGTAACAAATAAGTCTTTGAGTTCCTTTAATGCAGTATCTGATACCAATAGCAAATGTATTCAGGGAAAATAAACGAATAAACCCTCACCACATTTTCTCTTTGCACATTGCCATATCTATATGCAAGTAAAAACAAGGGAGATTTAATGGAGGAGGAGATTACTGCACTAATGAAGGGATAGGATGAAATATTAGAGAATAACAAAAGCTCATATAGAACATAATTTATTTTTCAGTGTAACACAGTGACATGACTGCAGATAAAGAGTTTGTTCTCATTTCCATTACAATCTGTTTGCTAATATAATTCAGTTGTTAAAGAGAGAAAAAACATTTCTCAAATCTTGCCAGAAGGCCCAGCTCATAACACCACCCAAGAAAATCCAAGTTTCACCAGTTTAAACCTGTCTCTATGGACCTCCTGGGGTCTTCTTGTTCCACACCAGATTAGCTCAAAGCATAATTCCTTTCTCTGATTCAAAATTAATATGCATAGCACAGATGCTTACGCCATTTCTTTCCTGAAATGTATATATCCAATTCTAAATTAGTCTCTAAGAATTAAATATCAAAAGGAATGGACCATTTTCAGCTGTTTCTGGACTCCAAGAAAACACAATATGTGTAACACCTTCTCCTATAACACCTTCTGTAACACCTTCTCCTATTGCTTAGAGAAATGTTTCTGAAGATTTTATAATTACAGCATTGCTTTACTCATTGTTCCTGGTGTTTCAGTGCTTCTCTCCTGTCCTAATGCATTTATCTCCTCATGTCCTAACCTCATGTACATTTAGCAATTGAAAAAGTGCTTCAGAAACAATGCAAAATGTGCATCATATGTCTATTTTTCATAGCCCTTAGATTCCTGGAAGTGTAAGCACTTACCAGATCTCTCCACAGTCTTGCAATGCCTTTATTTCTGCAGTTTTTGACCTTTAGAATACCTTGAAATCTTCCCCTGGGATGGACACATCCTGCCTTTTCAGCCAGCAGTTCACTAAGAGGCTGTGAGCATTCAGGTACTTTCATACTTCTGCTTGCAGAAAGGTTTCTATGAATTGGGTGAAGATTTAGCAGCATTTTCTCCCAGCCTTAAGCAAAAGATATTGAAATTACTAATAATCTCAGTTAGCCATTGGGAGCTGAATTGATTAATTGGCTACTGAAGGTAAAGCCCTATGGAAATGTGAAGTGCCTTACACTTGCTGCTATTGTGATAATTAAGACCAATTCTTTTCAAATTCTTTTCTCAAGGCTTAGACACACTGTAAAATTAGTTCAATTTAAAGAGTTACCAAGCATTTGTAGAGCTGCAGTAGCAGCCCTTATTTGTACTCTTATCCCATAGCAACAGTCTGATAATTTCATTTCATGTAGCTTCTAATAAAATTATGTTCACTACATTGTAGTTGGGTTGTTATTGCAGAAGAACATCAACTGACATTGAAAGAAAGTCACTTTCATTCTTTCTGTTGCTGTGTGGGCCTTACACTCCCTTTTCCTTGTTGAAACATCTATACAGCTGTGCACTAAAATAAATTAATTGATCCAACTGAAAAAAATTTCATTACTATTATTGTTGTTGCTGTTATTTTGTTGTTGTTGCTATGCTGAATACTGGTTAGTCTTCAGGTCTATTTTCCTCTAAACTCATGTAAGGTTTGGATGTGATCAGCCTCAGAAAAGAGGAAGGGTAGCATTTCTCCTTTTAGTACTGTGGCAACTAAAAACCTGTGTTGAACTACAGTTTGTCTCACCTGAACCCAAATTAGATGTAGGTGAGGAGAACACAAAGCACAGAGTAGATAATTCTGTGAAGGTTGCTAGCCTTAGTAACTTCTTAGTAATGTTGAGCCCTCACCATTCACGGTGTGTTGGAAGGAGCTGAACATTTTATCTCAGTTTTTTAATTGTCAACTGAGAAGTTATGAACTTGAAATTTTACTGATTTTGCTTGAAAGTTCCATCATCTGTGTGTGTTCTATGTGTCTTATGGCAACTGGAAAGTGAAGGTAAAAAAGTATTTCCATGAAACGATTGCAACTTTTCTTTGGAGGTAAATTGTTTACCTTAAATTATTTTTCATCTTTTAAAAGCCACTTTTAAGGAACAAAAAAATGACATGGCTTGCTTTATATATGTAAAAATAAAGGTTCTCTGTGTGAATTAATTTTGTGTTCACAGAATCACAAAATGGGTCAGGCTGGAAGTGCCCACAGTGAGTCACCTGGTCCAGCTTCCCTGTTCAAACAGGGTCATCCCGAAGCACATGGAACAGGATTTTACCCAGGTGGTTTTTCAACATTTCCAGTGGGGTTGACTCCACAGCCTCTCTGGGCAATCTGTTCCAGTGCATGGTCATCTGCACAATGAAGAACTTCTTCCTCATATTCACTTTCAGTGCGTGTTTGTGCCTGTTGCCTGTTCTGCTCACCATGACCAGGAGCAGCCTGGCTCCACCCTCTTGACACTCACCCTTCAGACACCCACTGACATTGATGAGATCCCCTCTCGGTCCTCTCTTCCTGAGGCTGAACGGGCCCAGCTCCCTCCCATCTGAACTGCTTTAAATTCAAAATGCAGCTTCTCATGCAGCAAAGCCTGGAGTCATAAGCTTTACGGCTTAAATGATTTACATCACAAAAATAGTGAGAATTGTATTTGTAGTTTGCTTGAGAAAATGCCAATGAATTTCTAAAAGTTAAGACTCACTTCGGGGCTTTCTTCATTGATTTTAGGGAGAGACAGCCTGAAAGCTTGGAGTACTCATAAGTGTCAGAAATAAAACTAATTGGCAGAGAACAAAGTAACAGCAGATATATGTAATTAAAAAATATTTACCTATAAAATATTTGGGTATTAGTCCCAATCTCCAGATTACTAATTATTCTCATTAAACATAAAAGTCCAACTTTCATCATGATCCCAGTGGACTGAAGTTAATATATCCAATTAAACCACAAAACAAACAGAAACTATAATATTTTGCTGTAACCTCCGTGGTTGTTTCCTGTGAATGCAGAAATGAAGTAACTACAAAAAGATTAAGAAAGATGCTTTAGAACCAAGGAGTGAAAGTATACAAGGAAATGTACGGTTTAGACTGTAGTCTGCTTTACAGCAGCTTTAAAAAAAGGAGGCTCAGATCCAGTCTTCCTATAGGAACAGAACTGACAGCAATCCAGAGTATCAGGAGATCCTTCCTGTCACAAGGTTTCAAAAAGATTCTAAGTAGAATATCAAACATATTGGTGTCACCACAACCTCACCACCATGACCTGTCCACCAGCAGAAAATAATATGATTAGATAACTTTTACTGGCAGAAACGTAAGTCACATGACAAATTTAGGCTCCTCAGCAATTGGAAACATTTCTTGAGTATTTCAATTAGGGACATATTGCCCAAACCAGAAATAAATCCCTTGATGAAACCCACTTTGTGTATTCGTTTTCTGTAACATGAAAGCCATTTTGAAAAAAAATTATCTGGTTACAGGTTCTTAATTTTTTCTGCAAGATTATTAAACCTTGTAAAGATTTCTTATCAATTTGCTCGGCACAATGCTTTTTTTATCTTGAGATCACTAGCTTGTCTTTTTTTTTTTCTATGATCTATCGACAACTGAAATGGCTTCACACTTTAAAAAGTGCTGTGAATTACTATGTGTGAGCAGCATACTATAATTCTGCAGTGCTGAAACGTGTAATGTCTTCACTGCCTAGATCTTGTGAGAGGACAAAAACCCCACACTTTCCTATTCAAGGCTAAATATGCTGAAGTTTTGAATGCAATGTCTTCCCATAAAGAAGTTAACAGGTCTGTATCATCTGTAGTAACCAAGGATCTTGGTATGGAGAGTTAATTAATACAGCATTGTAAGCTCTTTGCATCCCAGACTTCATTCTGGTATTCCTTTCTTGACTGTCAGTGTTTTTGCTTTTTACTACTTGAGTGAGAATGATCTAGTCCCTTCCTCTGGTAATGTTTTAAGTGTAACCCCAAAAGTCTGACAAGAAGAAGTATTTGGAGCAATTTCATAGGTCATATCCATTAGCTCCTTTAGCCCTGGGCATTTCTTCTTTGTTTTGTCATGAAAGTCATTCCAGCAATGGAATGTGTCTGAGTAGCTTGTGCATTAAGATCCAGACTTTCTAAAAGGGCTGGATTCCCTTTTCAGAGGCATGAGCTCCCAAAGCATCCACAGAAAAGGTTGGCACACTCTTAAACAGCATGTGAACTGCACTGCAGTAAAATCCAAGCAGAAATTTGGTGATCCTCATATCTAAATCATCTATTCAGGGCTAATACAACAGCACACATGGCAGACTCCTGCCTTTCCAGCTGGAGGCCAGGTGGGATACCTGAAGACATTTCAAACACCGGATTCCTGTGCACAGAGAAGAAAAACAAGCCTTAGCTGTGTAAGGCACTGGATGTAGCAGAATAGTTCAGCTCCCCCTGCACTGGCTGCCCACCTGAATATCTCACAGGCACCATGGCTTGGGTGGACTGAGGGTTCTGTTCATTTGCCCACATCAGACACCTGAGATGCTCCACCCCTCTTGGCCTCCAGACACCCCTGGGAAGGGTGCAGGTCTCACATTTGTCCTGTATCACATCTGCCAGCCCTAGGTGATGCCTTGAACATAGTAAAGCACCTCCGATAACACCAGCCCTCTATGTTTAGTGTTATGTGATGATAGCTAGAACTTCAATGGAATCCTCCTTTTTATGACTTTTGATAAGTCAAACCAAGTCGATTTTCTCAGGTGTTCAAAGTTATTAGTTTGTGGTTTTTTTCAAGATTCACAGTTTAATTACTAAACACTCTAAGGAAGAACCCTGTAGCCAGCTCTGGGGTTATCCACTGACTAGCTAGGAAGGGTTTATTGATGAATATTAAAATCCCTTGTCTAAACTGGACACAAGATGTTATTTCCCTCATTGGAACAGTAAGAGGATGATACAGCTGTACCATCTAAAATTAACAGACTGAACTCAAACCAGTTTAGTACCTTCTTGCCTGCCACAGATGCAGAGCACTTCAAAGTTCCCAGGAGAGACGGATACAGTCCTGCCAGACCCCAGCACAGCTACAGCTTTTCAAAGACAAATGTTTTTCCATAGCTGTCCTCCTTCCTCTGCTTCCTGGGATCAGACTTGACAATGGTAGGTTCTGCATCTTTCTCTTGCTTTTAGCCATAATCTGGTGGAAGAGACTGAAAGCAGTCTCCTTGGGTTAGATTTGATTCTGTTTTTTTCAGGGGGAATACTTAATTGTTTTCCTTATGCTGTGTTTGGGACACAGGTGGTGTTACAAGGCTGTGTTGAGAAAAATTGATGCAAAACCTGAGATGGATAAAATGCCTTTCATTCTCTATATCTTACTCTAAAATACTACACTTCCCTTTAACTATTGTTTAGGCAAGCTAAAAATATTTGCAAGTCTTTTGTTGCTTTGATGTAGTTTTTAAAAGATTCTTTATAACTTCTAAATGACTGTGTCTCTTTACTAAATTCTCAAACTTGTGATTGTTTTTTTCTAGGCACTCCAAAATGGGACGTGTGTCCTCAGAAGTCTGGTCTATGCTGAAAAGTTCTGAGGTTATCTGTACTACAAGATAAAGACTCTCTTTAAGAAGTGTCAAACAGAAGAAATCCAAGGTATTTTGACATTTCCAGCTGCCTTGTTGGCTATTTGCCTCTTCATTCCCCAGTGTGAGACATTCAGGATCTGCTCTAGGAAATGCTGAGTCCAAAGGTCAAGTACTGGGCCCAAGTTCTCCTGTCCTGAGGTGTGGACCCGATACTTTCTGAGCCTGAGAATTGCCAGCTCTTCCCAAGGGAAACTTTTCAACAGTTTTCTTTTTCCCAAAACAGCTTTGTATTAACAATATTCCTTTCCATAACAGCAGGTGTCGTTTGCTATTTCTGTTACTTAGCCAGCGGGAGACGTGTCAGCACTGTGGACCAAAACCGTGTCTCCTTAGCACAGCATGTTATAAAAGGGCTGAATGAATTGTAAATAAAGCTTCTGATTTCTACTGCCTTCTGACTGGAGTCAAGCATCTTTATTTCGTGTCTTATTGCGACACTGAGGTATTCAAGAGCTCAGCCTAAATTTCCATTTGATCTTGGGACTTTGATGGTATCACACATGAGTGTGGGCTTGATCTGTGTCTTGGAATTTGGAGTTCTATGGGCACAGTGTGAGCATCTTTTACTGAGCCTTTTGGCAACTCATGCTCACAAAACTGCTTAAAAAACAGATTGCTCCAATGTGAGCACACAAATATATATACCATAAGGACATGTGTCCTATTTAGAACCATGCTTTGCCTAAATGAAGTTTTATAGTTATAACCTTGCAGGACTGATTCACCTGCCATTTATGCTAGAGTTGTTTGACTGATTACAGCAAACCTTACTAAAAAAATTAGTGAATCAGTCCCTCATTCTCTCACTGTAACTACTAAATTTGTTGGTTGTGGCTTCTTGGAAGAAAAACAGGACCACATGATAGTGTTAATATAAATTTATAATGTATTTGATGTGTTGGTGTTGGTAGGTTTTCATTTTTGGGGTTTGGGGTTTATTTTGATGTTGCTAGCTTTACACATTCTGACACCTAAGTCAGGGAAAGTACATAATTATTAAGCCATTATGTGCATTAACCTTATCTAAAGACAGCCAGATGTGCATTTTCAAAATTACTTTTCCAAGACCTTCTTGGAGAGAATTAATATCTTAGTCCAGCAGACACTGTGAAGGGGGAAAAGCAGCTATTTTCCTGTATTTTCTTATTATGCTCAGGTCTGGTGCTATTTGAAAGAAATCTTTCAGCTAAGAAAATGACACAAAATTGATATGATAAAGTAAGGTCTGGGACAATCAAAAATGTTTGCACTTCTAGCATTTTCCTTCATCTTGACTTATTTCTAAAAAAAAAAAAATTCCAAACACATGAAAGGGCCTCAAGCACCAGGCTGTGACAAGATGCTCCTCACTGAACATTTGCTGGCTTGCCACTTCAGTAAGGAGCAGTGCACGCCCAGGGAGAGCTGGAGGGAAGAACCCGCTCAGCTGTCCTCTTCAGAAAATCCAGCACAGCACAGCAGCACCTGATTCCTTCAAAGTTTTTCCAATTATCCCATTTCTTTTCCCTGCACCCACCTGCCAGAGCCTTCATGATCCATCTCATTGTATATAACACTGCAGAGAGATCTGCTTTTGTGCATTGTTATTTTTATATAGCTGGTTTTCCAAAATGCCTCACTGTGACTCTGCTCATGAATGACAGATGAAGCAAAGCCATGTCACCCAGGCAGGGTAAATGTGCCACCCCTGCCTGAATTCCCATGATGAATTTAACTTATTCCCTGACAGTTCACAGAGATGCAGCTCCTATTTGCTGAATAATGCCTGAGTCTTCCCCATATCTGCATTGTGTGAGTGAGGGGAAAAGAGGTGAAATGAAATAAGGTGACTGGGAGGGGCTGGAAGTACACAGGCTTGTCTGACTGCTTTGACACATGAACCCAAGGAGAGGAGGTGGTGAGGATAAGACCCTCCCCTTCAACAGCAGAAAACTTCAAATTAGATGAAAGTAACCACGGACCACTGCTAGAAACAAAATTCCAGTTCTTTCCCCTCTAAGAAATGGCAGTCTGGGGACATGGAAATTGGGAATTGGAGATGAAGTTAGTGAGTCATTCTCCAAAAGGTTTGTGATCAATTCACTGCTATGTTTTGCCCAGACAGTAAGTGCACCATGCAGAGCCTTGCTTTCATTTATACTGCACTTTTAAGATCGGGTATTTGATTAAAGTCATTACAGGGTGCCACACTCTGTGTGGAAGAGCCTGAAGACCTCCCACAGGAACGAGCCTTCATTCAGTTCCTCCCAGTGTCCCAGTGTAACAATTATTCCACTGTTGTGCTCTCTGTAGAAGACAAATATTTAATGACTTTTGATAGACACTTCAGACTATACCTCCTTTATCCACATTTGTGATTCAGACTCTCTTCCTTCCTTTCATGCTTTATTACCAAAGGGAGAAGACTGCTTCCTGGCAGGTTTGCAGGTTCTAATAAGGCCTTCAATCCCCTTGCACCAGATCTCGTAGCAGTAGCAACAGGAGTGATTGCTCTTTCTGATTTTTTTCTATATTTTTTTCAATACTTCTGGCCCATCTGAGGCAGGGCTCCACAGGAAATTGAGGATAGTTGGAAGCCTTAATAAGCCTGAGTATGAAAGATCAAATCAAATGCAAAAGCAGTTTTTTACATTCCTACTTTCCCCAGCAGCCTCTCCACACACTGAATTTCCTTATGACCCCCAGGTCCCTCAGAGGGAAATGCACAGCCTGTTGCTAAGTGTCGTTACCCAAGGGTCTGCTGCCACTAGATACTGTCTGGTCCCATCTTCTAGACTGGAAAACAGTTAAATCCAGCCTCATCTTGTGATGATGCCTGGGAGAAACCAATGGGCAGCAGAGACACCATTCAGAAAGTGGGAGAGAGCATCAGTCTCAGCAGAGAGGATCAGTGGTCTTGTGGGGAAGGAGCTGCAGAGCATCTTCTCATCGATGGGAGGCAGTGAGGCAGCAGCTCCCTCTCTCAGCTCTGTGAGGGGTCAGGGATTAGAGCTGACATACTGGTTCATTGGGTTTCAGCACGTTGGCTACAACTTGCCATGTTAAATCTGCAGCTTCCTTTGGCAATGAGAGCCAGAGGCTGGGGCCTATCAGGGAGAAAGCATTTGAAATGTACACAGCCACCTCTCTGCATTGTATATTCTCTTAAGCAAGTACAAAACTTCAGTGCTTGCTGCCAGAGACAGATGTAGAAATATGATGTACATCAGTTATCAGAGAAGAAAGGCATTGGAACTGGAGGTTAGCTGTGTTAGTAATCACTCTAAGAGCTCTAAACTCCTTATCATCTGTCAGGTAAGACTGGAGACATTCATTACTATTTTCCCCTGAGGAACTTGTTTCAATTGAATTATTCAATCCATTCTTTTCAATTTGCCATCCCCCTTCTGGCAGTTTCAAGAACCTGGAAGAATATTGCCACATGGACCATGGGGGGTTGATGTCTGAGAGCCTTGACTCTTCCCTCAACCCTTTGTCTGTCTCAGGGAAGCAGCTTAGGCTTGGGTCCTGCTGGTTACACGGATGATGTGACCTAGAGGATTTCATTTGGCACTACAAATAAAATCCCACCATAACTGAGCAGTGTTTGCATCCATTATTCATTATGATGATGGTTCAGATCACTCCCTTTAAGAATGAAAGCTGAGGTGTAAAGTCCAGATCTGGATGTACAAAATGTTTTCTCTCAGACATACTTTGATGATTGACATGTCTTCTTTGGGGAGAAAGCATTTGTCTTCACAGCCTAGACCCAGTACAGCTCAGATATTGAAGCACTTACACTGTCTTTTCCAGATATTCTACCAGCAAGTTACCTGAATAGTCTGGAGAGGTTGGATTAGATGTTTATAAAAATCACTGTTCCCTATCTCCAAACTAATGAGTGAGAACAATTTTTTGTGATGGCCACATTTTTTCAAGTGCTTCAAATTTGGTACTTTGGCCTCGGAGGTGCTTCCTGGGAGAGGCAGAATATTCCACGAGCTCTAATTCTTTTTTACAGTTTTCCAGCCTTGTTAGGGTTCACAGAAGATGCCAGCCCAGCATCTCCACGGGTGACTCAAGAGACTGCAGAGCAAAGGTAGCAGCAATTTAATTGTCCAAATCATGCCTGTGTGCAACCCACAAGCAACTTCTGTACAGAAGCAAATCACACGTCCAGCACATCCTGTGGAGAGCCTGACCTCAGGCTTAGGCAAAGGGACTTTCTGCAGCACATTCCACAGAATCACAGAATGAACTGGGTTGGAAAAGACCTCTGAGATCATCAAGTCCAACCTATGACCTAACACCTCATCAACAAAACCATGGCACTGAGTGCCACATCCAGTCTTTTTTTAAACATGTCCAAGAACAGTGATTCCACCACCTCCCTGGGCAGATGATTCCAGTGCCCAATCACTCTTTCAGTGAATTTTTTTTCCTGATGTCCAAACTAAACTTCCCCTTGCGTAGCTTAAGCACAGCCCCAGCCAGAGCAAGGGGATTTTCCACTACAGTCTGTGTCTTGGTGGATGTACCTGATTCTCTTCATCTTACTTCAAATTCTGCAAGACGCCCTTTGCCTACATCCTCTCTGAGCTTCCCTGCTCCGAGTGAGCTGAGACAGTGAGCCTCAAAATCTGCCCTTTTTTTGGGAAGAAAACCAATAAAATATTGGTGGCTATGATGGCACCAGATTCTCATCTGTGCTACTGCATTTTTTTCACAGTACACTAGTTCTCTGCTCTTCATCCTTTCAGGTTTTGGCAACTACAATATCATCTTTTCCCACTGCTCTGGCTTCACTTTTGGTACCTTGCTCCTCTCTGTACCACTTTTACAAGGTCTTTGTGATGCCTCCTCTATCTCTCCTCAACAGTTCAGCACAGTCCTTTCCTCTTCCTTGTCCTTCCTCTCATTTCTCTCCCTTTTTTCTCTGTATGTCATTTTCCTGGCACTCTTCTTGCTGATCCCTTGCACTGGAATTACACCATCCTTTCAAACATCTCATTTCTCCTCTCACAAGCCTCTTCCCATCTCTTTAACCCTTCCTCCACTTCCTCCTTTTCAGCCTTACACCAAACGTTCTCCTCCTGAATTTCTCTTGGCTAAAAAATGGTGTTCCTCTTTGGGAAACAGCCTTTCTATAAAAAATAATAAATAATAAACAAATAAAGCAGCTTTATTACAAAAAAAAATCCTAAACAGCTAGAGTTTGGAGAACTGTGTAACACCTTCACTCCCAGACATCTGCTTACTCCTCTTCGTTATGGAAAATTGGAAGCATTTCAGTTCATCTGGCACTTTGGGTAGACACGGTTTTTACAGGATGGAAAAATGTGAAGGCAATTTTGTCATAGAAAGGAAACTACAAGGAAACATTTAAACTATGTATTTGTCATGGCAATTGCCCATTGGATAAAATATACATACACAAAATGATCCATGGGTACATAAATGTGCGGATATAATAAAAATAAAAAAAAAGGAATACTCAAATGCCTTCTTTTGTTTAAGTGTTTACAATTACTCATTTCAACAGCAGTATGCCCAAGTTATTTTTATGGGCCTTATCATCCCTTCCCTTAACTCCTCTTTTTTCATCATCGCAGATTTGATATTTTTCTGTCATATATTAGAGTTAGAATATGACTCTAAAGGAGCATGGAACATGTCTCAGTCCCCAGAAATTGACAGATTGCATCTGAATGCTGAAAAATAGATGACAATAAATTTTCATTTATCATGTTGCATATATATATATATATACACACACAAATAAAAAATAATAAAGGAAGATTTTTCTGTTTGTAAATGACTCTGCCTGTTCATCCAAAGCACTAGCAAGAGTCCAAATATTCTACATTACACTGACCATGAAGTGCCCAGGTGCAATCCTGCACTTGAACGTGTGCTTAATCTTGTGAGTATTACAATGACAGTCAGGGCACATAAAGCACAGTCAAAGTTAAACATGTGCTTAATTGCTTTCCTGAAATACGACCTCCAATTTAAAAACAACAGAACAGAGGTGAAAAGCACAGTAACCCCTATTCATGCTCCTCAACCAAGTTAATTTAAAAGGGTGCCTAATGAAGAAGAAAACAATTCATCAGAGATCTGTGGTTTTTTTCATGGCTACTTGGTGAGAAAAGTGTAAGAAATTCCCACAAGTGTGACTGGGCTTACAGGAAGTGATTATCCAAAGCAGATGAGCCTTTTCAAATGGATTAGGCACAGGCAACATCTGTATTCCTATATCTGTGGTGGATATGATGGAAATAGTGTATCCAAGAAGTCACATCTAATGTGTTTCTGAGTTAGCAGCTAAAGCTTTTCTTTAGCCTCCAGCAATTTATTCAATAACAAGCTGTTGGGCTGAGACAAAATAAGGGATATGAAAATAAAGTGTCTCAAGAAACGTCAGATGATCACCAACCAGCAGATATAATATAATTCAAAGTTGTTTGTCTGGAGGTGAATTCACTGACCTATGGTTTCATTTGCTTGACTCACAAGAGGTGACCTCTCCTTTCCTCTTCATCCTAAAGTTGTGTAGTCAGCTTAATTTGTCAAAGTTCTGCTTCATTTAATTCTTCAAGAATAAGCACTGCATTTAGAAAACAGCTTCTCCTTCCTCAAAGTCTTGAGCCTCAGGGTCAAAATTAATGCCAGCTTTCAGTGTTTTTTAAAACATTTTCTTAAGAGTAGGCAGAAGGGACCTGAGCAAAGACTGTGAGGAGCCTAGAAATGCAGTCAATTTATAAAGCCCTGAGAAAAACATGTTTATTTGTGCACAATTCAATGTATCCATGGTACAAACTGTGTAAAGAAGTCAGGTGTTCCAAACAAGAAAACTGTGTTGCCCCATCTGCAGTGTCTTTCAGAGAGATCACAGCTCAGCACAGAGCCAGGAGCTGCAGTTCCTGTTGGGGTCTGCAATTGTTGTTCATGGTGACACCTGGAGAAGAATTCTGTAATTCTTTTACGTTGGAAAAGATATCACAATCTTGAAGAAAAGGGACTAAAATGTGGTTTTACTGCAATTTCTGTTGGGTGGGCTGATGGTTTAACAACCCATTGCTTATGCTGAGTGATTGGGATGTGTTATTCCCTTTATCCCCATAGCCCAGTGCCCCTAAAAGATCTACAAGGGTCCTTATTCAAGCAGAATAAGCAAGCTGTCCTCCTTGGACCTTCCCTGTCAGTTACAAATTAGATTAATGAAGGCACAGTAGAGGCAAAGGAAGGGGAGAAGGACAGACACCACACAGAAGAAAAGCAGGAGTGGGAGAAGGCACAAGAATGTAAAGAGATGTAGGATATCTGCAACTAAAATCTATCTAAAAATTATATAGGAATGGGAGTGTGTATCAGGTGTTCAAGGGATAGACAAAACAATTGTGACATATTTTGCCTAACCCTTGACACACTGAAACAGAAATATTAAACTGAGGAGTAATGCAAACACACAATAAAACATCAGATTAATGTCAATTTCATCCTGCAGACCCATGTCTTGAGGAGTATGATTTAAGCATTCTACATTAAACTGGCTTCTATCTTTCAAGACATATTTTTCTTGTGCTTCTTTGTCATTGCATACACTTAAGTGAAAGAAGGTAAAACTTTCTCATGGTGTTATTAAAAAAAAAAAAAATTGCATGAGGAGACAAAGGAGAAGGCAAGAGGAAGAAACAGATGAGTCTTGTATCAGTTGGACCAAAAAACCCCCTGTGTTTGAGGTGTGGTTTTCCTCTGCTAGCTGCTTTATGAACATTTACAAACAAAAAGATGAATCATGGGCTCCAGGCTGTTGTGGACAATAGTACAATAGTTCAGGCTAATGAGAATAACACTACAGTATGGTAGGTTGAGATGTCCTGTTATCAACCCAACAGCATTAACAGAACAAAGTGGAAGATCATTCACTTAGATTTGTTGATATAAGAAGGTGTAAAGAGGAATACTTTTGATCTTAAACAGACAGACATTTGGTCTGAGGGCAAAGAGAATTTTTTACTGAAGTACATGAAACTGTACTGTGCCATGATAGCTGTGTAACTGTAAGGAGAAAAAGGAATGTTTTGATTGTAAAAATAACCAATAGGAGAGTTAAGATCAAGCCAGAGTCTGTGAGGGGTGCGATTGGTGTCTAAAGTCTGTTAAGGATATGCCTGTGCTGTGTGTTTTTTTCATTTGCTGAAGCAAAACACTGGCTGAAACAGCAGCTGCCAAACTGCCTGTATTCCTCCCCAGGGTACCTGAGGGGCCTCATTCAGCACAAAACTGAGTGATGGCAACCAGCAGACGTAGTAAAGCATCTCCCACACCCCCAGCGGGTGTTTCCAAACATGGAAAGAGTTTCAGGTTACCTCTAGACATTTTAGGAAGCTTACCTAGATTTTTCCGTGCGAGGCTTTTGTTTTCTGTAATGTTTGTTATTTTGTTATTTTTCTTTATTAAACCTTTTCTTTAAAAATCACTTCGGAAGAGCAGTCTCACTAATTGAATTTAGCCACATCTCTGCAAAGGCTGGACCCTCAGATTTATGCATTTACACCTACTTCATAAGATTCTGACCATGTGTTAACCTGCATCAACCAGACCTCTGCCACACTGTGCTGCCCACAATTCCTGTGCCTGCGTGTATCTTGGGCTTCGGCAGGCTCCAGGTGTCTTTTCTGCTGTAGAAAACGCCATGAGGCAGAAATGAACCCAGGCCCTGCTGGGCTGTTAATTACTGTGAAGGTTCATCATTTTTATTGGAAGTGTTAACCCAAGCTGACGTACCAGAACTAACAGATTTGAATGCAGATGTATCAAACCTGGGGCCACTGGGGAGAAAGCTCTAAGTGGCAGGTTGGTTTCTGGGAGATGGGGATGAGGTGCAGGGGGTCCCTGTCGGGCAGCCCTGCAGCCAGTCACTGTGGTTTTTGGGGTATGTATGAATTATTCTTTTCTACAGCCAGGAGTGACTCAGAATTCTTTCTGGCGTTGGTGGGGAAGGCCTGGGAGCTTTCCACCTGACACCTATGAGGACCTCCTGCAGCAAAAAATAAATTTCATTTTACATTTTTGAGAGCAAATACACACAGCACCCATAAAATTACCTGGGGTGTGGGTGCTTTCCAGTTTTCTGATTGTATTGGGTGGAAATTACACCTTAGGCAGCACGGTGTTCTGTTACATATGACAGATTTAAACGTTACTCAATTAGAATATGGTGTGCTAGAAATGGAGGTGTTCACGATAAAATTCTTCTAGAATAGCATGGTGAGATCATCATGCAGTGCCCTTGATCCCTTACAGAGAAGCAGCGATGTTTCCACTGCCCCAGCCAGTACAGCATCCCTCTCACATGCAGTGGATCCCATTTGCTCTCTTTGAGTATATTTTTAATAATGCCTGGTCACAAAGTCTCTAAATCTGCATTGTTGTCTCATTAAAATACTTGTCTTGTATAAGGTACAATACGTTGAGAAAATATTTTTTTGTCCTTCTCTATTAAAGTGTACTTCACCTGTAATTCTACATAAGAAAACATACTTGAGCTGCCTGGTATCATTCTCATCCTTCAGACAATTTCATTCTCTTTTTCTCTGATTGTTCTTGAAGCTTTTCAGGCTCTCTCTGGACTCCTACAGGCTTTAAGAAAGATGGTTTTTTTCCTTGCTGATGGATAAATGTTTCTCAGGGTCTCCTGACGGCCAATCCCCTTGTATTTGTGAGATCTGATTAGCAGAGCACTAAATTTCAACTAAAATCAAATCAGCAACGTCCAGTGTGAGATCTGCTTCCTCTTTACATCTGCATAAGTTAAGCTTGATTTGTTGCTCTATTTTACTCCTGGGTTTGTTAATTTGTTCCCTTTTTTATGTATTTTTGCCTGTGTTAGTGACTTCAAAATGATAGCTCAACTCCCTTGTCACCCCACCCCCAGTTTTTCTTATCTTCTTGTCCTTTTGGAAATATAACCACATTCACTTTCTTTATCTCTATGTGGGGCCAAATCTCTTATCACACAACTTGCATTCTTCAGGAGACAGCACTGGCAGTACTGTAATAGTTATCACCAGACTGATAGTTAATAGCTCTGGCTTTCTTGTCATAATAAGCCTTTTTTGTCTCCATTGTGCCTTTTTCTTTGCTTTTCTCTTGTCTGTTTGCTTGCCTTATTAAATGCAGAGCACTCAATTTCTGTAATGTGTTATATTTTCTTCTGAAGAAATCTTTGCCTCCTACTGCTTTTTCCTCACTATGTGCTCAATCCTCTTCAATTGTTCTCCCAATTACCATCTCAAACAGAGAAAGACCTGAAATGAATTGGGGTGCTTCCAAAACTCAAAATACTGTGGGAAAGAAAAGCAGCCAGTGCACTTACTTCATCTTTAATAAATATACACATCTCTCTGTACAAGTGTATTTGTCAGGCTAAATGCCATAGCAATTCCTGCCTTTTTGTTCTCATTGATGGAAGAGGCATTAGTCCAACCTTTAAGTGGCCTGTGAATGCTGACCCTATCCTAAAAAAAAAAAAAAAAA